>KK351013.1:5426617-5581224 GCA_000671755.1 Glossina brevipalpis
CAAAAAAAAAAAAAAAAAAAAAAAAAATAAAAAAAAAAAAAAAAAAAACAAAAAAAAAAATAAATTTTTACAAAAAAAAAAAAAAAAAAAAAAAAAATAAAAAAAAAAAAAAAAAAAACAAAAAAAAAAATAAATTTTTACAAAAAAAAAAAAAAAAAAAAAAAAAAAAAAAAAAAAAAAAAAAAAAAAAAATAAAATAGAAAATGAGCTTGTAAACACACATATGCACACATACACATTGATATGCACACAAATAACTTACAGAAAAGGCAACAACTACAAGTTAAGTCGATTATTTGGAATTTTATTAAGAGCTTTAAAGGAAGTATACGTTCTTCTGAAATCACAATTCACATAACACACGCACACACACACACATGCTCTAAAGAATTTCTATAAACACGAAAGTTATCGATAACTACAGAGTAGTAGTAGTAGTAGTAGCTTTAATAAGTAGTCTTTTCTTGCTGTTGCTGTTGCCGTTGTTGTTGTTGTTGCTGCTTAGTTTAAAAACTATGTGTGTGTGTGTTTAGTTTTCTGTTCTCAAATATATATTATTGCGATATTTTTTCTTCTATTCACCACCATAAACAATAACAACACAACTTATTGCCTTTGTTTACAATATTTTAACAATTTTTAAAAAATTTTCTAAATACACTACTTGGGCGTGTTTGTCTGAAATGTTAATTATTGTGTATTGAATGTGATTTTCTTCATTTAATGTCATTGTTCTGGTTGCTCTTGTTGCTCTCGTTGTTGTTTTGTCTGTCAGTTAAATTTAATAATAAGAAAATTGTTTAATAACATTTATTTAATTTTAATTCTATAGTTTTTAATTTCTTTCCTTTAAATTCAATTAATATCGTTGCTATTCAAGAACAAGTGCATTTTTTTTTTTTTTTATTAAAAATTAATTCCATTTAAATATTTAATTTTTTTTTTTTTTCGTAAAGGTATGAAGGTTTTAGAATAAAGCAAATAAAAAAACTTTTGATTTCCTCTATAATCACATAATCAATTATTAAAAACTTGATTTAATTCTTACGGTTTCCCATTCCTTTCCTTTATTTTTTTTTTTTTTTTTTTGCATCTTCAACCATTTAGAAGATATCTCCCTTACGTGTAACACGATGATGATCGAAAAGAATTTGGGGAGAAATCGAAACGGAATCTGAGATTTGTCTGCACGATCGATAAAGGTCAGGCTTTAGCCGATCAAGTAAACAGTTTAACGCACTGGGAACTGAATCCGGGCATGCTAACTTGATAGTCGTGCTTCTTAATTGCTTAACTTTGCCGGAACCCGCTTCCATTGTTTTCATAATTCCAACAAATATTGGAAGCTAGATGATAATCATATCGCATTCAGTACTTAGCGATCTTAATGAAATGCTGTACTAACATCATCCGTTGATATTCAGTATTCAATCATTTCAGTTAAACTTACTGTACTTACTTTTGCTTTTAAGACGACTTGAATAAATATATCGAACTGTCTTTTACTCCGAAAGGTATTACATAACTTCTTGCAGCTAGGGATATAGAGAAATAATTACCACTTCAAAATTGTGAATTTTAAGTTGAAAGGCAGGGTGAAGGTTTCACCACAGGGCGAAAAATTTGAATAATTTCAAGAAATTTATATAAACATTTAGATCAGCATAACCCCTAAAGAAATAACCGAATCAGTTGCACCTAAAGATGTAAAAATATTGCGAGATTGTCTCAAAAACTTTGGCGAAAAAGGACACATTTTAGTTTGTGACAGTTTCTTTAAAATAGTTTTAGAAAAAACGATTTTCGTCTTATTGTGACCTTCAAAAAAAAAAAAAAATTCCTGGACCTTTAACCTTCTTGGACCCATTAACAGCAAAATGTGTATTCTTATGGGAAATAAAGTGACTTTTCGGCCCCACCACGCTTCTAAGTTTGTCAAGTGAAGGTTAGAGTCACTTATATGAAGAATTTTAATGCTCCCCAAAGTGTTATCAACATTCGTTTACAAAAAAACCCGAGTTTATTAAATTAGATTCTTCAAATTCCTCAATCTAAAATACAACAGTTATATATACAACTAATCCCTCTATAATTTCAGTACCAAAACGAGAATTACACTCATATTCCCATAGTCGTCAAAATTTCAAAAAAAAACAATCGTACGGAGTGTTTGCGATTTTTAAAGAAGAGAAAAAATTTGAGCTCAATGAGATTAAAAAAAATTCCTTTTTTTTGTGTATCGACCTAAAGCATCCGGATCTATGAGATCTATTGTACTCGCTCTTGCCCTTAGCCTCCCATTTTTATGGTATTTATGAATCTTGTCAGCTTTGCATTGTGAAATGTTCGCCAAACATCCGGTATCCGATTCTACAGAGGGCCCCGCGTTCACATGAAACGTGGTGGACTTTTCGGCTCCGTCGCCGAATCTCGAATCGGTATCTGCGATATGCATATTTTTCAAATGGTCTGTGAGCGAGTTGCTCCCCGCCTAGACGCCAGTAACCAAACGTAGGTCGTTCTTCAGTAGTTCCAATAGCTTTCGAGCTGTACTGAAAGATTTTATAAATATTTTTTACTTGCCGTTCTCTTGCTCTATGCTTCCAATGGCTTACCGATCGTTTCTTCATTCATTGCGATATCAGCCTGTCGATGTGATTTCTTGGTAAATCCAAGAGAGGTATCCCGACCTGTGATGTCTTTTGGACTATTTTGTTTACTGAACAGTTACCCTCAATAACCAAGTGTCGAAATACCCATATAATTTGCAATACATTGTGCTTATCGAGCTCATTTAAGATTTGAACTCACTCCCCTACAAGCCTAGTTCGCCCTTCCCAAGCTTTTAATGCGATTTAATTGACGCAGTTAGTGCAAACTAGCTTCCTGCTGCATTATCTACTCAAATATTCAGAAACAGATGTAGTGATTGCGTAGACTTTTGCTTAAAATGTTGAAGAAGTATATTCCAATGATATGGACTTCGGAAATCTAAAGCCACATATGCCGCTCACCGATTTTACTATTTTCAAGTTTTGAGCTGTTGGAGTACCATTCATCTAAAAACTGGTCATCAAATGTTAAGCATGTCTGGAGAATAAGCCGCACGTAGGAGAATGTCAAAGTCAAAGTTGCTTGTATCCAGAAATGAATTCGTCCGATATATTTCATAAAGCAAGCAAATTCAACTTAAAGAACTTATTTTTTTTTTTTTTTTTGTGCACCTAATAATTATTACTTATACGTTGTAATCTTATTGCACAACAAACGCTTTCGTCTGTCGATGAGCATAGATATGCCGAATAAAGAATTTGTGAACGTGTTCGATGCGTTCTTAGTTAGTATTCGAAATTTGCTTTTAATGATCGTCGTTATAAACGCATTAGATAAATTGCATTTCTACATGAGTTAATTATCTAGAGAGCAGTTCCAAGCACGTGGCTTGACTTTAACGGTTTGTTTGGTTGCTTGATGAAACAAAAAAAAAAAAAACAAAAAACAAAAAAGAACTAAAATTGAGAATTTCTGAATTGAAATGCATCTTAAGTCTGTATTAAGCTTTTTCCCACAATTTATCAAAAAAACTTAGACTCAAACATTTAATCAATAATTTGTCATCTGAAATATCAAACATCAAATTAGTTTTCGATTGATTTAAAATCAAATTAATATAAACATTTCAATATTAATCATTATGAAGAAATAGCAGACAAGCAGAGTCTATTAAAATATAAAAAATACACAAGCGCGATACAGACGATGATGTGTCATGTCGAACATTGGTCAGGGCGCCATTTGAATAAATAATTATGTCAGAAGAAACAAAAAAAACAGAAAAAAAAAAAATAATAAAATAAAAAAAGTGCATAACGCGAAAAGAACGCGAAGAAGAAGCTTAAGATAAGCAAAAATTAAGGAAAACTTTTGAATGCCATGCGATCACCGTTGTGTTCTTTCTTTTTCTTTTTTTTTTCAACGAATTATGAAAACACAAAGGATTTATAAATTTTTTGTTTCCTTTTTTTTTTTTTCTCTCAAAAATTTATTAAGGAGTTATTGTGCATAAACACGTTTATGGCGAATAATTTAAAAAAGAACATCAATGTTGATAAATGTCCATTTGCTGTTTGCTGTTTGCTGTTGGTTCGCTTTTCAATTTTGTGAAGATATATGGGATGACGGACAGATGGATGAAGAGACATTAAACTCGTCGTCGTCGTCTCCTCAGGGTTCCTTTATCTACATATGTATGTATACAATGGAAATAACAATGAATTACTCGATTTGAATATTAATTGCAATGGTTTCGCTTTATGTTTTGCGTAACGTAACCAATTTTCTGTATGATTTAATGTGAGCAAAAGTTTTGTCAAAAACGACAATTTAGACGGCCGTCCAACAAAAGACTTTTGTTTTGTGTTATTACCTTAACTTATTACGTATTCTTGGTATGGCTTGTTTATGGTGTTTGTTAAAAATGAAAAAGAGCAACATAATCATTAACAGCGGTATGATTTTTGATAAAGTCGGGCCAAAACAAAACAAAAAAAAAAACAAAAAAACTAAAAAAAAAAAATAAAAAAAACCGAATTTTTTAAAATATGATTCGTCGCTTTTGATGCTTGATGACTGATAATGTATACAATAGAAGTTAAGAAAAAAAAAAATATTTGCTAAAGTCATAAAGTTTTGTCTGCATTGTGCATCTTTAGTTGATTATGCGCACGCGCAGTGTCAGTTAAAGGAAAAATGTCTTCTTTTTTTTTTTTTTTTTTTTTTGTATAAAATTTTGTTTTTGTTTTTTTATATTCTTTCAGAACTAGCTCTGGCACTATTACGAAGTCTACCCTAGTTTGATGGGTAGAATGACAAATTGCTCTCTCTCTCTTGATGACTGTAAATGACAGCAGCAAAAATAAAGCTGCAATTTAAACATTAACATCGTGTAGTGCAACCATACGTGAAACCGGTAGTTCGCATTATGATTGAGTCAACGATTACGTTGTTGTGTTGACAGTATTATGATGAGGTGGCGATGATGTTGATTTTGATGATGACGGTGGTTGGTTGATTGGTTCAACGTTAATATCCTTTGCCATAATAATCATAAATGTTAATAATCTCGTTGACAATACGTATTTTATCGATTTTTACACAATAACACAATCGCCCAACGAAGCCAAGCATACAATTATCACCATGTCTCGTTAATAGGATTTCTTTGGTCGTCATAAATCACTATAGCAAAGCAAACGTACGCACTATTGTATTCACCATCGAAGGATGTAGTTACACTAGATTTATTATTTCTTTAGTAACAACAAAAGAAATTACTTTATAAATTGCATAAAATGCGACGATTGATCAAAATAAGATTTGTCAGCTTACAGATTAACGTATCTGTCTACCTCTGTCGGTATTAAAAAATGGCCTAATTTCAGACTTGGTAACAGGTTTATTAGTCTTGCGCCGTATAAGCGTCGTTAAGGCGTCATTGTCCGACCATCTGCCTAGTGTAAAAATCAAAAAAATTGAGTTAGAAATGTGGAAAGAGATTTGCTTCATCCATAACTTCAAACCAATGCCATGGACCCGTTAAGGTTCTTGTGTCTGTCCATCTGTCCATTGTAAAAGTCAGAAAAATTGGATTAGAAATGTGGAAAGAGCTCTTCTTCATCGATAACTTGAAACCAATGCCCTACGCCCATTAAAGTGCATGTGTCTGTTCATCTGTCCATTGTAAAAGTCAGAAGAATTGGGTTAGAAATGTGGAAAGAACTCTTCTTCATCGATAACTTCAAACCAATGCCCTACGCCCATTAAAGTGCGTGTGTCTGTCCATCTGTCCATTGTGAAAATCAGAAAAATTGAATTAGAAATGTGGGAAGAGATCTTCTTCATCGATAATTTCAAACCAATTTAAAGTGTGCATGTCGGTCCTTCTGTCCTTTGTGAAAATCAAAGAAATTGTGACGTCCTTCTTTGATAACTTCAAGCCGATTTAGACAATGAAGTTTACGAGAAGCAAACAAATTTTGCTCGAAATCTGCAGTTTAGTTTACTTATATGCACTTATGAGCTTAATGTAAATTGAGTCAAAGAAAATGGCTTAGAACACACAAATTTTATGTTAACATTTATGGTTGATCGATTTAATCAGATCTTTTTGTCCTTTTATCTGCTGTTGAAATTCCTATAAAAACCAAAATTGAGAAGAAAACTTCAATAATTTTCTCTAACAGACTTGTTTCCTTCGGACAACGATTGTTTTGCTTTTATCGAGAACTTAAGATTGATAGCAACCAGCGGTTTGAAATGTTTAATGGAAAATTGTTTAAAATATTTCCAATTTTTCCCTTCACAATAACAAATCCATAGTTGACAAATAAGTGAAGTTAGGGGATATTCAAGCTTCGTCCTGTGAGACGAATATTGATTTCTCTCTTATGTGGTCTTTTTTTTTTTTAATTTTTTATTTTTATTTTACAATAATTTTCTATAAGGTATATAAGTTATTGTTTATTTGGATTTGCGCTTGTGTATGTGCACGTTGCCATAATTTATGCATTTTGCCAATTGCATCTGCAATTGGTATGCATGCAAATTCTTTCGTCAATGGTAAGTAGATAAGCAGATAGGCAGATAGGTAGGTAGGCAGGCAAGTAAGTAAGCAAGCAGGCTGGCATACATGATGATAATAAAAATCATCTATATGAGTATTAAGCGCATGTTTAGCTTTTTTTTTCATTTTTTTTGTTTTGTTTTTTTTTTTTTGTTTTAATCTCTGTAACCACATTTGGGTGTGTTTTCATGCGTTTTACGTTCGTCTTGTGCTTTAAAGCTGGTATTGAATATTAATCAATTTTATTAAATCTGTTGGTTAGAATGCACTCACTATTCCTGGTCTTTGTAATCATGTGATAATAATTATTAATAATCTTTAAACGTCTTTTATTCGTTGCCATTTGTTGGCTATTTTCTATGCACACAATCGACATTTTTCTATTAATTGTTATTCCAAGCGGTCTTTTAATTTGGCTAGACTTGAAACTTAGTCACAGTCATACACAGATCTCATGTTAACATATTTCTATTTATGTAATAATAGTATTTTGTATTAAGACAAAGAGATTTTGATTAAATGAAAATATTTTTATGAAATTTTTATAGAAAAATTCCTTTTTGAATGAAAATATTTTCAAAATTGTAATCGAAAAAATTATTAGTGAAAACAAGAATGAGTTAAAAATTTAATTTACTTTTTGAAAACTTCATTACGATGGCGAGCTGTCGTAGAAACTAACGCAATCTCTGAAATTTAAACGTTATAGTTTTATGTTTGGGAGTTTTGAATACCATCTCAGAAGAAATCTACATAGAAAACGTAAGACTTCCTTTTAACTGTCAACAAATAATTCATCCATTTTTGGGATGTTTGTCCACCGAATTTACGAATACTATCTCGGAAGATGTACATAGAAATCGTGAAATTTCTTTTTAAGTGTTAATAAAGAATTTGGCGATTTGGGTTTGTTTGTGCACTGAATTTGTAGATCAGTTTGAAAGAAATAATTTTCATGAATTTAAAAACATATAAAGAAAACAGGGACGGATGGATTGACAGCCAATAAAATCTCATTTCTTCAGATTCTAGAGGATGAGACGAAGGACGACGATTCTAAAAACAGGCGATAAAAGCAAAGATGGATGGACGGACAGCCATTTCGCCATTTCTTCAGATTTTGTAAGAGAAGGTGAGAGGAAGTGGGGCGGTGTGCAAATTTAAATACAGACAACGAAGGCAAGGATGGATGGACGGACAGCCATTTCGCCATTTCGTCAGATTTTGTAAGAGATGGTGAAAACGTTGGCGGAGAAGAGGGAGGTGGTGTGCGTATTGAAATACAGACAAAGAAGGCAAGGATGGATGGATGTATATGCCAATAATAACTCATTTCTTCCGATCTTCTAGGGCAAGTAATGAGGCCATTTCAGATGGTCTGTGCACCGAATTTGTAGATCAGTTTGAAAGAAATTATTTTCACGTATTGAAAAACAAATAAAGAACGTAATGCCGGATAGATGAGTAGCCAATAATAGCTCATTTCCTCAGATTTTTTAGAAGGAGTTAGAAGGTGGGAAAGGAATCGAACTTAAAAGTATACAAAGAAAGTAAAGACATGTAATTGTGCCTTATATTGTCAGATCGTGTAGAGAGTGCTTGGTAAAAAATAAAAACGTCTTGCAAAATCACAAAAATCTCTACTTGTTTTATTGGTTAAGAATACCATAAACGAAGATTTGTGCAAGGTGCGATTTGAACTATAGCTGCATGTTCTTTAGATGGCCACTCGCTGTTAATGCCATAGAAAATTTCAAATACTTTGCGTTTGAAATTTATTTAATTGTCGCTACGTATTTATGCTTCTTAGTAACAAATAGTTCTAATTCAAATAATTTCCAATAGTCCCAAAAAAAAAATCCCTTTCGAATGTTAAACAGATCAGATCGTAGATTTTCTTACTTCTAAAAATTAAATTAAAGAACAAAAAGAAGAAACGAAAAAGCTGCGATCCTTTCGAGAGCTTATAAGAATTTCTTGTTTTAATTAATTTTCCATTTCATTACTTACAGTGAACAATGGGAAAGGTAAAGCTTGACCTTGCTTTTAAGGATGAATTTTTATTAAAATAATTTTGCATAAATAAAAAGTTAATTATTGTTAGACCATTGCTTTATCATTTGATCAATACTTTACGATTCCGTCAAAGTTGGCAAAATGAAAATTATAGAACACAACAATAAAACCACAGGAAACAAAGCGATTAATTAATGCTCTGAAAACAATTACAAAGATCACATTATTTCATTTTTTTTTTTTATTACACACAGAGTCTTTCTCTTATTTTATGTACATTTTTTTTTTGCCGAATAGCACGAAAGGCTTTATTTCATCTCTCCGAAGCATTCTCGCTCAATGCACACATTTCACTATCTAAAGTTTCTTTTGACTCTCACTCTCCGAAACACAAGATGACTAGATAGATAGCAGCAGTGCAGTTCGCTTGTGTTCTATTCTTCTGGTTTTTGTAAAGAGCTCTTACACATACATAAGCCTGACACACGTACACTATGCTGCGCTATTAGTTGACTAAAGATGTAGTTTCGAATATACTAATAGATGCACGGACGCACACACATTTGCTTGCTAATTTGTTGTAATTTCTATATTGCTGGATTCTTCTGCTTATTTATTTTTCTTTTTTTTTTCTTTTTTTTTTTTTTTGCTACAACTTACGACCTTGAAGTTATATTCATGATTATGGCTGCAATAGATCACCGTACACAGAGATAAGTAATAGCTGTACTAACTATGCAATTCATTTTAATTGGTTGCAAAGAAGAAAAAAAAAAAAGAAACAACAAAAATTAAAATTAGAAAAAGAAAAAGAAAAAAAAAATACAGAAGAAAAATAAGTAATAATTGAGGGGAAGTTATTTAATTATGCGAATATTATTTTTAATTTTTTTTAAATATGTAAAGAAAGATAATTATAATAAAACATTTGAATTAAGTTAATGAGTTAATGTAATCATTGAAGTAAAAATAAAAGGAAATAGAGGATCAACGATTTTTACGTAATAATATATAAATATAATATTATAATACTTAAAAGAATGTTATACCTCTTAGATGCTTACTCAAAAGTAGATGTAAAAACCTTGATGTCACTAAGTAGAGCATCGTCCTTAGTTAAGCGATTGTTGCGGTTACTTTGTTTCTATCATTTTTGAAAGTAAATATTAAGTGATAAAAATTCAACAGCAACAAAAATGTTACAAAGCAAAACTACATTTTATACATTCCGCACATAATAAACATCGTTTCCGAGGACTTTCTAGAGAGATTTGTAATCAAACATTTCTTTATCATGGTAATCACTTGAATAATAGAAAAATATTATAAGAAAGCATTTTGTCCTGGTTCTGTACATGTCTTTTAATTGATCGGAGCCACTTTTTATTCTATTTGAAATTAATGCCAAATATTAAATGCATATCTTGCATAAATTGCTTAATGGTAAGAAGAACATAATTTTTAGCTAATTATTACTCTTGTTATCTCATTCAATAAATAATAAATAATAATTATTTTCTGAAAATAATTTATGTGATTTTTGAAAATAGCTTGAAATGCTTTCTGACTCCCGTAGACTTCTAAAATCTCGAGTTTATGTGCATAAATTAGAAACAATTCCCGAGCTCACAAGGACAACATTCAATTGCTTATCGTTGAGATGTACCCACATCTTTATTATTTCATGAAAAGAGTTATGACTTATCATCAGAGCCGTGGGAGCCATTTTCCGAATATTTTATTCCATTCTTTTTTAAGAGTATGTCTACTTAACAGTACAATAATATAAAATAATTTCAAAACTCACCCAAAAAGTGTTTGTTTTCACCTTTAAATGAAATAATGCATACGTTTTGAAACACACTTTACTTATAGACGAAAGTCAACATTGTTCACATCTACTCTTCCTCACTTTTTACATAGACCAAAGAAAGTTGAATCCCAAAAATGGTTTTCTAAATTCAGGGTGAATAACAATGTCATCCCATAAGTTACTACTAACTTCCGTATTTTTAAGATCAAAGGGTTTAAATGTATGCGGAAAGTGAATTTTTTTCGCTTTTTGTTACGCTTGACGCCTTACGCCTTAACACCATTACATAGATTCGCAATAATTTCCATATTCATTGCTTATATAATTATGTTCTCTTGTCCTTAATGCAGAAAAAACTCGTTTTCCTAATTGATATTCTTCCTTCTTGCCTGCCTGAAATCTTTGTATAACAGCATCGTCTCATGAATTTCTTATCAATTATTTAGCATTAATGTTATGTAAAACAAACCAAAATCTTATAGTCAAGTGTAAGGCACCAAGTTGCACCACTACGCTTAAACCAATACATCAAATATTTTCATCATAAAATATGCAAATTTATATCTCATTATTACACAAAGGTATACTTTCCATGATAACCCCTACGACGAAAAACCCGTACATTAGATTTGTGTGGTGTAAACTTATTGCGGGATATTTATGTCAGATTATGTTATTAGTCACTACGTTGGGTCAATCTCCATCAAGAAATATAAAGAATTATACTTTGATATTATAGGTTAACTTTTTTTCTTAAAAAGGTACATGTGGGTGGTGGTTAAAAAAATGATCGCATCATATTTATGGATCCATGTAATATCCCAGCATCTATTTCTCTGTTTAATTTTAAGTCGCAATTTTATAGATATTTTGATGAAATGCGGTTCACTGGCATGTTTCAAGTAAAGAATGAATACTGCTTCATATATAAAGCCTTATTTTGAAAGAAATTGGTCAAAACTAATACTTTGGCCTCACGCGTTAAGTGTCTGACATGAAATAAGTCAACAAGATTTTACTATATATAAATTATATAACATATATAAATTATATATATATAAATTTTCTATACTAAGTTTGGTTCAAATAGATCGATATTTCAGACCACCTTTAAAGGGAGAGCATGTTACCTCTCTTATGAAAAGCAAATCTTGCTATGATAAAACGATCTAATTTTTAATATTTTATAATAAAAGTAAATTCCGAATAGAAATTTAACATAAAAATTAACTCTACTAGATTTGGACCACGTAGGCCTTTTTCTCAGAGCCCATCCCTTGAAAAGTTCAGTTTGTATGCATGACAAAATAGTCTGATTTGTAATATTTAATAATGAAAATTAGTCCTTAATAGATAGTATTTTGGTATAAAAATAAACTGCACCGAATTCGGACCACAAAGATATATTTTTGGGAAATCGTTTCATGTAAGTGTTCTTATAACATTTTATAATGAAGAGAGAAAAAGAATTACATCAAGCATAGCAAATTAGGGTAATAAATAGTCGGCCTTGTCTGAGGAATATGTTTTAACTTGTTATAAAAACTAAACAAATAATCTATTTGTAATTAAAACCAACATAAAGTTTATGCTAATTAAGTTTACCAAAAAACCAAAAAATTCTTTTTTTTTTTTTTTTTTTTTTTTTTTTTTTTTTTTTTTTATAAAACCCATAACAATTTCATACGCAATCTACGCGTACAAATGTTTATCTAAACCTACAGCTATCTACTCACCCACTTTGTTGTGTTCTTTTTTTTTTTGTCAGAAGCATGAAAATGAAAAATGTTTAAGTTCCTCAAAGTTGAAAACAAAAAGTAGAGAATTACACTTGTTCGCATTAGGACGAAACTTGGGTACTCATCATCATCATCATCATCATCAATGATTTAGCAAAAGAACAATTTCTTGAAATTTTGATTTACTTTATTTTGATCTCTTTCTGTCATACGTCTTTAATGTCTTAAGTCAAGAGATTTGCAAGAGCGTCTCGTTCTTAATACGAAAAAGAATTCCTGGGAAGCTTTAGTTTCCTGTTTTCATATTTGAAGAAAAGATTCTCTTAAGGTATTTGGTTGCTATGTGAGGCTTTAAGGAGGTCGCCAAGCTTCATGAATTGTTATTTGTGCTGGTACCTGGTTTAGAAGGTTCAAACGAGAGAGGATTTTGAAAGAAACCCAAAAACATGATAATTTTAGAAGGAACTGTATAAGACAGGAAGGCATTATTAAGCGTAAACTCTTTTCTATAATTTTTAAATAATTTTTAAAGTGCTTTTCAAGTACTTAATATCTCTATTTATATCCAAGCTGTCTAATGTATATTTATAGAGATATCCATAGGAGTAACACAAAATTATTATACGTCCAACGTTAGGGGTTTTGTATAAAAATCGTATTTGTTCACCAGGTAAAATTGGTCACTTGAGGGAATACAAGAAAAACAAAAAACATCACACACACACACACACACAACAATTTTACGTGCATGCAGATACGTGTGTATGTAATATATTAATATGTTTTGTTGTCTATTTTCATTTAACGTTTCTAATATATTCATAGCTACGCTTGGTAGGTGAAGGTCAAAACCAACCAAGTAACCAACCAGGCATGTGACTGAAATGCTAATTTGTGTGTTAAATAATTCTGCCAGCAAATGACATAAATGTAGGTTTTAGAACTAATTTGTGTGTAGTTGTTATCATACTTAAAGCGCGCAGGCATACACAAGCGCACGCATAACCATGTAGCTGTGACGCAATTTATCGCCATTAACACAACAACGCAGAAAAGAAAAAGTTTAAAAAGAAAAAAAAGAAAAAAGAAGAAGAAGAAGAAGAAGAAGAAAAAAAGCACCACAAACGTTTTCTTTTTCGTCTCATAAGCCAAGTCTAACCTGGTATCGTTTAGCGGAGTAACAACTACACCACACAGTGTAACGCGACAATCATGTCATAAAAAAACAACAACAAAACACAAAAAAAAGCAAAAACAAAAAAGAAGAGAACGTGCTTTTATTGTCAATGCATGCTTTAATGAAGATTTTTTAGTTTTGTTTAAATAGTTTTTAATTATGTAATTAAATGGTAGTAAAAAAAGTTATTACGATGTCAAGCGAACTATTATAGTGGATAACAAAATTTTTATTTTTCTTTCTTTTTTTTTTCTTTCTTTTTTTTGCTTTCTGACTGAAGCTCACATTCAATTTTATGAGATCCATTAAAATGCTAGAAGTAAGAAAACAAATACATTTTGTCGGAAGTTACTTCAACCTACGAGCTTCGTGAATGACAAAGACAAACGCTAATCGAAGACGACTTCGTTAGCTGGTCAGAAGTGGTCAGAAGTTATGATAACAAGAAGATATCCAAAACGTTAAAAATTTACTTCAAAAACTATTAGAAAAAACAAAAGTCCCAGCTAAAGAATCAATACAATCGTACTCTGCTCTAAAAGAAATAAGAGGGAGAACAGTTTCTGATTCATTTCGTAGTCTTAGGGTTTTAGTAGAAATTGAAAGAGAGAGTTTTTTTTTTCTTTCATAGAAAATTAGGAGAATTCATGGATTAATTTTCTAAATTAACATTAGAGTTAGAAACCTCAAGATACGCTTCCTTTCTTTAAGATGATAAAATGTCTTCCATGTCTTCGAGGATTTCTTGTGCGGCTTCGCCTCACTAGACGACATTAAAACAAACGATTCCTTACAGAGCCTTATTATATGATATAACAACCTACTACAAGGCAAAAGGGTTTGTATGAAATTCAATTTAAAATAATAATCAAAGAGGATATCTTGGAAAATTCATCTTATCAGGAGCGATTCACAAAGGGAAATGGCAACTAAGAAATTCAAAGAAGGGAAACGGCAGAAAGCTTTTATAGATCACATTGCCGTCTACACGGAACTCTATGTATAAAGAATGCAAACATGATATCTATCTGCTTTAAAGATCGCCGCGTATGGAGATAGCTCGTTAGTGAACCATACAATATATTAACATTGAAGAGTAATGCTAGATGGATCAGCTCAAATTTATCGGACTGAATGATAATAGAAGTTAGCTTTGTTTATTGACCTCTCAAAGACTAGACAACATTACTTCGTGAGCCTCATAAATTAAAATATCGTAAAAGCAGTTTTCTAATACGGAATTGCGTTCGATCCTCTAGTTAACTTCAATTTTTTTTCGATTGAAATTTGCTAATAATGTTTTACGGCCATAGAGTAGCCAATAAGTAAGAAAGCTATATTCAGCGGGGCAGTGAATACCCAACACAATTCATTCTCTATCATACTAAGAACAAATATTTCTTTCGTGTTTGCCTTATGTGTAATAATCAGAAAACAATAAATTAAGTGAAAACATAAAAATTTAAACACTTATAAGCTTATGCGGGCATAGTCGGTTTTTTCCATTTTCGTATATGAGTAGTAATAGGATGTGAAGTGAGTTAAAAATAGAATAGAAAATTTCAGTCTTCCGAATCTCCCTTTCTTTATTTGTAAATAATAAGCAAAAATTAAAATTTTTGATTAGAGAAACCGATCTGCTTTCAATTTAACCTTTACTATAGAGATGTTGTTTAACCGATTTGAACATTTTCAATACTAACCTGTTTATATGGAATTGCGAAGGTTCTGCCAAATTTGAAGACAATATCTTCAGGAGAGTGTCAACAACTCATGGCCAGACAGATGGACAGACCTGGTGAGGTCGATTCATAATTTGACACTGATCAAGAATGTGTGCAGTTTAGAGCGTCTGCGAAGCTTCATTTTGGTTGTTGCAAATGAGTATACCTCCTTCACCTCCTCGATAGCGGGTATAAAAAGAGAAACGTAATAAGCTGGTATGAATCTAACATCTCCAAATGATTTAAAGGCATTTTCGTAACTAATTAGTATACCAAGTCATTTCAAATTTGTTTACATCAATAAAACTTGGATTTGTTTCAGTTGCTTCAAGTGCTTGTCAAAGGGAACTTTTGTTCCGAGTACCTACTTTCCACTTTGAAACAAGTGAAGATAATTCTTCTGCCTCGCATATAAGCATCTCTTAATAACATTGTTAACATTACTAACAAAGGACGGTCGCCCGCTTATATACTAAGAAAATTGATGGTCTTTCTCAGAAAATACCGACTGATTAGGTGTCTTCATAGATCAAGCCCAGAATGAAATGAGACCGAAACGAATCGGACTGAAACGAACCGCACTCCCAATGCCCAGATGGTTTGTAGTTGTAGTGCTTTTGGATGGTCTTGAGAATACTTTAAAAATTTAGGAATTTGATCTCTGTATACCCTTCACTATCTTTCTTGCTTTCGTTTCTAAGCCTTCTCAAGTTTGAGAAATTAAGCCCGCAATAGCTTTAGCAACTTCTCATTTTATGATGAACAGTCGATGTTGATTATCCTGCCATAAGGGAAAGTTTATGCATTTTTCCCATTAGCCTTTGTAAGAAAATCTTACTCTTCTGCCTGGATACAATATTTTCCCCCTTTCGAGTAAAAGGAGCATTTATTGTGAACATTTTAAAAATTATTATAATTTTTATTTTTTTAAAGTGCGAAAAAGTTTAATCTTCAAGTTAAAGATTTAAGAGTCTCCTCATACTACTAAATACGTCAGTTACGAATTCCATTGGCTGCCAGAGATGATCGATTGCTTTAATTAAGTTTTATTTAATATTAATTTTCTCTGCATTTATTATTATTATTGTTGTTGTTGTTGTTGTTGTTGTTGTTGGTGTTATTGTTGTCCAAGTTTAATAAATTAAGAATTTAAGTGTTATTATGGTACCACCTTCGCGTTACGGCAATTGATCGCTTGCTGATCATACTTTAACCCAATAGCCTCAAAAACGTATTTACGTAGATGCCAAAATAAAAAAGAAAAAAATAAAATAAAAAATGAGAAAAAAAACTTATGGTGATGATGTTGATGAAGAGGACGTGAGCGCAACAAAACATTAAACACGTCGCGCTGACTTTGAAAACAATAAGCAACAAATTTCACTTTCTGAAGCCTTAAATAAATGTGGTGCGTGTGGTGTAGTGTGGTGTGGTGTGTGGTGTAGTGTGGTTTGGACCTTTATGAAATTTATGTGCGAGACATGACTGTCTACACTGAGTTTGCTTTGTAGATGATTTTGTTGTTTCTTAACATTTCTCTGATAAAAAATCAGTAGCCTTGATGCTGTTGTTGATGTTATGGTTGTCTTTAAGTTTCTAGAGAGTTTTTTTTTGTTTTGTTTTTCTGAATATCTTGACAGTTTATTTGTTGTGGCTTGTTTGCTTGCTGGTTTGTTGCGGCTGACAGAAACGTAGTTTGACAGTTAAGTTTTTTTCTTTTCTTTTTTTTTTTTTTTTTGTTTGTTTCATCATCACACATCTTGACACAAAGCATTATTGAAGTAGTAAGTAGTTGTTGCGTTGCATTATTCCATTATTTAAAAAAAAAAATAAAAATAAAAAAAAATAAAATTAAAAAAAAATAAAAATAAAGATTTTTTTTTTTTGTCTCCTTCAACAAGTTTTTTTTCGGTAGAAATATAACTGGGCGTCAACTTTAAATCGTCAATGAAATGAGTGCTCACGTTTAAAACATTAACTGCAAACAAAAAGAAAAAAAAACATAAAATTTTTTTATGAAACATACTTATATTGTTAAATAAAGTACTATTTATACCGCGATATATTGCATGCATGCATTATGGACAGGTCCAGGAGTGCGTGTGTACATTATCTGCATACTTACTACCGCTAACTAAGCTAAACCCTGTAAGGTATGAATTTTCACTTTTTATGAATATTTTCTTCTTTTTTTTTTCCTTTTTTTTTTTGCTTCAACAAAAGTTTATCATTATTTGTTAACGAAACTGAAAAAAAAGAAAAGAAAAAACCAAAAAATGAACAAACAATCAAGAAAAGATCAGAAGCTACATACGTAACGTTTACATTTGCAACCTGGAAAAAAAACGGCAAAAGCATATGAGCAAATAAATATAAACCAACCTTTACTTTACCGAAAAATAAGAGAAACTCTTCTGATGTATACATAATTTAACAAAAGGCAAGTGCAGCAGGCAGTAACTGGTGCTGCTGTTGTCTCCATAGCAAAAAAAAGGAGAAAAAAAAGTGAAAATTTGTTTAATATTTAGTTTAATATCGACAATATTGACACAAGTGTGCTAAAATACTTCAAAAGTCTGAGTTAAAGACAATACATCAAATCCTTCATACGGTTACATAGATTCACGTACGCAACATAACAATAGCACACCAATCATAACAATTTCTTTAAAATATTTTCAACTTCTCATTAAGCTTAATGGCCACTGGATTGAAAGCATTTCAACAACAAACTACACAAGTAAAAAGCGCGCGACAAAATGTGTCAAACTCACTTATCTTATGTAATATATAACAAGAGGGAGAGTCATATCCGCCTTAAGGGATATCTTTGATATTCACAAACTTGAACGTTTGTCTTCGACTTGCAAAGCAGCCCCTTTATTAAGCTAATGATGATCGCAACTATTCCGTGACTACATCTGAAAATGAATTTCAGAAACATTTTTAAAAAGTTTCGGATCAAAATCTACTAGAGCCTGTAAGTTATACGCTTTTGCCTATTATAGGCGCGATAATTTTGTTTTTATTCGTTCGATCTCTTTCTCTATCTCCCTACTGCCATCCGAGTATTTATTGGAATTCCTAAGGTTGTTCAAATGGAGTTATAAGACTGAGATATGACTGCGTCCATATACTTAGTGGGGTTCTCCAGGGTTAAGTAAGAAAAGTATTTTATTTCAAAAAAAAAAAAAGAATAAAAAATTTCAAGCTTCAAATTACTTTACTTAAGTAACTTATATTCTGCCGTGGACAGACTTGTTTCAGGAAAGCATGTACCTCTAAAATATTCCGATGAAATTAAAACTCTATTCCAGTCGTTCCAGCAAGAAAGCGTCTTCTATATCCATAGACTTAAAAAGAAAATCTATTGAAGTAAAGAAGCAACTACAACACCATATATGTACCTACTGACGGTGGTAACATTGAAGACTAGGGGTTATTAGAAATAAAGCTGAGAGGTTAAAGAAAAGATGAATTGTAAA
Source organism: Glossina brevipalpis (assembly GCA_000671755.1). Classification (NCBI taxonomy): domain Eukaryota; kingdom Metazoa; phylum Arthropoda; class Insecta; order Diptera; family Glossinidae; genus Glossina; species Glossina brevipalpis. The sequence continues at coordinate 5,445,194 of KK351013.1, forward strand.
GGGTGTGTTCGTCCGCTACATGTTGAGTATTCATTCGTCATATAAGAGATATTCTTTTGCTGATTGTGCTCTGTGTCTGTCTATCGTTAACTTGGTATGTCCATCCGTTATCCCTCCGTCGTGTGTCTAACTTTATCCTTTCCAACTTCACTTTTCCTTCTCTCTGCAAAAGCACTACAATATAAGTCTCCCCGTATATTAATTAAAAATTTTCAATAAAAAAATCTAGAAAAAAAAATTTAAATATCTAAAAAATAAAAAAAAAAAATGCATTAAATTATTCATATATTACATTGGAATTACTCAGACCTACTAATAAATACATCAAGAAATCATATGCCCGTTCATGATCTCTCAATTCATATGTAGAGTTATTCATTTCATGGTACGGATTTCGCAACCTGGTTTGAATAACACTTGTAAAGCAGAATTATCACCCAGAGTATCATATGTTTAGTGTCATGTTTGCCATTCTACAAAATGGATGACCTAATGACGATTAAGAATGTTAAAATAGTAAAAACCACAAAAATGCTAAATCTGTAGCAGTTAGGTTTGCTACATTAGGAACAGCTTATGGTCAACATATAGTCGTCCATTTGAGCGCGCTATAAGCGAAACTGCGAAAAAGTTCGAAGAAACTAGATCTGTATCAAATTTTTTAAGGACGATACATCATCGAGGTGCTCGTTACAGACAGAAAATATTGGTGTTGTTAGCGAAAATGTCGAAGAAAATCAAACTTTATTCATTACACCGTGAGCATTTGGGTTTACGGCGTCTTATAGCATATATTGCATTTGGTATTATTCTCATCGGCTACAATGCAAATATTCAACTCTTCTTTTATGAAACTTTAGTTGCCAGAAGAACCCACCTAATGTCAAGCACTTTAATGCCAAGTAATCAAAACCAAGAGTTGTTACACGTTAGCTATCAAACTTGTCATCCCTTCAATAAAGCTCTTTAAAGAGTTTATGAGCACGAACCATTCACAGGGCGTTATAAGTAAACAAAATGTCAAAGATTTTCACTTTAATCACTTCACTGAACACATTAGTACGTAATTTTAAGGAAATAGGCACACGAAATTATTGTTTATATTGAAAATTTATTTAATTAAAACACTTCTCCTAAAGATGGTATAATTTTCCCTTCGTTTTCGTATTCAAAACCGAAACATGGGGATATACTTATCATGTCAAAATATTTGCAATATCCACAAAGAAACTGCAGGGACCCCGCAATATATGATCTTAGTCAGGATTAAATTTTGAATTTTCAATTTAAGCATGTCCGTCTGTCCATTGGAAGAATGTCTGGAGTGAAAATTTTTCTGGTCACAAAAATAAAGATATGAGATTCAAATCCGATAAAAAGAAAGAATGAAAGTTCTTGGATGCATTGGAAATGAGTCAAATCGATCAAAGGACACGCCTAGAGTAAAAATCGAACAGTTTATTTTTTTTTTTTTTTTGGGCATGGAGCGTTGATGGTATAAAAGATTTAGAGACACAACTGAAAACAAATTTCTTATTATTTATTTGTTTTTCTCATTAAATCTCCTTAAGTTTAATGGCACCTTTTAGTTACCTTAGCAACTTAGTTCTGGCTAAACTATAGTTTCTAAGCAAACAAATTTTTTTTTTTTTTTGCAAAAACTTCATTATTTACTTAAATAGTCGAACTTTCCGTAGACGTTTTCTTAACTTAGATATTAAACATTGAAACAACACGTTATTTACGTCGAAGAAAAACCTTAGAATCGTAACAACACTATAGAGGAAAAGTAGAAAATTCTAAATTAAAGACAGTCAACCTTATAATAACAAGTACCCTTTGTATTTATTATTATTATTAATAATTTTATTGCATTTTATAGCTCGCAAACCAGTATCTAAAAGCATTTAAATATTTTATATAGTATATGTGTATGTATATGTACATATATATACATATTTATCTATATATATATATACTTGGTATACCATCAAGTACCTGTTACAGACTTGTTGTCTCTCTTTCTTATTAACCTGTGTAAAATATTAATATTTATATGGTTTTCATTTACGGTCTTTCACTATTTGAAACCCTTTTATTGGTAAATGAATGTGTTTGAACAAATATGTGAGTGCAACTCAATAAGCAATTCAATTAAAGGGCTGCCATTACCATGCGGCTGCCAAACAGAAAAAAAAAAAAATATTTTGTATTTATATTAACATATACGTACACATACCCATACGTATATTTGCATATAGTCTATCAACTGTGTCTGTGTATAGTATCATCAACGGTCCATAAACACTTGGAGTAGTTTTTTATTGTTTTGTTTTTGTTTTTTCTTCTTAATTATAAATATAAGAGAAGTCTACCAGAGTCAGAAATTTAATTCTTGTAACATAGAAATTTCAGTAAATAATTGGACTTTTAAGAACTCTAAGATAAAATTGATATGAAATTTCGAAATGATATTTTCGTTCCTCATTTCTATATTTTATTAAGTATATAACGAGCTTATTATATCTTTACGATCCCTTAAATGAAGATACAATCGTCAGACATCAACAAAATTGAATCGTTACTGGCAGTTCTGGAGTAGAGAATGAAGAGCGGATTTCCATCTTCAAAGTACTCTTTAAAGTACTCGAAGAATGTTTTGGTATAAGAATGAAAAAACATTCCGTTGAAAACCAATCAGATATTCTATGAATCTATTTCACGAAGAATTTGCAGATGCAGTCTGTAAGCAAATGATGACCCAATACCTTATAAATAATAATCAAGAAATTTGTACACTAATATATCCGGTGTTCATATTATTTTATCCATTTCTTGTATATACTGCGGCCTTAAATGAAATTTAAAACTGCCAAGAGTTGCTAAATATCCGGGAGAAAAAAAGCTTACAAAATTTTTTGGTTAATTTTTAAGCGATATAATATATTGAACAAATTTATACCGGAATCTTCTCTTTTTTTTTTTTAAAAAAATGATTCAAAATTTCGCCTATTTTATAACGAACTCATTTACGCTTTATGGTTAATTCATAATTTGATTGAAGGAAATTTCAAAAACATACGTTTGCTTAATTTTTTCTTTCTATCTGAAAATTTACAACGAGCTAAAAGGGCAAGTAGCGACTGGGTCGGCAAGTCAATGAACGAGTAAACCAATTGGAGGGCAGGCAAGAAAATAAGCTGATGTGTAATGAGATAAACAGATGAAGTGTTTTGAAATAAAAAGCGAATGGATAGACGAACGGGTACATTCATAATTAATTTGTTTAAATAAACGAACTGAAGGGCAAACAAAAAAATCAGCAGATATATGTCTAAATACATGGATGGAGTGTCTGGCATTAAGAATGGATGGATAGACGAACGTTTATAGTTTATTTTTTTTAAGATAAACGGACCGAAGCATGGATAGAAAAGTAAGCAGTTACATGGATGGAGTGTTTGGCACGACGAGCGAATGGATAGACGAACGGTTACATTCATAGTTTATTGTTTTAAGATAAGCGAACTGAAGGACGGAGAAGAAAACTAAGCAGATATATGTCTAGATACAGCTAAAAAAAAAAGCTAATTTTTTAAGATAAACGAACTGAAGAATGAAAAACAAAAAAACAAGCAGAGGTTTGCTTAGATACATGGACGGAATGAATGGCATAAAGGACGGATGGATAGACGAACACAGCTACAGAGAGATACAATTAATTTTTAATCACAAGCTGATCAGATACTTTTTATACTCTATGTGGATAATACTTTTCTAATTTAAAGCTATTCAATGAAAAAAATTGGATTATTATTCCAAAAAAATTGGATTACTATTCCAAGAAAATCGAATGGAGTTGTATTTTCTTTAACGGTTCTGGTCGCAATATCAGCGATCAACATTGGGCTACCGCTTTGAAGATGAAGGTTTTGCCTCAACCACACCCACAGTTTCTTTTCTCAGTTATAGGTCGTAATGTTACACTTAAGCACTATTCCTTCCGCACAGGGTACAGAATATTTTCGAGAGAGCATAATGAAAGCCACGTAAACTTTCTCGGTAGTTTTCTTTATTAGATTAATTCCTTAACTAGACTAATTAAGGCAGAGTTCATTAGAGACGTACTCGTACTTGACAACCGCTTTTCTAAAATCTAATCCTATCGAATAATAAATTACGAAGTTTTCAATGATCTGGTCTTTTATAGATTTTCAGATACTTTAGATTGCCCAAGTATTAGATACGTTACAGAATAATTTTTAATTTGTTTCATTTCTCACCTGGGTTGGGTTTCCGAGCTCCTACTTAAACGAATCTAGTTTTTTTTTTTTATTTTTATTTATTTCCTTATCTCTCCGCATTAATTGAAATACGTCTACGTCATGGTAATAATAATACTAATTATATTAATATTTTGTTATATATAAGAGTACAAAGAAAAAAAAAAAAGCAAAGCAAAGCACAGCACACACACACACACACACGCACACACATCAAAAGTAACAATAATTTATAATATCATAGACTTCATTAACTTTGTTATTGTTTTTGTAGTTATTATATAAAAGATCGCGCACGTTATTTAAATTTCATTCTGCTATTAATGATCTTCAAGTGTTGTTGTCATTGTTGTTGTTGCTGTATTTTTAGCAACAATTACAAAAACTCAATAATTATTTCGACTCTACAAACAAGTACTGCTCAGCCGATTACGACAGTAGTCACAATTGGTTAATGGTTGATGTTACAAGTTCAAGGTAATACAGAATACACATCTCCTTGTAAATGATTTAGAACCTGTACACAGAAGCATTCATATATAAAAAAAAAAAAAACGTATATAATTATAAAAGACATATAAATTATTTGCTATTATTAAGCAAACACAAAAGAGAGAATTAAAACGATCTTAAAGCGAATCTTGAATACCGAACAAATCAAACATAAAATATTTACAAATTTTGTTTACATTAACGATAAGCGTTTTCAATCAGCGTGATTACGATTGTTATTAATATGAATTTCCATAAAGTTTTGTCAACAATTTTAAAATCATTTTATATAAATTTGTTGTTGTTTTCAAAGTCTTACTGTCAGTTAGCATTTCCTTGATAATATCTCTCTGGTTTAACCATAATCTATGCAAAGCTTAGCAGTTGAACTGAAAAAAAAAACCTTCACTTTTATATCTAAACTTTTGCGATCCTTGTAAGAACAATTCCAGACGTTTGAAAGCGAACAGGACGAGAGATTTGTTTACACCATTTCTTTAAATTGAAGCAGATCGGGTGCATACATACTTACCTCTTAGTGTTACAAATGTAAGAACAAAACTAATTCAACCATTTTCTTCTAGTGTTTAAATATAAAAAATATTAATTTAATTAACTGACTAAATATACAAACATCACCGATGTAAACATGTGCCCATACATGTAAACACATAATTCAAAGTACACGCTTCCACATAAATTTATTAAATATTTTACTCATAACAAGACGATAATAACATAAAACTCGTAACATGATCTCAAATAAAACTAAATTTCTTCAGCTCCCCCTATTTTTCAGCTCAGATCACATGTATGCAGGAAGTAAAAAGCCGAACTTGTGAGGTTAAGTTCGGGGGATAGGCTGCATTGCTTACTTTCTTTAGCTATCCAGGAAGTAGAACTTCTAAGTTGCAAGGTTAGATTCGGGGGATAGACTGTATTATTTAAATTGATCATAGATATCTAGGAAGTAGAAGTTCTAAATTTTGAAGTTAGATTCAAAAGAACAAAAGCACGACAGGCCCTCATATTAACTAAGCCTCAATTGATCATAGGTATCTACTAATTAGAAGGTCTAAGTTGTGAGATTAAGTTCGGGATATAGGCTGCATTACTTAACTTTTCTTAGCTATCTAGTAAGTAGAACTTCTAAGTTCTAAGAGAACAAAAACAAGACAGGCCCTCGTACTGGATAAACCTAAATTGATCGATCATAGGTATCTAGGAAGTAGAAGTTCTAGATTGTGAGGTTCGAAACGAATATCCGTCAAGTTACGGCCAAATTATTGTTCGCTATGTAAAGATAAGTCATCGAAAATTACCTCAAAAGGATCCACTCCTGTAAATTGCCCCGTGTAAATTATGAATGATGCTGAATACCAGAAATAATGGCAATATATTGAAAAAAAATTTGATCCAAACCCCAAAATCAGAAGTACGCTTCATTTACTTTTATTAGAAAACTATAAAATAGATGACCTTGTTTAACAGGATGAGTATGAATATGACTTACCTGGGAGCGGACTGGAAGTACACGTAGACAAAGGTAGACTAAGAAACTTTAGTTTATATTGTGTTCATCTTTGAGTCCAAACCAGACTCGCTTAGTTCATAGCAGACCGTGAATAGTATATATTTTTTGCGGTTTTAAAAGGCCTCCTTCTATCTATAGAGTGGAATTAGAATCCGCATAAATTATATCATTGTGCAGATTGTTTGCTAACCCGTCAAAAAAATAATATATCACAAGCATCGCGAACTCCTTCATTTAGACAATTGGGTTCTTTTCATGAAAGGATCGGATAGAAACACCATAGATGGGAGAATAAATTTGATAGTCACACCTTCCGCAAAAGTCCCCGACGGCATAAAATTTTTATGCCGAATAATTGAAGCAGAGGTCTAACTATTTATTTACTTAATATCTCAAGAGATGTTCTCATACGTGGGAAACAGTGATGTTCAGAAAGAATTGGAAAGAGTTCGGAAGGGAGTGACTACAGTCTGGAAGGTATATGCTCAATAAGTGATCGATTAGTGTCTCGCCTTTTTCGATCGAACATCGACTATATGGTTTACCGCACTGGAAAATGAATCCAGCTATGCCGACTTGATGATCGCGCTTCTTAATTACTTAGCTATGCGGTAGTCCCCTTTCATTTGTTTCACATTTCCAACAAATATCGAAATACAGTCGATAATCATTGGCATTCAGCAGTATCCGCTGTACGCTGTACTTACTTTTTCTTTTAAGATGATATCAATAAACATATCTAAACGGTTTCAGCCCAAAGAGATGTTTCATAACTTGGTGTAGCTTGGTTGAAATAATTACGTGAAGTCTAACTAAATAAATTATTTTCTCTTTTTTTTTTTCTTCTTAATGTGACCAAATCACTTTCGGGATGTCTACTGTATGTGCAACGTAGTGAGGGAAAGAAAGAACAGTGGGGAGATAGAAAGGAAATGACCGGAGGTTAGGAAGTGTATGCACTTGATTATGTTTGCGTATCAAACTGAGCATATGAGGGCATTTGTTAACTCAATCGGCCACGTGCCTCTGTCTCTGTATCTCTTTGCCTCTCTAACCATTCTAACAGATACATTTTACAGATATAAAAATTGTTATTATTCTATTATGTAAAATAGTAAATTACATAAAATACTAAATCTATATTGAAAATTTTTTACTTTAAAATACCAAACATTGTACTCAAAAAATATTTCTTTTTATAATGCATTTTACATTTCGATTAAATTGCAAGCATTTCAAAGAAACCAAAACTAAAGCAGCTTATCTCTCTCTCGTTCTGTAATGCGGGATGTTTTGTATACAAATGCATATACACACACACACACATGTATATATATATATATATATATACATGCATATGTAAGTAAATGCAATAATGGTGATTATATTTCAAGAACACTAGAAATTCTATCATACAAATACAAACATACATACACGCATGCATTCGTATGCGCAAGCAGAGCATGCATGTAAACATGTCATCTGACAATTTCAAGTACAAATATGGTTGTTGGAGATGATGGTCTTACGTGTGTAAGCATGAATATTTATATAAAGCGTAATTATTATTGGAATTAGTATTGATTTGCAAACCAGGAAAGATTGCATTGGGGTTAAGCGGGAGAAAAATAATTTCTTTTATTCTCTTTTCCTCAATAAATGTGAATATTTTCGTTGCTTTTGCTTTTATATAAAGATTTGCGTGTTTATAATAAAGCAAAAAAAAAAAAAAAGCAAAAAAAAAAGAAAATAAATCTTCAAATGATTGCTTTCATGTAAAGCTTAATAAATAAGGAAATAAATAAAAAGTGCTTTCTTCTCTGAATACCGATCATATCCAGTGCGAATCCAAGGTCAACTCTTAATTAGAATTAGGAAATCTAACCTCACTTTTGATCAAAACTTGAATGTTCAACATTTTAAAAGAACTTTTAACGCTTGTGGGCATAGATATGTGATGGGTGGTATGACTTTCCCCGATTGCAATAAATATTCCTAACAAGATATTGGGGAAAACAACTAATATCGTTCGATTTCGAAGCATTTCAGGCTTTCGTAAATTGTCAGCTATTTTTGCAAACAGAAAAAACATGAACACTTCCTTGTAGTGTTCACAGAGGAGTGCTTGTTTTCCCAGTAGCCTTCTTTCTTACTGTGACAATTAAAGGCGGGGGAAATTATGTATCTGGAGCTGCACAGAACATAAATGGCCGAATCTGTACCTATACGAGATCCCTGCTATAAACGTCATGGTTTCCCATCACGGTTTTTAACTACTAATTCCCGGCGACGGATATTTTTCTGATTGTAGGAGGAAGCTCGAGAGTTGTACCTATTTTAAATGTCTTGTCTTCCCGATAGTTCTCTGCTATTTAGATCATACTACTTGGCGTCTATGATTGGTTGAGGTAGTAGTTGAATTGGGTGCACATGAAACGTTTTGCTAAATGTGTCGATGTCTTTCCAAGTACATAATTATCAGAAAAATTAGGTAGTGAGTCGTTCACGTCCGAGTCAGTACAGATGTGACTAAAGTGAACCATAAGTCCATGGGGATCAGGCTGCCCGGATGAGGAAGCTCTTTGTACTATGTTGGTAACGTCAACAAACTTAGAGAATGCCTTGCCGCCTAATCGCCGAGAACGGTGGGGAGTTTCATGGCTGCTTGTTGGGAAATGAGTTGGATTTACCCTCTGACCACAGGGAAACATTGGTCTGTACCCAAGGTGTTTGATCTGGTACTCCGGGAGTTGAGGAGCCCCGATTGTGGGGATTGTTCCAAAGCCCGGAGGACGGTGACTAACGTTTTTGGCCTGCACTTAAATGTGCTATGAGTAAGGTCTAACGATGAGAACATTTCAAATTGTGACAATTAGAATGCGAACTCATCAGAGCAAATAATTGACTCATTGAACATTCAAAAAACCGAACTGATAAAGAAGTTCTAACTTAACATCTAACAACGCCACTTTCACTTCCAAATATAACAAAGATTTCCGAAGTCAAAGGAAGCTTTCACAGTCAAATCTTACGGAACATTGCTTTTTACATCGCTAGCCACTATTTATTTCATTTGAATTTCGCTTCCAAAGAATAACACAAAAATAGAAGCTCTTCCTAGACAAATATTTAATTATCGATTGAGAAGGGTCAGGCTGAGGAAGGAGTGTCTATGGAATATAACAACTGGTGTATCACGTCGTAGTTCAGTGCCTCAATGTTTTCATTTCGCAGCTCTATAAGAATAACAGATCTATAAGAATAACATTACAGTCGGGAAAGCCAACCTTTAAATACTCCACATCACTTGGCTTAGCATAATTCTTCATTTGCTTTCATAGTAAGACATCGAAGACTGCACCTTATTTCCATTAGCGCTCTAGGCAAAGGGTTGTAAAGCCTCAACTAACGTAGTCATTTAAATTTAATTTCTCTGGCATAAATTTTGTTATTCTTTAATTATTTCTGTGGTAAAGTACTCAAATATAAATTTTGTCGCCATATAAAGATTTGCTTTTCATGTAAACTCTTATATGTTGTGAAGTCTCAAAAACAGACTTACTTGGTTCAAATCTAGTATAGTTCACTTTTATACGAAATTATTATTAGGGATTCATTTGCATTATAAAATTTTAAAAATTAAAAATTTAACAATATAAAGGTTTTGGAAAGGAACGGTTATATGGGAAGTATTTCAACAAATAGTTCTATCTGATCCAAATCTTTCACATCTATTTTATATGCCATAATATTATTTTCAATCGACTTTCTTTCGGGAAATGATAAAAATTAAAATTTTTATTATGCATTATATGGAAAGTGGTGCCGTAAAAATGGTCTGATCGAATCCATTTTCGTTAGTATTTGTTCTCGGGTCAAAACACATCAATATACCAAATGCATTGAATACAAAATACGTGGACAGATATCCAACAGACAGAAGGAGAGATAAACTTAAATCGATACACGAAATGACTCCCATTCTCATTCAATACAGTAAAAGGTGGACCCTACCTAACGATCTTCGAGGTATTAAGTATAATATACTATACCCTGTTCAATAGGTGGTGTAGAGTATAGAAAATTTTGACGTAGAGTTGCCACAGTCTATTTCTTCTAACATATGCCTTCAAACTTAGGCACACTTCCAATAAGGGCAGTGTAGGCTAATAATATGTACACAATTTGCGCTATTTTAACAGTCGGGATGTTAGGCAGCCTTCATAATCTGTCCTCTAATTGAATGCGTTTAGTGGTCGAAAAAATCTTTTGCGAGAACATATTGTAAAATGTTTTTTGTTTTAAGGTAACCATATAAAGCTATTTTTTTGCTTAAATTTTTTAAAAGTAAAAAGCAAAACTGGTGCAACTGGAGCAACAATGAAACGAAATATTTACGAATTTATGAAGAACAAACGTTATGTTCACTCTCCTCCTTCACTTTCCTTTTCTTAATATTCCTATGCTTTACAAAAACCGTATGCTCAATAGAACTGAATTATTTCAAATAAATTCTTCTTCTCGAAAGACTTGATTGATTAACTTAACTTGACTCCTTAACTATTAATAGCGATATCTGTAATTATTTCTCCGTTCTTGGTAGTCCTCACAATCTCATACATTTTTTGTTTGTTTATTATGCATCGTCCTTCGGCCAATTTCGGCACTACGCCAGCTAATGCTTGTTTTTTCTGGCACTTCTGCACTATAAAGATTTTTCCGTCTACGACTTTTACTAAGCTGTTCCATGACTTTTCGTTAATTTCTTTTCTCTATCTAAACATACGATTTTGAATATTGTAATAAAAATCTTCAAAGATTTCACGCCCCTTAATAAATAATGTTAGAAAATTTTTTTTATATATTTAGGAATATGTGCAGTCTCGCCAACTGCGTATAATAAACGTTTTTAATTAGCACATAATCATAAAATTTATATATTTATGTTAATCAAAATTCAAGGATTAAATTTATAAAAAAAAAAAAAAAAAAAATCGCGCCCACAAAAATTATGTTAATAAAAATCTAAAATATTTCTTCTTCTTTTAAATTAAGAGATTTTTTAAGGCCAAATGTCACACCTTTACCATAAAACGTGTACAGATATAGTGTTCACATTAACTCTTCTTTTTTTGCTTTTTTTGTTTTTATTTTAACCGAAATAAATTGTTGGAACTGACATAGATAATAAATGTGTGCTTGATATATTTTTTGTTGTTTGCATTTTAGGTGAGGATGATAAACTTTTAGTGTGGAAATGGTTATACTGAATGAATCAATATGTTTGAAAGCAACTCGAAGTTCCATGTGCGTTTGTGTTTTTTTGCTAATACCTTTAGATACGTGTATAGTATAGCATAGAAAGTAGGACAAAAAATATTGAGCCTTTTGTTCAATGGTTAATACCACCTGATGCCGATGAATCGAGGAAGATCAGACTGAAAGTGCGAAGTGGCTGGGTGTGTTAAAATGTAGGAACTACGAAGCCCACACCTGCCCTGCAACGTCGTGAACGTTACTGAGTTTGTTACGAAATGAAGCCCCAAATTTTCGGAAAATGCTGTACGAGTTCATAAAATTATTATTCTTTTTAAAGACAAAATTGAAAGCCATGATTAAGGAAGGGAAGGACGCGGAAGAGAGAATGGCGTGGAGGGGTGTGGCGTGGAGAGCTCTGGCGTGGAGAGGCGTGGCGTGGAAAGGTGTGGCGTGGAGAGGTGTGGCGTGGAGAGGTGTGGCGTGGAGAGATGTGGCGTGGAGAGGTGTGGTGAGGAGAGGTACGGCGCGGAGAGGTATGGTTTGGAAAGGTATGGTGTGGAGAGGTGTGGCGTGGAGAGACGTGGCATGGAGATGAACGGCGTGGAGCGGTGCAGCGTGGAGCGGTGTAGCGTGGAGAGATCCATCGTGCAGCGGTGTGGAGCAGAGAGATGTGGCAAGGAGAGAGGGGCGTAAGAAAGGGAGGTGGAGGCTGAGTCGTGCAAACGGAGCCGTGGCTGTGGGATTGTGGACAAGGGGCGTAGAGAGAGGAGGAGTTGTGGTGAATTTAACAGCACGATGTACAAAATGCTCATCACAGTCGAAGTGCATGACATGAATTATTTGAATAAAGTTCTTTTTTTAAAGAAGATTTTCCTCTCAACAATCGTAGGATTACCAAAACTTTAGACCTAAATCAATAAACCAAGTTTAACTAGCCAAAGAACGCTGCCTCCGATAAAGAAGTTTCAGGATCTATTGGCTACGCCTTTCCACAATTCAAAGACTAATATTCATTCCTACCCTATGGGCAGTTTGAGAGTACCTGAAGAATCTAATATCAATTAAACATCTTTATTAAAACTAATAGTATGAAAAGAGTAGAGACAATGAATATAACTGTTAGTATCCATTCCATATCCCATGTGCTAGACCATGAATGTATTTCTTGGCTCTAAATTAATATATTATAATAATAGTAAAGTAAATAATTCGAAAAATCTACACGTATGAGATTCTATATGTGAATCTCTACTGCTACATAGTGAACTGTTTATCAGGCATCGTTGAAAGCGAAAAATATATGGCAATAAGACTCAAAAAATAACAATAATAATAATAATAATTATGTCGAAGCAGCAGCTGTAATGAGTTACAAAATGTTCGCTGACCAATAAACTCGAAACGAGCCAATAGCTTATATTACTAATGCTGAAGTTTTCCTTTTTTGGTCCAAGAATTTATTTCATTAGTCTAAAATAATTATAATAATAATAATAAAGTCTTAGAATATGGCTGCGGGTTTCTATTAAAAAAAACTTCGTATTGTTGTCCACCCTAGACTACATTCATCTTTAACCGTGTGTCAAAAAATGTGTTTGTTAGAATTTACTAAGCATAATTTAATGTAGTTGTAATTAATCATTTATTCAAGTCTCTCTAGAATATTCCAAAAATTCTTAAATTAGTTTCAAACAAAGTAAGTCCTGAAAGAAAAAGTGCCATCAAGTGTTTACAGTCACAGGATTAGGATTTTCCAGGCTAATATAGGAAAATCATCAAACATAATCATGCCTCGAACTTTTCATAAATTTTATTTTTCAAAAATATTTTCTCAACTTTAATATCGATCGAAGCTCAATACTTTCTAGTCAATTTGATATATAAAACATATGAAAAGTTTTGGATGAATGCAGAAAGAAAAAAAAAAATATCAACAAGAGAGGATGACATAAATTAAATACAAAAAAAAAAGCAAAAAAGAGCAAAAAAGAACAAAAAAAAGTAAAACACTATGACACAGTGAATGCCAATGCAAAGACACACACTTTTCGCTCGATAATCAATGAGAAATTGTTTAAACGTTTTTCGTTTTTGCAGCAATCGTTGTGCTTAGTGTGCTAAAAATTGAAATAAATATACAACTTAGATAAAGATAACAAAAGAATTAGAAAAAAAAAAAAAAAAGAGAAAAATTTAACATTTCCTGTGTGTTATGCGATGAAACAAAAGCGTGGTTTACATAAAGGCGCACACAAATAAATTCAATGCGATCAATAGCAAACGGTTCACTAGCTAAGCTGCCCCCATATATATGATTCAATCGAAAATGATGTAAGTATGAGAACATTGTTTTTTTTTTTTACGGGTTTTCAACTTTATTTCAAGAGTATAATCTTTTTCACACACAACTATTATTTATATATGAAAAGTTTTCTTTTTTTTTTTTTTTTTTAATTCATTTATTCTTCTTTAGTTTTCAAAAAATTTAAATCTTTTTCTAGCGTTTTATCACTTTTAATGGATGTTCTTTTTTTGTTTTTTTTATTAACTCATTTAACTTTTCGCACAACATTGAACTTGTTTTTAGTGCAATTTAGTAAGAGTTGGACACACAAAGAGCATAGACTGCATTAACCCTTCGGCGAGAAAAACAACAACAAAGTTTGTCATAAAAATTTTTTATTATATTTATGTTAAAAGGCTTTTGTCTTTCAGTAATTGCTGTTTTTAATTTGTTTTGTACTCATTGCACTTGTTGTTGCTATCTTTTTTGTTTGTGATTTTTTGTTTTATTTTTATTTTTATTTTTATTTTTAATTTTCACTAAGGAAGCACAACAATGAAATGAATAACTTAATTAAAATGAAGTCATTTAAATAAATCATAAATTTCAAATTGAATTTTAATGTTTACTACACAGGAAGTGGTAGGAACCAGAATTACAAAACCAAAAAGGAAAACGGAAATTTAATATATAATCATACTATCCTTCATTACTATGGAAAACATTTCGATTAATAGCTACATCACGTCAAATTTATACTAAAACACACAGGAAAGAAAACTGGACAGAAAAACAAATCTCACACTTTTCCAAAATATTTTAATATTCGAACAACACATTTTTCAAGGATTATGAACTTTTGCAAGAGCATCATGGTTTTGACTTTTTTTTAATGAAGAAATATTTGTCCGAACTCTACGGAAAATTTAATGAGCCAACCCGAAGAACGTAATTAATGAAAAAATATTTGTCCATCTGTCTGTCTGAACTCTACGGAAATTCTGATGAGCCAACCCGAATTACGTAATCAATGAAGAATTATTTATGTGTTTCTCGTGGTCTAAAGCATGCGGAAATTCTAGGGAGCCGACTCGAAGAAAATAATCAATGAAGAAATATTTGGCCGTCTCTCTCTCTGAATTCTACGGAAATTCTAATAAGCCAACCCGAAGAACGTAATTAATGAAAAAATATTTGTCCATCTGTCTGTCTGAACTCTGCGGAAATTCTGATGAGCCAACCTGAAGAATATAATCAGTGAAGAATTATTTATCTGTTTGTCTGTCTGAAATTTATCCTTTTTCTAAATTAAGGCTTTTAAATTGCGGAAATTTTCATTTCGAATTTTAATCTGATCTTGAATTTTCTCTTAATAAAATTCAAGTTTCAAAAATCAGCTGACTCAGAACAGGAATTCTGAAAAAAATCTTCAAAAAAAAATGTATTTATAAGAGAAAATTATGTGAACATAGTCTTTAGTTTATCCAAACGCTAACAAAGTGTGGCGAGATCATACGAAAATATAACTTAAAATATATACAATAAATAAAACCGACATGTGACAACCGTATATGACAATAACAAAAGGTTAAAGGCGCTAAAGGTTTTAAAAAAAATTTGCTCTTACTAACTCAACGAGTAACAGTTGTCTCGAACTTTATGTCAGTTATTCACAAGAGTCATACCAATCTGCCAAAGAAAAACATACCCTTCAATAACACATTTTTTCCACAATAGAAAAAAGTGGTGCTATATAATAATAACATCGCTCCAAGTCGAACACAATTTCTTTCTTGTTTTTCCCATTTCTCTGGAGTCTATCGGCGAATAACTTTTGAAGTCGGAAGCCGGTTCATTGTAAACTTTTAATTACTTTGTGGAAGCACACGTCTTTGCCTGAATCGCTTTTAACCACAAATCTAGGTAGCCGTCGCCTTGATAAAGCTAAACTATCGTTTTTTTTTTTGTTCTTTTTTTTGTTTGCAAATACTCTGAAGAGATCGGTTAGTACGTCACAGAAGTTAGAAATCATTAGGCAAGAATTAAAGCTTTGTTTCCATGGTAACATGAAACCATGAAAACTACCAATAAAATTCATCGAAAATGTTCACGTTCAGTCTCATGACCGGAAATGAAATATGCGTCTTAACTTCACTAAATTGATTTCTGCCCTTTACAATGAAATTCTCTTAAGAGGCAACACCACAATGACAAAATATGTTTAAGGGATGACACCACTATAAATTTTACAGAAAATCATTTTCTTTTTTTTTTTATAGGCTCGATAAACCTTTAGAACTTTATAGAAAACATGGGAAGAATTCATTACCTGAAGTAAATTTTTTTGCATGAAATTTCTACTTTTTCCCTAAGCATTTCAATAAGACTGCCTGTGGCAAATAAACCCCTGAGAAGAAGTTATCTATTGATTGTCTATTGATTTCTAACTTATCTAATACAGTTACAGATATCATTTTAGAAAGAGTTCAGGATTATATGAAAGCAACTTTCCTTGTGTGTAACTTCATCGAAATGACCGCTAAGTAGATTTGAAGTTAAAAGCGTTTCGTGCGCGAGTGAATATTTCCGTCGAAGGAATTAAAAGTTCAGAAAAAAGTTCTTGGAATTAGTTATGAATTCATCTACAGAATTATAAATTTTCTTGCTTTTTTCTTTGCTATTTCGTTTCATGCAAAGTGTAAAACGCATGATTCTACCTTTGACAGATGCAACAAAAGAAGGACTTTCTTGCTAAAAATCGTCAACGAAAGAGAACGAAAAGAAATATTTGAAC
This sequence comes from Glossina brevipalpis, assembly GCA_000671755.1. Classification (NCBI taxonomy): domain Eukaryota; kingdom Metazoa; phylum Arthropoda; class Insecta; order Diptera; family Glossinidae; genus Glossina; species Glossina brevipalpis. The sequence continues at coordinate 5,461,840 of KK351013.1, forward strand.
CTGTAAAGACGTATTTATTATCTTAGAATTATGGACTAATAAAAAAAAATTGGTAAAAAATTGATCATGAAATGCCTGTAAAGCTTAACAAAACTTCAAAAGCGTTTTCTCTCAAAACACGTTTTTTCAAATGGTCACGCAGGAGAACTCGAACAATTTTCATTATTTTTATACGAATTCTTTACAGTATTTTTGAAATAATAAAAATACGGTCTCTGAAAAAGGACTTAGAATGCTGTCAAAAAGCGATTTTGTACTTTTTTTTATTACTAAAAGAGTGCGTTTTCTTTCGTTCGAAAATTGAGTCAAATTAGGGTTTTTTTCGAACACTCTTGCCAATCGCTCAAAAATCAATATTTCTAGAAGATTCTTTGGCTTTTTCAAGATATAGGCTTTTAGATTAAACCATTTTTTTTTTTTTAGATTCAAATATTGACCCTTTCTATTGCCTGCAGCAGAGCTCTTTGCGCTAAAGATAACTCACGAGAATGACTGCGAATTAACTTTTTTTTTTATTTTTCCGAAATAATTTCTTTTTTTCCCAATATTTAAAGATATAGTTAAAATGATGCCCTCAGACATTATTATTCTATAACCATTCTTTCCATTCCTCAAAAAAATTATAAAAAATTCCTTTCTTTAGGCTGGTACAGTGGTGTTACCCCTTAATTCCTATACCGTTTAATTGGTATGATAAACTATACATAAACTATTGTTTTATCGCAGTACATAAATAGGGCGGCCAATATTTCTAATTTTGAAAAATATTATAAATAATTGTAAATAAGCAAACCTATCTGCAGAAGACTATAGAAGACTGTTATGTACTATGTCTCCGCAGAGACATGAATAAAGATTTTCATGGTTGTCGGAACGGTTATATGCTATCATTAATATACTCACTTTGTCCCTTAAATGTTTTTAAGAAAATTTTATTATATATAAATATAAGTTTTCCGGAGAATTAACCAAAAGCATAAGCATAAGTAGATGCTATCGTCGTCATATTCATTATTTGAAATTTTATACTGAAAATGATTTCATCAGCATTATACCAAATATATGATATGATATATGATAACATATCTAAAAAAAAGATTTTCTTAAATATATTTTCAAACAATTTTCATTGAAATTTTCATTGAAAATTGTTTAAACCATCCCTCTTCATATAATTTATTTAGAAAATATTTATTAAAAACATTTTTTAAATAAATAAAAATCTTATGTTGGTTTTATTATTATTTGCTTTATTTAAGTACCATTTACTCCAGTGTTTAGGTATTCGTTCATATACATTTATATATATATATATATATACGTTTATATATATATATATATATTTTTATATATATTTATACATCGTTTTTTATACTTGTTTTTGAAATTGTAGTGAAGAGTGTAAAAACAAATTATTTTATCTCTGTAGGTCAAGATAAGATTACACTAACAATTTGTTATAAGTAATGCTTAACTTCTTTTTTTTCCTTTTTAGAAAAAACTTCAAGTTTAAGTTTTTTCTTTTTAAAAAGCAAAAGCGATTATGATTATAAAAATGGTGACATTGAGTTGGTGTACTACGAACATAAAATAGTAAGGCAAGGCAAGTACTAAAGACTTTTAATAAAAATATATTTTTTTTTCTTTCATTGATTTTTCCATTTTCTAATTAAATTAAACTCTACCAAGCAATGAACCATTAAACAGCTACCATCCACTTATTTAAATAAAAATTTTTCTCCTTTTTTTTTTCTCCTCTTTTCACATTTTAACTGCCGCTGTTGGTAACGTTGGTTGTCAATTAGGAAACAAGTGGTTCTTCTCAATTCTTTTTACCCATTTGTTTGTTCTTTAATCGTTTTCCATTGTCTTTTTTTTTTGTTTTTTTTTTTTTTAATTTTTTGCACAATTTTCTATATTCCACCACTTCACCATCAGACTGGTCGTACTTGAGTCGCTGGCTCCGTTATTGTCTTTTTCTGTTTAGTCTCAAGTAAATTCTTTCAATTACGTAATTTTCTGTTAATTAACAATAATACTCTAATGAATTTGTGCAATTGCCGTTGGCCAGTCGTTGAAAAGAGAGACCGGAAAGTAGAAAGAGAATCTGTTCTTAATATCTCTGCACCTTAGTATACTTGAGATTCTTATTTACTTTTTTTTTCATTTTTTTTCATTTTTTTTGGTTATTTTTTTTTATTTTATTATTTAATTTATCTACATGAACTTGTAATTCTTTGAGACAAAGCGAATTCTAATAAGGGAGATATTCACTCACTTATTTTTGTGTTGTCGTATCATAAAAACTCAAGAGGAGTTACGATCGATTTAAAAGGAGTTTCTTCTAATATCAACCAATTGCGTTCAAACGATTATATCGTAGATTTCATCGTTTCTGGTAAAAGAAAAAAAATATTTCGAATTATATTCTGATACATCTGATACATAGTAGCTCTTTAAGACTAGTGACCACTTGTGTGAACTTCTTTCAATATACCCTAAATACGATATTTATCGCACTTATCGAATCCCAGCGTCCTTTACTTGTCAATGGAATTTCTTTGCCACATAAATCTTGCGATAAATGTTAGGAGATCTGTAAAAGTATATCGAACATTTCGTCGGTTTCGTCAATCTTACATGGCACTATCGTAAATGTGCAATTTCGTAATAATATCGTAATTATATTACAGCTAATATTTCAAAATGTCTTCTATATATTATTTAAAACAGTCGAACATAATCTCTTCAATTAAAGATTAAAGTAGTTTTTAATATTAATAAATCTTTAAAAAACAATGAATAGATAGTATCATATTTTTATCATGTTTTTATCATCTTTTTATATACCGAGTAAAAGATCTTTTAACTTCAGCCAAGATCTTGAAAATAAAAATTAAAAGATGCTTTTTAAACGATTCTAATTGGGTAAGTGAACTTATTCTCAAAAGAAAATCAACTTAAAAATATGAGCAGAAGGAAAAGATTTAAAAATTTTTCATCAAATATCGAAGTCTATCATTTCTAGTCGCAAACAAAACTAGGATTCTTAAAATCCTAACGTATCAATACTAGACATAGTTAGCTTACTGGACTAGGCGACTTTAAAAGACGGCATACGCTAACAAAACTTCTAAAACCGATTTGTAGCGTGTATTATGCATTTTCTGAAAATAGTCACACCGAATGATGATTTCTATTTATTTTATATAGATTTTTGTAAATATTAAGAATATCTAAGAAATTGATTTTCTTTGAAAAAACCCTTCACATTTTATCTTATTGTTTATTATAATTCTTCAACTTCAGTATCGCTTTCGATAGTAAGGTACGCTCGAAAAAACGCGTTGTATTTGACGTATCGTTTTGTCAACTATGCCAACCATCACCTCGGCTTCATTCAAGAGGAATTTGAGCCTACTTCTAGCATATAATTAATACATCATTCAATCAGATCGTAGGATCACTAATTTTTGTTTTGTCATCGATTCCTATCGGATTTACCCTCTTTAGAGAACTGTAGAGCCATTTTATAAGTGATTTCCATGTTTGCCTTCCTTAACAGTATGTGTCACATATTTCAACATTTTCAATTAATAAAGCTTAGCAAACGATGTGAATAGAATTACTGACTTTATATTCTTTGTACTACTTTTAATGATTAATTACCAAGTACGTTTAATGCAAGAAAGTAGGAAGAACCTTCCGAGATGTATAGCTTATCGAGGTCAAGAGAGATTGTAACTTGTTAGTATAGCCGCTCAATACAATGCTTTCGCTGGCTACTGCCCTTATGGGAGTATTTTGATGGTTGTGGAACCTTGCATAGGAACATACCCTAACCAGAGGTTAATTTCGGACTATACTTATCAAATATTTATTCTGGAATCTCGAGATAACGGAGTCCCCTTTAATGATGAACGTTGTACTATTCGAGGAAAACCAGCTATCGTTTGCTGAAAAATAGTCCAGTGCTTAAGTGTTCCCTGGAGTTAAACTCGTAGACTAGGTATCCATTTAAAACTCAAACCGAATCTTTAGTATCATGAAAATTCTTTCATAGCGAGGCTTCCGAAAAGTAGACCTATATTTGTTTATATATGAAACCGTTAATTTTTACCACTTTTTATTATAAAATATAATAAATTAAACTATCTCGCACCAAATAAAACCTTATTTTTTGGAAGAACGTTGAGAAAACAATCGAATCCAATCTAAAGTTTTCTGGTTCATTTAATATACCAAAATACTAAGTGTCACTTATTTCCGTCGCATATAATTACATTTTCAAGACGTTATGATGGAAGTGATCACGAATGATTCAATCTATTTTCTTAACCCAAAACACGACAGTGCAGCAAACTTCGTCCGTATATACTCCCAAAAATTGCAATTTGTAGGCTTCACACAATATTGCATTAAACGGACAGATGAGTTAAAATTGTTCAGGAAGTAATTCTAAATCGTTCGATATAACAAAACGTAGGGCTTTGTCAATGTCTGTTGGATACTTCTTCAGTCTATAAAAAGGCGAACTTCAGTCTTCAGTCTATAAGAAGGCGAACTTCAGTCTTCAGTCTATAAGAAGGCGAACTTCAGTCTTCAATCTATAAGAAGGCGAACTTGAGTCTTCAGTTTATAAGAAGGCGAACTTGAGTCTTCAGTTTATAAGAAAGTCTACGTTGACATTATCAAATATATGTGGCATTAAATGTGCAATAGACGATCCCGATAGCAGCGAAATAGAAATTAACTCAAAGAATACTCGATTTAGATATCATCGCAACTGAGAAAAATTGAAGCTCCAATTTTCAGATCGAAGTTCCTTTCTACCCGGAAATGTTGGCATCATGACTGAAAGATTGCAAAACAACCTTAAGTCTTTAAGTTAAAGCATTTTTTGGGGAATAAAGTTCTCGATTAAAGATCTAAGGCATCGTGTAGCTTGTGTTAAGTGTGTTCGCAATTTGATCAATGGCTGTATTAAGTAAAATTTATACATCAGGTCACCTCTAAAAGAAACCAGCGATTTTAAGAACTTCTTAGCTTTAAAAAAATTTAAAGTGCATCCACTAAGTTAATCTAATTTGTTTTAATAGCTACTTGAAAATGCAGTTTATTGCCAAACTAAAAAAAAAAAAAAAAAAAAAAAAAAAAAAACAATGAAAAACGATGGACAAAAGAAAACTGCAAATCCCTCAATAAGGCGAAGAAGAAGAGTTGTCGCAATAGTATTTCAATTCAATTCGTTCAAAATGCGGAAATGTTAAAAGCACTGCGAACATCTTTTATGCGTACTTGTGCCATTGCAAGAAAGACAGAAAGTTGAAGAAAAAAACTACATCGTATAGTTCATTAATAGACACTAGATAAACAATGGTGGATAGCTAGTGGAAACCGAATAGACTCGTTTAGAATGACAGTATTTTCTGTAACAATATTATCAGCAGCAGCAGGGAAAGAAAAAGAAAAAAATCGCAAGAATAAAAGAGAACCGAAAGTAACATCAATTTAGGAATGAGCACCGTTAACTTTTACTCTACATGGTCGCTTTTGTCACATGATGGCATTGATGTTGTTGACGCTGCTTTCAACAATTGCTACTCAGTCATCAGTGAGTTCAGTTCAATTATTTTTAAACAATTTATTCTGCTTTTTTTCCTTTTCTCTTTCTCTTTTTCTTTTTCCTTTTTCTTTTTTTTTCCTTTTACAATAATTTTAGTCTCTATTTTTTAACAGAAAGTTTGTCTACTTAACGTAGACAATTGTGAGACCATAACTTAATCTAGCTACTTGGTATATAACCTTACTTTTTTTTTCCTTCAGTCGTCCGTTTTTTTTTTTATTTTTTTATTTTTTTTTTTTTTTTGTTTGACTTCATTTGATTTAATTTAGTTGTTCCATTATCACTCTTGTAAACGTTAGATGGATTGAAAACATTTCAATGGACAGTTAAGCATCATATCACGCATTGTATACATTTAATAGAGAGTTCAGTGTAGTAAGTAAAATAAACAACCACAACATCGACGCCTACAGGCACATATTTATAACGTATTGTGTTTAGAAGCTCAAGAAGATCGTTTGTAAATATAATTTTCATTTTCTGCTTGTGGTCCGGTTGGCTGACTTTTTCTTATTTAATTCTTTTTAAATAAATTAACCAAAATTCTGAGGTTTTCATTCTGCGTTGCGTTGAGAAATATCATGAATTTAATTTAGAAGTTTTGTTACTTCACACTCCGTATAAACAAACAAGAGCACAATGCTATGCTTTATGGTTAGTATAAGTGACTCTAGTTAGAATACTTTCTATGATAGTTTATGTTATTGTTACATTTGATGTGTTCGTTGTTGTTGTTGTTGTTTTGTTGTTGTTCTTGTAATTTAAATCTTTGAAATTGACTTTAAATTGAATTACAGTATAAATGTGTTTGTATGTCTGTGATAATATATAGCTGTGGACGAAATAATTTAAATAAATTGCATATTAGAAGCGTATCTAAGAAGAAAAAGAAGAAGGAGAAGAAGAAGAAGAAGAAGAAGAAGAAAGGAATTATTTTTTATATTAACTAAGACGTGTGCATTCAACTAACCAAGCGGTAGGTAGGCTACAGTATGCAAAGAAAATTTTAAAAACATTTCCAGATTAGATTATAAGAAAATTTTAAAAGCTTTTTGTGGTTTTAGGACTGGATTGTTGGTACGAAAAATAAAATTGACTTTCGTTTTGTCTTCTCCATAGCAGACAAATGCAGATTTGTTTTGCTTAATTTTCAAAGAAATTTATGTGATTTCTCCATTCGAAGCAAAGCCCATTCAAAACTTACGGAAATAAGTAGAAAAGTAATTTCCGATATGAAACAAGTGTCGAATAATGGCAATTGCTGGCAAAGTTTACATTAATTAAAGAAATATCGCAGTACTTCAAGATTTTTTTTCGTAAGTATTGGTAACAAATTTAAGTCTATCACAAATATAATTTAAGCTATCACAAACTATAATAATGCTCCTCAAAGAATGGATCGTTTTATAAAAACTTAACCGATTTAAGCAAGTTCACAATTGGGTCAGCAGTGTTTTCAATCTTAATCACTGGAACCAAAATAGAAATTAAACGCCAAATGTACAGATATGCAGTATAAGCTAAACAAACAGATGACACATCAATTCAGTACGTAGTATAAAGTTGTGATCTATTAGATGCATGAATAAGTTTTTCATGATTTTGCGATATAATTTAAATTTTATTTAAAAAAAAAACAAATACACGATATATTACACGAGATATTTTATTCGAATCTTTGCCAATCACTAGAGATTGTTTTCAACACTATTTTTTTTTGTGGCAGATTTTGAATTTCATGTGGAGAAGGCTGCGCGTAAAAAGACACACTTGTTAGGTGCAGTCATAACAAGTGTAATCATATGATTTAAAGCCTGCTCCAAGACACAATAAGTTATCGTGCGTAACTAATGTTAATCAGAAGAAAAAACGTTTGCTGGCGAGGTAATACATTCCAGGTTAGTAGTGCTAATGTTTCTGAGCCGAGCTTTGCTATATTCCAATTCCTAGATAGAACCATTAACGAAGAGGAAATTCAGCATTATCGTTTACGTTGATATTGTATCTAGTCTGTATCATTTTTTAGTGATGGGTGTAGTTATCGCAAAGTATCGTATCGTGAACTTGAAAGTTGAATATCGTAAAGTATCTATCGTACATCGTCCATAACACTTCAGCAGTCCTATTCACCGGAATTAAGTAGAAAAAATAAAGTTTCTGTTGTTTTTACAAAGGACACGAACTATTCAGTAATTTTTCTATCATGAATCATGCAAAAGAAAATAGATTTTATAACATAGGCTTACTTGGGATAAAAAGTGGATTTATTTGGAGAATATCTAGTGCAATGCCAAGAAAGTTCAGGCATACCATCCATATTAACAGCGCAAAACCAAACCGCTTTGACAAGAAAAGCCTATTTGTGCATATCTATCGTATCTTGAAACATATTAGAGTATATCGTATATCGTATATCGTATCTTGAAACATATTAGCATATATCGTATATCGTATATCGTATCTTGAAACATATTAGGATGTATAATTGAATGCTGACATCTTTCTTATAATTGGTTGGTTTCGATAAAAATTCTATATAATCTTTCGTTTACATATTACATTTAAATAAATTGTTTTTAATAGCTGGTAGTGAGTTCTTGAAACGATTTTAACTATATTTGAAAACCTATCTAAGGGAAAAATTTGGATCGATGTCAGTGAATAGAAAGAAATTATTATTTCTAGCAGACTTTTCTCTTGATGTGAAGACAACAGATATCTATATTTTACTTTATTTATTTGTTTTTTTTTTTTATTATTATTTTAGATTAAATAAGTTTTTCTAGACACCTATTTATAGTCTCAATTGTTATTTCAAAAGCAAGAAGGAGACTCACACGCACATTGAAAAATCACTTCGAATAAAACAATTTATGTCTTCTCTGATGCGTATTTTTTGCCCAGTAAGCCTTACAGTGTCACTGCACTACAAAAAAAAAAAAAAAAAAAAAAAAACTAAATCACAGTACAATTGTAAGCATAAAAACTTGGATTTTTTTCTATTTATTTTATCCATATTTCCGGAGTTGAAAAAAAAAAAAAAAAGGAAACGAAGAAATTTTTTTTAAAAAAGACTTTTTGGAAAACGTTCAATACATAAGACTTGACATCAGTAAAAAAATTGCTTTAGAGGGAAATTTTCCATTGAATTTATGCTGCAAACAAGAACATTTGAAAAAAAAAAGCACTCAATGTAGACCGAAAGGAAGTTTTTCAGTTCACTTGAATGTGTTCGACTATCTATCTATTTATCAAATTCTCTGTCCATTTGCCATATGGTTGTTTACTTATAAGTATACTTGTTGCTATTTGTGTTGAAAAATGTTGATGGCGTTGTTGTTGTTGTTGTTGTTGTTATCGCTGTTGTGTTGTTATTCTCAAATTCGGTTCGTTTAGTTTATTTGTTAGGCATTAATACCGGGCAAAACAACAATAAAAACTAAAAAGTGCTGAAAATAGTTCGCCCAAATTTTCATTGCAGGCAATAAAAGCACATCGGTCGGCATGTTCGCCCATATGTGAGATTATTGGCTAGCCTCATAAAATTGTTCCACAAACTACTAAAGTAACCAAACCCAAAAAGAAATAAGAAAAAATGAGATAAAAAAAAAATATTATTTTAGCCTAAACTTAATTTCCAACAAATCATGTAAAATTATACCGACAGTCGGTCTTATTGTCAAACACATTTAGAACGCCAGCCGACCGTCGTCTCATACATATATAATAGCAGTAGTAGAATTTGGCTTTTGGCTAACGCTACTGCCACAGAACACACACACACTACACACTATATATATATATATATATATATATGTTTCGTTGTCTGTGCAAATATTTTCTCTAATAAATGATGTCAATTTGCTTTACATAGTTGCAGGCAACAAACAAACAAAAATGTGTGTTATATTTAATAGCTATTGTAAATTTAAATAAGTTTTGTGTCGTTGTTTGCCTCTCTGTTTCGAAAATTTTATATTTTGCAGAAAAATAAAAAAAAAAAAAAAAAAGTGTTCAATGGATTTTTGAACAGCCGATTGGCTTTTTCTAACATTTTTCATTCATTCACTTCGTTGGTATATGAGAGAATTAAATGATTACATAAGCCCTCAAGACTTTATATGGGTATTATAGCAAAGAGTACACTTATTGGGATTGTATTTCGTTTAGGTTGTTTTTTTTTTTTTTTTTTCTTTTTAGTAACGACTCCTTATACAAAAGAAATTATAGTCTGGCGTTGAAGGTTTCATCGTAAAAAGATTTATTATTAAATTATTTATATATGTTTTATGGTAGGATTTTGTCCTCAAGTGAACATCATATAAGGTATTCGTAACTGGCATCCAGTATATTAAGAGATCTATATGATATTCTTAGATAAAATGGTAAATGAGGTGATAAGCTTTAAATTTATCCAAAACAAGTTTCAAAGATTACTTTCATTGACCTTTCTTATCGTTAGTGCGTATCAGGTCAACGTTCATTCCTTTCGAAAAATAAAAATTTCTTTTTGACAGCGACACTTGTACATGAAAGTTCTACTAAAACAGGCAAGTCTTTCCTCTGACTTAATTTCTCCAAAGACCACAAGAGTCTTGGCATAATTTATTAAAGCTATTTATTCAAAATATTTATATTTACAAGAGCGATTTTTAACAGAGTTGCAGCAAATAATATCGATACCCCTTTTGTACTTGAGATTTTCTTTTGGACAAGAATCAGAATTTCCCGTTTTTAAACGTTCCTTTGTGCTCTCTGGAAAGTTTCTAACTCATGACGCAATACTTGAGTCTGTCATACCAAACAATTTATATTTAGCAGAAGAAACTCTTATTTGGTATCAATACTTTACTCAGCAAATCATTTTTTTTAGGCCTACTTGCATTCTGAAAGTCCCTTCTGAACGTTAGACCCTTAGGTGGTGACGATAGTGACCACAGTGCACTCAAACTTTCTAATATTATCCGATCTGATACTATCTATTTAAAAGTTTTTGTCCCCTCACCTATTCTGACATCCGACATTTGTCTTATTATGACATCTAAAATTTTTTTTATTTCCGCTAATTGTTTCGCTATTCTATGCTTATGAGTTAGGTGAAGAAATTCCTAAAATATATTTTTATTGTTCAAAACATTTTTCTACTTATCTAAAACTAACTTAATTAGAAATTTCCGTTATCGGCTTATCGCTAAAATCACATCCTTAGTTATCGATAAATGGTAAGACGGAAGACCGTACGATTATTGATAGCTTTGTATAACATAATTTTCAAGCGGTTCAAGACAAATAATATTATTTTCTGTATTATTAAAGTAGCAATTTTGTAATTAAATTTATAATTGGAGAGTAAAACCGTAACACATGTGAAAGAAGCTTTATTCTTGCTCTGTATATCTTGCTCTTATACAAACCCTCTTACATTAAAACCCCGTTAGTGATTATTTAAATATTTTAAGTCTTTATTACTATTAATAAATTATAGGAATTTTGAGATTAAAGTACAATTCAATAAAATAAATTTTACCTTTGATCACAAAAATTTATACGAAACGTTCATAGACTTCATTAGTAACATTGAGCTGTGACAGCTTCAACCAACACGAATGTTAATTTTATTGAATATTTCTTATATTTTTCTTAAATTCAAAGAGATTTTATACAAAATTATTGATGTAAGAAAGTCAAACCACACACATTTCAATTTATATGCAACTCATAACTAATCTAAAATCGATTGTTGACTAATATTTTGGTTAAGGTCACATTGACGACTTGGTTAGAAGCAAAATCAAGTAAGAAAATTACATTCGATTGCCGAATCTTTTATACTTACCTATAATTTTATCTTTAACAGAAGATCGGGACAAACTTAATATCGATACTGTTTACTATTACGTAGGTGCGGTATATTTTTCCATTTTTATGGAATATCGTAGAAATGATAAACAGTGAGTGATAAACAAAACACACAGAAAGTAAAAGTGTTTTTTATAGTACCCTGTAGGTGTGTCCTTCGTCTGATATTTCCCTATTTCAGTACCAAACTATGTACAAGAACTTTCAATGTTTGATATAACAAAATATCTGCACTGAAAAGATTTATAGATATAAAGCGTTTGTTCGCATTAAGAAACTTTCATGGTTGCAAGGAGAACAATTTTTTAGAAGAGTTTATGATTTTTTAAGTCTTCTATAAAATCTTATTAGTTGACCTAACCAAGTAAGTCTCTTGTGACAGTCATTTTTCCTAAAGCATTCCAATGATTTTTGAAGCAATGAATCGGTATATGAGACAACCATAGATAAGGCCTGCATTTGAAATCCTGCCTTTCAATTATCATCATTGTTCCCATCTGATGAGTGTAAAAAACTGAACATACTGTATTTTTTTTTTTTTTTTTTTTATAATATAAATGTGTACAATATTCTTAGTAGAAAAACACAGTCTCATAACGTTTTTTCCATAGTAGTATATATTGGTAACAAAATATATTAAGAAGCAAAAGCAATTTCGATGCTTAACCTACTGGGTATTCGAAAAATTCTTAAATATAATGAAGAAATAATTTTTTCCTCTTCTTTTTGGAAAATAACTCTGATAGGTTTAAATCAATCACATAAACAAATTGGGGAATGGTTCACGAAAAAAAAGAACCCGTTAATTAACTGGTATTTGAAAACAAATTTTTCTCTTTTGTTTCAAAATTTTTGTTACTCCAAGTTTTCATTTTACGATGATGGCATTGCGACACTTGAAATTGTCTAAAATAATTTTGATTCCATAATATACATTTGTCACACAAATAAATAGTGGAATTTAAAAGCACATACCATATGTCAACATATCATGCTTTTCATTTTTTCTTATGAAATCAACATCCTGTGTTTAATGGTCGCTCAAAAATAAATCATTCCTATTAATATCTTGCCACAGATATGTATGTATATGTATATATATGTGACTTGGACTATTAATACTACCTTAAAATATACTATTAACATTATGGAACACTTGACTTGTTGACCAATATTGGAAAGAATATGTTGATATTGTAGAAAACATAATGATATTGACTAGTAGATAAAGAAAATTGCTAGAAATGTTTAGGTAAAATTTCAAATTTAAAAATTATCCAACCTATACATAAAGAATATAGAGTAAAAAATGCAAATATATATATATATGTAGGAGATATTCGGGCATATTAAAATAATAGAGAAGTATTGCCACTTATGTACGTAACTCCGGAACTAATCCATAAACCTCTGTTCACCAGCAAAAGGGTGAGTGGTCCAAGTGACGTCAATACATTAATTATGGTGACTATGGAGTTGCAGCTATAATGAGTGCTCGATAAAGACATAACACTTACGAATTGGGCCTACACCACCCAAACAACGGCCACTTTCTTTTCCAGTTCATCATGTTTCCTTCTGACCATTATCGTGTTACACGTACAAGGAACATCACCTGAATGATTTGTTATAATAAAAAAAAAAGAAAGAAAAAACTCATAATATGAAAGGAAACATTTAATGCTCTTGGCTACCAGAATTTCCTGGCTTTTAAAATCAGCTTAAACGTTTTGCGAGAAACTTCCCTTATTGTTTCATTGCAACTTCCAAGCGTCTTTTTGATAGTATTTGCCGATATAAAGAGCTTTCAAGGTATTAGATAATAGATCCAGTGTTTCAAAAGCTGCATGAACTGCGGCACCGTCCTGCTGAACTATCCACACTTAAACAATCCAACTGTGTTCATCGCAGACCGATCGAGTACCAGCGATTTAAACTCTATAGAAGTCTGAGAGATCATACATTTCACCGATCAGTTGTTTTAACCGTCGTAGAAAAAATCGTATCATATCATACGAAATGCGACTTACAAGATTTGGCCTTTAAACTGTCATATGCATTGGCGTCGTATTTCAAGTCGAAAGGAACGACAGTCAACTTGATTTGATAGCTCATTCACTGTAACTGTCCAACCCGCATAATTTTTGAAAATGTTCAAATGCTTCAATTAGATAGTGAGCCTAAAACTAGCATCAAATTCTGATTCGCAAAGATTGTTCGACTATTTCTCTTGCATTACACTTTTGCTTGTTCACACTTTTGCTTGTCCACACTTTTGCTTAATTCACAGACAAAAACGAGGCTTACTATTCGAAATAATTCTGTTTTGTTTAGGCACTTCTAGCACCCAATTCGTGATTGCATCTGAAAAACTTCGAATTTTTTACCACATCATTGAATCATATGCTATCTCATAACGAGATTTATGTGAATGCTGTCAGTCCAGAAATAGTTCGAATTCGAACCTGAACCTACAAATAAAAAACAAATCAAATCAAATATTCCTTTATTATTATTTAAAAAAAAAAAAAAAAAAAAAGACGCTTATGATCAGACACATTAGCCTAAAGGTAAAAGTGTGCCATGTAAATCGATTTTAAAGGTGCATTCGACACTTCATTAATTTCAAATCACATAAAAGTTAATTAGTCGTTTAAATGTTTTAAATTGCAGTATTTGCATTTTGCATTTTCTTTTCTTTTTTTTCTTTTTACTAAAGCCAATCGTCTGAGATCATATTTTTCTTTCGTTCCTTATCTATGCATGGCATGCAATTGTTGACTTTAAACATTTACAACCTTCCTGGCGTATAATTACAAAACTTTCAACTGCAATTACTTAGCACTTTAACTTTTATTATTCTGTATACGAAAACGAAGAGAGAGAAGAACAAGAAGAAGAAGAAGAAGAAGAAGAAGAATAAAAGAAACTTAACCATGTTTACAACCATAAACATCCGTTTAACATCTCAGTGAATATATATTATATGGAAGCAGCATATGGACGTACGTTCTTTACAAGCCATAAAAAAACAAGAATTGTGATAACAAATTGGTCCTTTAAAATGCGCTTAAAATATTCTTTACGAAAAATTACAATTAGTCTCGCAGTTGGGTTTTAATTGTCGCGTCCTTGCCTTAGTAAAAGTAAAACATAAGAATTTTACAAAATTCTTTTCTTTTTTTTTTTTTTTAAGCCAAACTCATATACATAAAACAGAGAAGAAACTCATAAATATTTAAAATTCTACAGAAAAATATTTTTTAAAAGTTTTCATTCTTTTCTTTTTGTTTTCCCGTTGGAAGAGCAAACCGTTCAACGGCAACGACACTTTACTCAAAATAAAATGCAAAGAACAAGAAAAATAAGAATAAGAGGAAGAAAAACAAACTTTTATTTATTTCAAAGTTGCTCTCCCACTTCTACAATTTACATTTGTGCATAAATGTATGTATTTTTTTGTGACTGCTTACGATGATGATGACGATGATGATGATGGTGATGGTGATGATGATGATGATGATGATGATGATGGAAAACGAGCAAGCATTTGATAGTGTTTGGAATCAAATTGAACCTGTTTCCGTTTTAAGAGTTTTATGGTTTCCTCTTTTGAATACGTGGCTACAGAAACGACAAAAGGATATTTGCTTGCGGAGTGAAAGCAAAAGTCTTCATCTTTTTATTAGATTTCATTTGACACAGTGTGCTATCAACTGTAGCGGAAGGACAAACGACAAACTTAACAGTATTCGTAAGAATGTTTTGCAAGCCTTCGAAGCATTAAATTTTAAGTAAAAATTATGCAAAATCTTTTCGAAGTGAAACTAGTTCTAGAAAGAGTAACGATATACGAGTATATTAAGGAGATATAATATACACAAATATATATACAAAAGATAAACAAAATTATATAAATACCTGACATATCGCATTACAAGTCGTAATTTAATCCCTTACATTATGGATGTCCTTTCGAAACATTACTACTTAAGTGAGTTTTGAGTTTTGCTTTCACTTTTCCCACGCTAGTTTTAACAGTGTCTGACGGTACCCATTTTTCAAGTTCATCGATCTCTGTCAATTAACTTTGAATTTCTCCCACCATTTCTCCCCGCCGATGATGTTGTACCACGTGTCATCGTATTGCTGTCATTGCAGCGAACAATATCGCTCATGAAACGTTAAACAGTTCCCCAATTTTCATCATAGACGCTCCTGCTTGTCGGGTCCTAACGATTAACTCCCTTTCGAAATCTGAGAGATCGCACATTTCACCGATCGCTTGTTTTAACCGTCGCAGAAAAGACCGTATAATGCGCTGAAATACAATCTGTAGGATTTGGCCCTTAAACTATCCTACGCAGGCGCGTCTTATTATATACACGGAAACGGGATTGCCAACATCTAACAAAATGTTATTATAATGTTTACTGTTCATATTATTTTGTCCATATGCAATACATACAAGTGACATTATTTATGGGGAAGCAATATTGCCAACATGTAAAAAGATGACGATATTTTGGGTACTATTCATATTATTTTGTCCATCCTTTGTATATAATTAATTAGAGAACTTCTTGATAAATTTTCTATTCTATAGGACTTCAATGAGCTTAACCAAAAAAAGAAAAATCCGCCAATACACTCTTTAAGAACACAAATCTGTGTTAGAATACTGTTACTACACATTCTTAAAGAATGTAAATCGACATCAGGATAACGTTTGTGATCCCTACCTTCATTTGGGACAACCCCTTACGGTATCTTTGTGTCTTGGCCTACTGATCTACTGGCGTCATGATTACGTGCGGCATTAGAGCGAAATGATGAGAGAAGATATTATTAAATAAGACTTAAAAATTACTCCAGTTACTCAAATCACGTTTGCAACTAAGCACTAAGGCTGTATGGATGTGCCTAAGGTGGGTACCAATGTATCTCAAGTGCTTGGGGCCTTCAATATCAAGCATAATTAACTTTAGGATAATTCAGTAGAGCTCGGTTTTATTCTCCATTCTTCCTCGTTTATTGAATGACATTTTCTTAATCTAACTTACTTCCAGCGATGTTAAAGTTTACTGTATTTGGGTGATATTATTTTCTCCTAATTTTTAGAAAGTGTTTGCACCGCTTGAGACAATTAACATCGTTTTTGAAGATGTTATAATAAGAGCGAAATGAAAGATCCGCTTTGTTCACTTTTACCATATTATGCTGATTCGTTTGAATGCAAGGCACTCTTGTATGAAGCTAACGTCTAATTCTTTGTCCGCAAGAATTTTAATATCAACTATTAAGTCCAACAATTGCTGTTTATAGTAATAAAAGGGTCACTAGTACAAGATTAAGATTCCTTTCAATCCAATTAAGGGAATAATAAGAGATCTCATATAGACGAACCTTATAAATGAATTTTACAAAAATCTCATATTTTCCACCAGTACCTGTTATCCGGTTTATGAGGCGAACAGCGGTTCATAAAATTCTTTTAAAATTTCATCTTTAATAAGACGTTTACGGAAAGCGACCTCTGCCTAACACTAATACACACAGATATTTGCTTAAGCTCTTGTAGTCGTGTCTCAGTACTCTTTGTTACACACTTTCTTCTTTGCTTGCTTTCACGTCTCTTTTGGATTTCGTAAAATCTTTTCATTTTTATCTTCAATGTTAGTTTCATTTTTTTCTTTTTTTTTTTTCTTTTCTTTTCTTTTCTTTTCTTTTCATTTGACTTGACTTTTGAACTCTATTACTACTACTATTGAATGCCTTTCAGTACATATATCCCGCATTTTTTTTTTTTTAACTTTTAATTTTATCTTCATTACGCTTCTTAAATAGAAGTTTTTTTTTTCTTTCTATGCAAAAAATATTGTGAAACAATTAAAATTCATTCGTGTGAATTGTACTGAATTCGTTAAGCTTCGATGGTAATTGATTGAAGGGAAGTTCCTTATATCGCTTTATTTTACATCTTTAAGCAGATGTGCATTTGCGTCATGTAAATCAGTTGACCTTAATGGTCACAAGAGAAGCAAATAAAACGTAGTAAAAATCTATTCAAATTGTGTTAGGATTAAAATGCATATAAAGGTTTTTAGAGATAAAGAAACTGTAGCGAGATAATTGTATACATTTACCATTGTATGGATAACATACGAAAAAAAAAATAAGAGGATGTATTCTTCAATAGTCAGCACAAACTTGTGTATTATTCACTTACATTTAGAGACAATTACACGATTAAAAATCATTGGTTTTGATATTTTGGCTATTGTCGACACACGGTCTTTTGGCTATTGTAAACAACATCTTGACCCGATAAGTCAATCGTGGGGAACATAATAATATTGTAAAGCTTGAATGTAAAAAAAAAGTGAAATTATCATAGTTTTTTTACGCGTATGACATCAAAATTCTTTTCTAATGTTTGCATATAATTAAGACAAAATTCTAAGATCGTCTTTTTTTGTCTTCAAACAGATAACCTTGATAAACTGAGCAAGCGATTAAACCAATTGAACTATTATTGTGTGTATTCATCTTATTAAAGAATATCTACTATTTATCGGGCCGCTTTAGCATATTTCTCTACGTTACAAAACTTTTAACAAATTTTACATGCTGTATACAATCATCATTGGGCGAGGCTATGTCAACAATTAACTAAGGGCCAGTTATGCTCTAGGAGGTTATATTGTACTTGAGTATTATCGAATTTGATTTATTTCTCATTCTTTTTCGCAGTGCTTGATAAAGATTTATGAAAAAATTTTAAAGGGTCTTGAGCATACGACACCTTTTGGCAACTAGATTAACTCACCTAAGATAAAATTTCATTTTGAATTGTAACTCCAATTATTTCCAATTTTGCCTTTTTCCCTTACAAAAAATTGCTCTTGAAATACTTATACAAAAATATGTGAAAAAATTTTTAAAAAAACGTTTCTAACGAATAATGTTTTATTTTTATTTTTTTTGTCAACAGTAATTGCTTAGAGTAGACATGGGCGATATCTGTTATTACGATTTTGTATAATAATTTCGAAAGTCAAAAAGCCAGACAAAGAAATGAAGAACTCTAAACCTATTAGGAGACATTTTCAACATGAATTTCTACAGTTAAGCAATTTTAAGTTTCTAGACATTTTGAAAAAGAAAAAAGGTTGCCGGGTAATAATTATTGTTTCATATCGGATGTCAGCTGTATTTTAAATTAAAAAGTCTTCATGTTTTATGTGCAGACTTTTCATAACTTAATTATGACATAAACGTTTAGTATTAAAAATTCAACTCAATCTTCATTCTTTCAAATGAAATATCGATGATATTAAATAACAAAAATTCCATAAAAGCCATAGAAATATATTTTAATTATGTATTTGAACAAAGTACTTGACAGGTATAATAATAAGTTCCCGCTGTTTTCTATCAAAATTATGAAATTTCTATAAAAGACATTTTCGCACGAACAAATCTATGTAATGCTGTTACGAGATCACTAATACTTCAAGGTTATATTGCTAATATTATATTTACATCCGATAATTTCGAGAAAACCTTCTAGGGAGACTATCCTTTTGTCAAACGGCGGCAATTTATTTGTATTCCTAATAACAAAAACTTAGTTAAGGCAAATGAAATGCAAAAGAAATGATTTTCAGCTTAAGCAAATTTTTTTATCCCTATTATTGAACATACTATTCTACGTATATTGCGAATTTTTGGGAAAAAAAATTCTACCTCTGATTCTCTAGGATGCAGTTCCACGTTATGCTAAAAATTATTGAAAAAAAAACGTATAATAGAACTAATGTTACATATGGATTAACAGACGTAATGCACACAAAAATAAACATTTCTATATGAATGTGTAGTTATGTGATATGCAAATATGATGTATACGTGAACAAAAAACTTTTAGTTCGCTTTCACAAAAAATTATTTAATTAATTAGCTAGTTTGGAATTTGTAGCGATTTTCTTTTTTCCTTTTACACTCGCATTCATAAGCACTTATCCCAAAGGTTACTTGGTAACGAGAATTTACAGCAAATAGAGATTTTAATAAGTAACGAAGTAAAGATATTAGAGCTTGACAAAGCTGACCTTTGAATACCCTACACCTAATATATATATATATTGAATACAATATGAAATTTGCATCAGAAAATTTTACTTCTTTTATTCTCTACGAAAAGATCCCAAACGTGAATTAATTATCAAAATTAATTTTCTTGTCAAAGATCTGCTTATTCTTCAATTATTTCTATCATTACTATTAATGACTCATTTTCATCATAAAGCATAAAAAATTTATAAAATTTGACTATATAAAGGCTTACTTTTCCTAGCAAAGATTATAGGACAAAACAGTTCAAAAAATGGCCCCATTCGACACAAAATTCTTCACATTTATTTTAGAAGGTTTCTAAGTGGGAAATTAAAAATTCAATTTTTTTTTTTTTTTACATGAAAACTTTTTTCTTGGTTGTGCTAATTTTTTGAACCCCTTCCCCATATAATCCTTACTAGAAAAACTAAAGGTTCACAAAGCAAAATGGTCTGTTTCTTAATAATTTATGATAAATATTAGTCCTTAATAGTAATTTTAAATAAAAGTTAAATGTTACAAATTTGGTCACTCCCTTTGTAAAGGTTCTCATGAAAAGTAAGTGCTTTATATGACAAAAAGTCGGTTCTTTAGGATTTTATGATGAAAATTGGTCGGTTATAGTAATTTGACATAAAAGTGAACTGCATTAAATTTGGACCAGATAAGTTCACTTTTTGATCCTGACCACATATAAGGATTTCCATGCAAAGTAAATCTTTATGGCTACAAAAATCTCTTTCCCTTCATTTAATAAGTTTCTGTAAGACAAAGGTCAAGACTTACCCGAATCAATACGCAATAGTCGGTTACAATTTAAGATCAACAATAAATTTTTGAAATAAAAATTTTTCGATAATTCTCGGCTGTGAGTTGTAGATAAATTACAATTCCTTGCCTAAAATACGAGCACTTTTTGACTGATCGCACCCATTTTTCAGGCCGATTTGTAACCATCCATTAACAGTGTGTGGGTCAAAGTTCCGCGTACTAAATCAATTTTTACGAACAAACCGATCGTTATCGATTCGTGATGATTATCGTTGAACGTGAAAACAAATAAAAAAAATTGAACTTGAACTCGATCTCTTACGCTCATTGAATGAGAATACATATATACATATATGATTCACTAATTCTCCACTTTCATGCTTATGCTATAAAAGCAACAAAGAGGAGATCTAATATAAACCATCAGTGATGAATAGAAGAATTTTGAAACACATGCTGAACTTCTAATGGATTCGTCATTAAGAACATTAAAAAATGTTAAAATTTTATTTTTTTACACACACAGATATTCGTATATAAAAATTATTCATTTTTACCTGAAGACTGACAAACTGCCAAATTCACTTTTATTTCATAACATTACTGTTGTTGTTTAATACGCTTTGGCATGCTTATAGGTAATAATTCAAAGATTATCGCCATTTAGAAAAAAGGAAAAAGATGACAACAACAACAAAACACAACACAAACAAAGATATTTAAGTCTTTTTTTTTTTCTTTTAAAAGGATTTTAAATATAAAATGTATTCTGTTCTGTTGCAATAATTATTCACGTTCTGTTTCTTTTTTTTTTTCTTTTTACTAATATCTCTGGCCTGGCTAACCGTTGTTTTTTTTTTTTAACAGGATTTTTGCTTGTTTGACATTTTCAACATTTCAGATATAAAAAGACCTAAGTTAAGAAAGACAAAATAAACATAAATTTTTTGTTAGTTTTTTTTTTTTTTTTTGGTAAACTCTAATGGATGGAAATAATTTTGTCAAAAAGCAAAAAAAACGTGAAATTTTTAATAAAATTAAAATTAAAAAGGAATAAAAAACAAATGAAAACATTATGGTCGGGAGAGAACGAGGGCAACCGATGAATACCCTACACAACTTTGTCTATTACAATTCTTCAGTTACTACATTTTGTTTTTCAAATGAAGGCATGGCAACCCTTAAAGGGATCTAAAGACATAACTGACGTGATATAAATTTAGGAAAATTAATGTTCTTAACAAAAATACTACTCCGCAGCTATTTCTTTCATAGAGGACGAATAATGAGACTTTTGCTGCCATATAAAGACTGCAACCAATAAAATCGCATGACCCACAGTGTGTACAGTTGATTTTTATGTGGACTTACTATTATGGATCAATTTTTACCATGAAATACTAAAAAGCAAACCTTTCTTTTTACATTTCAAAATCTGGCTAATCTTTTTATCTTCACATTCGTTCGTCTGAAATGAATTGAAAACATCTGAAGTATCCTAGCATTTATGATTAAGAAATGTACCAGAATTCAACATTCAATGTAAACTGTAGGCATTCGATCTTAGAATGATTGTTTTTACCCAACGATTATTTTATTTTTAATATTATTATTCCATAAAACAAACGTATTTCCAAGTTGCCTGAGACTCTGCAACTCACTCTCTCTCTCTCTCTCTGTCTGAGATTCTTGGGCAAATCCACCAAATCCATTAAGTTTGTATTCTCTCTATTGTTTGAATTTTCAGATTAAAAACATTTGTTTGATCCAGATGGTCTCTATCGTTAGACTTAACATATGACGTTTGAGTACCCATTTTCCAAAACCGCGTTCAAAATTAAAAAGTAATTGAATAAAGTGAACAAAGTGAATAACAAAGTGAAAAATCTTACAATATAAAGCTTTAATTTGCGTACGTACGTACTTTCCGGTAGGAAATAAAAAAAAAAAATATTTTTAAATATAAAAATATATTTTTAAATAAAAAAAAAAAATAATTTTTTTTATTTTTGTTTTTAATTTAAATTTTTTAATATTGGATCACAAATTATTTCTTTGCTGTTCTGGGAGATAAAGTGAATAACTCGTAACACTTGACACTTTTTGAATAGTTTCATTTCTTTCGTAAACAAACCACACACGGATTTTAAAATTATTCCATATGTGCATCCTTTGCGTATACATACATTGCATCACTTTGAAGTTCTCAAGAGAGAGAGAGATTGAATTTTAGTTTACATATACAAAATATTCTTCACATAGTTTATAATATCAGTGAAAAAGGATAGTAAACAATTTTCATTATACTAAAAGTTGAGCTATATCATGTTATGACTGAAAATTGAGTTAAGGATATACACTTCAACAGAGTTATTTACTTTACATTGCTGCTGTTCTTCTCGTTTACCTAATTTTATTTCTAAATATATGTAAGTCAAAGCCATCGTCTAAGGAGAGAATGTTACTCTATTTTTCTTTCAAATCTATAAAAATAGAAACAAACAAATAAAAACATTATAGTCGGGTAATGTCAATCATTAAATACCTTACATCAATTCGTCTAATTCAAAATACGATACCTTATTGCTTTTTCATAGTAATTCTTACTTAAGGTGTGATCCAAAAAATTGGCCGACCTGGATCATTTTTAGTGCAATTAATTTGTATGTCAAGTTACTATAATTTTTTTCTAGGCTCAACCGCACAAGGAAAGTCTCCAATACGGATAACATATACTGACGGCCTGCAAAAAAGTGAGGAGAGGGAAAGGCAGTGGCCGCTACGCCCGATCGCTAAGTGTTGTGTCTTTGCCGACAGAGCTCACTACAACTCCAACAACACACTAATCATAATTAAAGATTGGTCTATCCCATTGCGATTAAATCCAGTTACGTTGATAGCCACGCTTATTAAAAACTTGATGATACGCTAGGGCCTAATATTACTATTATGCACTACCTCCAACTCGACCGTTTTACCATTTATAGGTGGAAACATTTATATGAGATGGAGTTCAAAAAATTTTATTATACGTATAACAGTTTAGTAAATCGAAATACTAACACTCATAACTACTTTGTCAAATAAGGCGTCATATAGGGAGTGGCTGCAAAAGTGCTTCAGTCCAACTCATTTTCAATAGTGGGTGTCTTTGAGCAAAAACCATAGGCATTATACCAAATTTCGTTGAAATATCTAAAAAATTGCAGCCTGGTGGCATGGACAGACATCAGACAGACAGACAAGCTTAAATTAATTCTGGAACTAATCTTGAATCGATCGGTATACCACCAAATTTACAAGCGTAGAAGCCAGATGGAAAGACAGGCAGAGAGACAAACCTAAGTCGATTCTGAAAATGATCTTGAATCGATCGGTATACCGCAAGATTATATGTACGGACATTAGGCAGACAAACAAGTTTTTAATCGGTTCAGAAAATAAACCTGAATCGATCGCCGTAATAAATAGTGGGTCAACTGTAAAACCTTCTGATTGCATTAACATATCTTACACTACAAGTGATGTAAAGTACCAAAAACAAAAAAAAAATAAACAAAAACAATCTAAAGAATGTTTTCAAATGTATCTCTAGGAACAATAAAGAAAATTTAGTTTGGAAACGAAAGTGTTGCAAGAAAAAACAAACAGAAAGTAAAAGTTTTATGTAAGAAAATAAAGTTAAAGTTAAAAAAAAAAAAAGTTCAAAGTGCAAATTTGACAACGAAACAAAACAAAATTTTATATTTAAAACTTATGAAAAATAAATGCTTACATCTAAAAAGTGTTAACATTTAGGTGCAAAGTGATATGTTTTTTAAAGTAAAGTTTCATATTTTTTCAGCTTTTTTTATGCATCTTGTCAAATATTCGAATTATTCCAATGAATTTTCTAAATTTATATAGTTTCTTTTGATATATTTAACAATTATATCTGTTTTGTTATACTGTTCCCATTAAGGGACATTAACCTTTCCTATGTTCCTTACCTTGTGCCACAACATTTACTTATTAATTGTTTGAATGGATCCAGGATTGAAGACATAATAAAATGAAATCTTGTAAAATAGAAAATATATATAAAATATTTTAAACGAGTTAAAACAATATAGTCGGCACAAGCCGCCCCTTAAACATCCTACATCACTTTGCCTAATGTAACTCTTCACTTACTTTCATGAGAAAACACGAAAAGTTATAAATATATTGTGAGGCTGTTTAAAAAATCGACCTATATGATCCAAATTTTATACAATTAAGTTTTATCTCGAACTACTATTAGAAACTGATTTGCAAAATAAAATATTAAAACTTAAATCTTTTCGTCTTACTTTCCATAATAACGCTTACATAAAAACAGACCCACGTAGTCCAAATCCGATGCCTTTTACGTTTATGTCAAATTGCTATTACGAACCAATTTTCGTTATGAAATATTAAAGATCAGATTCTTTTTTCATACCAAGGCGTACTTCTCATGGGATGGGTTCCAAAAAACAGACCTACTTGGTCTAAATTTAGTGCAGTTAATTTTCATGTTAAATTGCTAATCGAAACTCATTTGAATCGTAATATATAACTTTTATCATATAAAGGTTATACTTTTCATAAGAAAGGTTACAAGGGAGAAGGGTCCGATGCTATTCATATCTTTTATATATATTTTATATACCAAAATACAAGTATCTACCGATTTTTGTTATATAAAGTCCCTTTTCGAATGTGGCTTTGTATGGCGAGTAAGGTCGTCAAAATGGTCTGATCAAATTCATTTTTATCAGCGTTCATTGACCATTCTTTAAATCAAGATACGTCAATTATTTCGCATATACCATCGCTTCTGATGACAATACAATATGTTATAGTCAATATTTTTTTTTTGTATATATTGGGTTGTTCGGAAAGTTATATCGCTACACTTTTTCTTATTAATAGAGGAATTAAGTGTATTTTTCCACAATTTACCTTGAACTTAAGCCGAATTATCACTATATATCAACAGTAAGTGAAGTGAAATATGGGAACCCGCTCAAAGTACTTCGAAAGGCGCTATTTTTACAAACGAAGGATGATACTGTCCGTTTGGTCCGTTTGGTGGGATTTCAAGGGAATCATTTTTCATTTTTAACTTCTACCGAACAATATCACTCATCAATTCTGAAGCTGGACAAATTGAATGATTTACTTCAACAGAAAAGACTAGAATTGTTCGATAGGTACGATAATGCGAGACCTCATATCACTTTAGTTACTCATAATACATTTTTTATAGCTTGAATGGAAACTACTATTGTCCCCTTCACATTCTTTACATCTGGCAACTTCGGATTATTAGTTATTTCAGTTTCAGCCAAACTCTTTAAGTCACAAAACCTTTACTTCGAACGAAGATATCAAAAATGAATTAAATGAACTTTCTGCCAGCAAAGCGAAGGTGTTTTATAAGCATGGAATCATGCTGTGGTGCTAGTAAGATGGCAAAAGTTAGTCTATCAAATTGAAGAATATGCCATTAATTAAAGTAAAAAGAAGGTCAACATAAGAAATCCGTTTTCATTTTGACTAAAACAAAAAACCAAATGCCTTTCCGAACAACACATTACATTAGTCAGAATGAATGCGAATCGATTTTAGAAAAATTCGAATTTCTTACACATTGAAGTCTTAAGCACCTGAAGTGGCGCTCTATAGTCAAATAAAAGTGACTGTGGGAAAAATTTATTTTCCTTCTTTTAGTTCATTAAAATGAAAGTTTATTTACAAAAACTTTTTTTTTTCTTATAATTTATTTTCGTTCAGTTGACTTCGATTTTGCTTAGCTCTTATGTATGAATTTTTAAATAATCATTTATTTTGAAAAAATGTTTATGTATCCGCCGGAATATGTTATGAAAACATAATATGCTTACGATGTTTGGTGCTCTTTTTTCACTTATAGTCTTAGTGTAATGTGTCATTAATGCAATTTCGGTGGTAACACTTAATAATTTATTTTTCATTAAACCCTTACACTATTTGGATATTTGGAAGGATTTAAGATAGATCAATCTTTTATTATATCGTTCGATTCAGAATTATTACCTGTCTGTCCCTCTGTCTGTCTATCCCTCTCTCTCTATCTGCGCCTCTGTTTCTCTGTTCATCTGTCTATCCCCCTCTCTCTATTTGCGCCTCTGCCTATCTGTCTCACTTTCTCTCTGTCTGACTGTCCCTCTGGTTATCTGCCTCACTGTCCATCCTTCCATTTGTCTTTCCCTCCATATCTCTTTATGTCCGAAGTCCGTCGTAGTTTTTCGGCGAAATTTTGAAGATTGACATGTTTTAGCCCAAGAACGAACGCTACCGAAAATGGATCGGACCATTTTTACAATCATTACCAATACAGCGCCCCATTCGAAAAGAGTCTTTATAAGACAAAAGTCGATAGAAACTAAAATTTTGGTATGTAAAATAAATGTAACAAATATGGATCAGTTGGGACTATTTTTCGAACTACATCCATATAATTGTTCCAATGAAAAGTAAGGTTTTATATGGTTAAGGTTCTAATTTTTAATATTTTAACATATTGTGGGGCATTTTCGAAATGGATGTGAGCTTGTTTGTCTGTCTGTCCAGGTATTTTTGTTCGACCAAATTTTGTACACGGGTGTGTTTTGGTCCAAGAATGAAAATATATTCGATTGACAGCTTTTTAAAACAAAAATTTTGTAAGGTAATGGAAAAAATTAATTCGTCGAAATCTGTGCCCGTTGGTCTATTGTTCAGCTCTTATCCCGTAAAGGTGTTCTCATGAAAAGTAAGTCTTACATTTCTAAGTCTAATTTTCTAATTTTTAATATCTCAAAGAAGTCAGTTTACGCTTTAGGCCTCCTTTCTCATAAACGGCATATCTCTACCCGCAAACAAGATATAATTTGTAGTAACTTTTTCACAAAAGTAAACGTAGAATTGTATTAGCCAAAATAGTTCAGTATAGTGTATCCAATGGTCGTTTATATCTGAATATGTTTCATAAATTTGCCTATATTTTCCAAGAAGCTCTTTCGATACATCAAATTATATGAATTTGTGTTCTAAATAGAATATCAAATAGAGGCAAACAAAAAAACTTTTCGCGATATCATGCGATAAAATTTCGTTTGGATTTTCGCGGCCGACCTAATCGATTCCATTGATTTTTTAACAATAAACTGCTTAGGTGCTTTGTTGTAAACGTGATGAGAGTGGTGTTTGATCTCGAATCCAAGTTAAAAGTTAAGAACAATTGAAAATTTATTGAAAATTTCATCTCTTCTATTGATGTCCGTGTCATGGATTCTTTTTTCGCATAAGGGGGAAATGAAAACTGCGAAAAGATTATCTCGTCATTTACGATCAACTGAATTAAAGTGATATGATTCGTAATCATTGATACGACAAGGGCAGTGTCAGGGCTTTTTTTTCTGATAAATTTTTGTGACACTTAAGTTCTGCTCGACTTTATGGAGTTGAAGACTAAAGCAAAAGACATATTCATTTAATCGAAGTAATTATCAATCTTTTTACATATGTTGTCTCTCTTTCTCTCTCTCCCCCTCTTCCCCCTCTTCCCACTCTATCTCTCACTTTCCCCTATCTCTCTCTTTCTCCCCCTATCTATCACTATCTCTCTCTCTCTCTCTCACTCTATTTCTCACTCTCTCTCTCTCTCTCTCTCTGTCTTCCCATCTTTCTCTCTCTCTCTCTCTCTCTCTCTCTGCGTGCGTGTATGTATCTCTTCCTGTCCTTCTGGTCTTAATCCTTCCATCTTCTTCTTTTTCCGCGTATTCTTTGCTTTTAAAGAATCTAATGAAACTTCACATTTATGGGTAAAATATTTCAAACAAAATCACTAAAAAGAAGATTTTTTTTAAACAAAATAGCAAATCAAGGTTAATTTGTTAATTAATTATTAAAGAAAAAGAGGAAAAACAATATAAAAAAAATGCAGCAACGCCTTTGCCATAAATGAAACACAAAATATCGTCTTTCTTCCACGATCACAACAGTAACAACAGCAACAAAGCAAAGCATTTTTTTTTTTGAATACATAAATCAATTAAGCAGCAAAGCTTTTATTTGGCGTTATGGTCGATCCATAAAAAGTCAAAGAATGACCAAAGATGTCAAGAAGAATAATGAAAAAAAATTAAAAAAAAAAAAAAAACAAAACGAAACCAAACAAATATTTAGCTGAGGTAGAGTAGAGGGTGACACATTGCAATACAATTTCGATGGTTAAATGGTCGGTTGGTTGATTCGCAATCTTCTTACTAATGAAGTTTTATGCAAATGAGGGATCGCGAGTAAGTTTTTTTTTATAAAATTTTTTTGTTTTTTTCTTTATTTTAAAAACCATTAAAATTGGGATTTGTTCAAATTAAAACTGTCTGTGTTGGATTAAGAAAAGAAACAAACAAGAAAAAAAAACAAAAAAAAGACGAAATTTATTGTGTATGTGTTTTTTGAATAAATTAGACATAAACATATGTTAGTATAGATGTGTGCCTGAACATGTACAAAACCATGATTTTGCTTGTTATACAAACGCGTACGTCCGTCGTAAAAGATTAGGTAGAAGAAGTATTTGTAAAAAGAATTTATGCGGCCAGGGAGGAATGTCTTTTTCTTTTTTTTTTGTTCGAACGACGCCGGGACAACCATTTGTCTAAAGATGAGGAAAATGATGGTAATGACAACCGCGGTGTCAATGTTTTCTTGACCACGACACTACGCCTCAATGCATATCAGCTGCTTAAATGGAACCACAAATTCTCAACGAATCCTGCATTTATTCGGAGATGAAGAGATAAACATATCATATACACAAACACACAATAACAACAACAACATCAACAATGAGAAAAACGACAAAGATAATAAAATAAAATAAAAAAAAAAAAGAAAATAAAAATCACCAAATAAAAGCTAAGCTTGCTTGTCGGGCTTTGCGTAAATGTATTAAAGATTATTTTTATATTTTTTGGTGTGGCGATCATATCACTTCATATTGTATACAATAATAAAAAAAGAAAAAAAAAACCAATAAAAAAAAAAAAGAAGAAAAAAATGAAAAGTCCCGATGGCTGATGATGGCTTTGGTGTTAAGCTGTCTTGTCCCCAAATGTTTGTGTTATACTATGCGCAGTATTCAGATTTCTTTTGTCCGCTTGTAATTTGTATGCTAATGTGTGTATGTATGTGTATGTGTGTGCGTATTGTTTGGTATTGCATCGAGTATTGCTTATCTGTAGTTTTTTTCTTTTTTATACTTTTCGCTTTTTTAATCTTTATTTTTATTTATTTATTTTTTTGGTCATCATGTTTAACATTACAAATGGTTTTCCTTTTCTTTTTTTTTTTCTCTCCATTTTTATGTTAAATACGACAAAGTCAAATGGACAAACAGTTCTTCTTTTTTGCACACACGAATACATGAATGAGCCTTAGCTTTTGTGTCTTGATTTGTTGTTTATTCGGCTTCTTTGCGGTTTCGATTTGTCTGCAATTTGACAACAGAAGCAGCAGCAGCAGCAGCAGCAGCAACAACAACATTCTCATATGCGTTGTATTTGCTGTTGGTCTCGTTCATTGTTATCAAAATATTGTTGCTATTATGATAATGATGTTTATTGTATATCACAATCGTTTGTAATTACATACCGTCTGCTAAAGTAGTTAAAATTTTCACTTGACTTTTATCACAAATGCGTTGCCTGCGGTTTTTTTTTATTCTTTTCTTGTTTTTTTTTTTTTTTTAAGCTAAAAAGCAAATTAAGGAGCGGTTATGGTATAGTATAAATTGGTCATGGTTTTTGTGACTCACAGCGCTAGATGTATTAACAAAATAATAATAAACTGATAAGCAAAATTAGAACACGTTCGGCTTTTAAGCCAAATGAAGTGAAAAAATAAAAAAAACAAAAACAAAAAAATAAAAATTTTGCATATTTTGTAAAATTGAATATCGATCCCTTTATCTCAAAACTGCAAACAAAAACAAATAAATAATTATTTTGCTTCGCTTCAATTTTCTTGTCGGATATGATTTTAAAGGCATAAAAAATGCAAAAAAAAAAAAAAAAACCTTCACTGCAAGAGTCATTCACTTGAGATCAAGATATTCTTAATTTAACGGAGCAAGAAACTCAAGATATTTTATTTCTAATAAGCCAAAGCATAATAAAACTTAGCGAATACATGAGATTCTTTTAACGGGATTCGTAACTTCATATCTTCATATAGCGGAATTCATAACCATTTTATAGTGGAATAGCAAGATCTGGCTAGTGTGGCTGATTTAAAGAAATTAAGAAAATTACCTATGGTTTTTGGAAAGCCTTTCTGATGACCATAATCTCAAAGTCAAAAATAAAAATTTAAAAATATTATTTTTTAATAGTGGGCGTATTTGTTTATTGATAGGGACACATATTTTTACAATCAATTTTTGGATGTTCTTGTGAAATAGTTGAAGAAAAATTTAGAAATTTGTTAGAAAAAGCAAATATTGTCCGAAGCTAATTAAAACGCTTTCAAATTTCTCCCGTTTTTTTTATTATTTTCGAGCCAAAAAAATGCTTTCCTACTCTACAGTAAAATCGATCAATTCTCTTGTAATATCATAAACACATAAGCAATTCAGATCAATCATTAGTCACTGATCATAAGACGAGATAGTCAAAAGGCCCAATCCCCGAGTGGTCAGTTTGTTCTTTTTTGGGAGAGATCCTTTTAGAGTATGCGTTCTTCTGCTTATTGCGATCGTTTTTCTTTTAATACTTAATCAGTCAATTATTATACTGATCGATTCAGAATCATTTTCTGAATCAATTAGCTGTACTTTGAATACAAGAATACATGGACAGATCTCAAAGGGAGAGACAGACAAGCCTAAATTAAGACCATTTTTCTTGTAATACTTAATCGATCAATTATTGTATTGATTGTTTCAGAAAATGATTCTGATTAAGTACTAAAAGAAAAACGGTCACAATCCAAGCTTGTCTGTCTCTCTGTCTGATGTCTGGTCATGTATTCCTGTGATCAACGTTTACTATTTATTATTATTATATAATATTTTTAATATCTTTCGACAAAAATGAATGATGTTACAACTTTTTGAACTATCCCCTACGAAAAGTAAGTGTTTATATGCTAAAAGGGTTTAATTTTTAATATTTTCTCATTCAAATGAATTGAAAAATATTAGCTAACAACTAAACCTTCGACAAACTAATAAATAATATTTAGGCCCTTTTGCTATCAGAATATGTCTTTTTAAAACTTTGTCAAACACCACTAGTACCCTTAGAAAAGATTCAAGACATTAATTCCAGACAGAATTTTAATCTGTAATCTAATCTAATCTAATAATCTAATCTTGGTGCCTAAACTGAAGCGCAGAAAATGTTCGTGTTAAACCTTCCAAAAATGTATCATGTAAAACTCTTTTATTTCGTTTACTGATAATATTCTAATTGAATTTTGCTAATTTTTTATTTACTTGTTTAGCCAATGAATATATTATATAGGTGAATATTTTATTTGAAATTTTTGATTATTATTTTAAACTTTTGTGTGTTTTTTTTTACTCTTTAATACTCAGTTAAAAGATGATATAGTGACAAATTTCAGAACTCAACAAATCGTTTACCCAGTAAGTTATGACAACAGTTCAAAGATCAATAAACTATTCAAGATAAGCCGAATGTACCCATGAATATGTTAAGGAGAGAATTTCATATATTTCCCGAATCTTCTCTGACCTGCAAAAAAAAATTTGTTGTTGTTTATTTTTATTCTAAATTAAACTTCAACTAAAGTTAGCCTATCTATCGAATTACGTCGCAAGGTTTACAATTTTTCATTTACTTTATATATATACATATACATTTGTTGTTGAGAAATCTTCTTGAGGCTTCTTATGTCATCCCTTTTTTATTCTTTTTATATAAATTCTGTTCCAGAAAAAACTAAAATGCTTTATTTATATGAAATTCTCTTATTTCATTTTTCCAATTATTTTCGAATTCTTTCTAATATTTATTAACTTATCGTTCACATTAGTACTTGACAATGCAATTTAGTCTAGTGCGCTTTGCTTATAGCAGAAAAAGAAAAAGAGCAATACTTTCTACTCTAGTAGGAAACTACACAAACACTAAGAAAGAAAGAGAGGAAGAGAGAGTGAAAAAACGAGAGAAAGGCTTTAGCATTTAGGTATGACGGCAAGTCTCTCAATTCTTTAAATGTTAAGCAGCATTCACATTAACAGAGCCCACGAGAAGTCTTTCTCTTAAACATTATGTATTTTTATTGATACATATGTTAGTACTGGATATCTTGCACGAACACGACAAACACAAACACATCAAAAACTCTCATTCGTTCAACAATTGGTTTAACAGCGTGCATGTCATGTCAGTGCATTTCATTCTTTCGTCTAAATCGTGTGTGGTTCGTACGCTAAGAGAGAGCGTGTGCTGATGCTCTCGCGAGGTTTCAAATTTAGTAATGTTTAGTGTTTTTTTGTATATTTAATGTTCTTTTTTATTTTTTTTTCTTATAATTTAGTACGATTTTCATTATTCTTTCTTTTTGTGTTGTAGTTGCTTACTGCAATTGTAATTGTGTTAGTTGTTTTGTTAAAGCTGTGTCTGCGTATGGTTAAAAAAAAAATTGTTTTAATTTTTTTTATTTCACATATTTTTTTTTTTTGACTGATTGAGTTTCAGTTTCTAAGAATTATTATTGCTGTTTTTGTTGTTGTTAATACTAGTAAATAATACCGACGGTTGTGTGGTGGTGGTCGTGTGTATGCTTTTGCTCTTATATTATTTTTTTCAATTGTTTACTCTGAGCTCCATGCGTTTGAAACGTTGACGGATGGCTGCTGTTGCTTTTTTTTTTGTTTTTTATATTTTATACATATTGCCCGCTCGCCGTTGGCGGTGGTGGTCGAGATCGAGCGATTTGTGATTGTGTGTTTTGCTGCGACTAACGGCGGGGGGGCGGGAGTATTTCTATATGGCCCCTTAATGTTATTATAACTCTTGCTTTCTTTAAATTGTCACTTGTCGTTCACGGCGAAGCGCTTATTTTACGTGCTTGTGTGTATGTTTGTGTGTGTGTGTGTTTGTGTTATAGTGGTCTATATGGACTTAAAAACGACGAGAGGCTTTTATATGTGCGATATATATGAAAATTTCGCCTCTTTACTTACGTTTGGATCGTTGGGGATGAACGAGGTATCAACATACATGTAAACATATGTGTGAATATAGATGACTATGGATGAATGTCTGTGGTGGTCTGGCGCGCGGCGCATTTATGGTAAACGTTGTGTTTGCATTTCTGTTGTTCCATTTGTGCTGATGACTGATGTTAAAATGCTGCTGCTCTGTTGGTTGGGTTTTGCTTGTTCGATTGCTTTAATGACTGACTGACTGTTTTGGTTTTGCTTGCTTGCTTGCTTGCCTGCTGATTGTCTGGTTGTTGAATGGTCTGAATGGTTGTTGGGTTTGGCGCTGGCTGCGCACTCTTTTCGAAAATAGTTACAAGATGTTCATCGAAGTGAGTAGAACATCTGAACGGATGATAAACTATAGTTACGGGGAAGACAACTCTTATTTATTTATTTTTTTTTTCGGCTGGTTTTAAAGTAAGTGTGTATAAGTGTAATTAACAGAAAATCTCTGTGTGTAAAGTAATCATCATCATCGTCATCATTATCATTGTCGTCGTCGTCCGTCGTAGTCGTTGTGTCGTTGTCATCTCACAAAAGCAACGATGCAACAACAGGAACAACAATAACAATAACAACGACAACAACAGGAATAACATTATTATTATTATTATTATTATTATTATTGTATTAAAAATACTAGCCATCCTCTCGGGTTTGTGTGCCTCTTTTGCCGTGCATGTGTTTATGTTCTGCATCTCGTCACTCGTTTAATTCTTCTTTGACTCTGTGTGTTGCTGCTGCTGCTGCTGCTGCTGTAGCTACGGTTTTTCGAGTGTGGAATAAAAAGTGAAAAAAAGCAAAAACAAAAAATGAATTAAGAATAAGTAGCAACAACAATTTAAGCAGCCTAAGAGTATTTATCTGTAAGAGCTACCGAGAGTATGTGTGTGCGCGTGTTATAATCTTTTAAATGATATTTTCTTGGTGTATATTTTCACCACATTTATTAGAATTCTGTTGTTTTTACTAACGTCGTCGCCTGTATGGAGAAGAAATTCTAAACGCGCAATATGTTTAAAAAAATATTTCAAGAAAAATTCATTTTCTTTTCGCAATGAAATAAAGTTTTTTTTTTTTTTTTTTTTTTTTGAAAAATTAAAAGAAGGTAACAAATTTGATATAATTATACAAAAACAAAAACAAAAAATTATGACGATTAACGATGTGAAAAAAGCAATTTGAGTACACATCAAGTAATTATGTTACAAAAATGTTATAAATGAAAAAATCAAAAAAATAAAATAAAAAAAAAAAAAAAAAAAAAAAAAAATAATGAAAAGTAAAGAAAAACATCTAACACAAAAAAAAATGTTTATTTATTACATAAAACAATGCATTAAAATAGAAAATAAACTATAAAATTTCATTAATAAAAATATATTATTTGATAGATATAAAAGTAAATAAAAAAAAAAAAAAATAAATTAAAAGTAAACAAGTAAAAATCAAAAATTAAAGAAAAAAACATTGCTTTAATAGAATACTCAAAATGTTTTTAATTATTTAATAAAAATATTTTAAAAGCAAAAGTTTTCAAAACAGTAAATAAAATCATTGGACAAAACAATAAAACTACGTCCGTTTTAAGTTATCAATCACTTGGATTGGAATATTTTCTTAACCGGAGAAGTTAAGCTTTTCATCGTAGAAAATTTCAAATTCATATAATTTTTTCTTTTTCTTATGGTCCTTCAGTTGTTGCGAATTAAGACAATGGTGTGCGACTTTTTTTTTTTAAATCTTTTTCGTAAAGTTCACTGAGAACATGTGCAAGGAATCTTTAACTTGCCTTTAAATCATTGGACATGAGGATATTTCAAGGGTATCAGACTTTGTTTTAATTTATTTTTATAAAATATTCAGAGCATCATTCGCTTGGCTTTAAATGAAATGACGAATGCTTTTATCCTACAATGCTGGATATACAAATATTTATTATAAGGCGATGTAAAAAATTCGAAATCTTCATGAGTTAAAAGTTCTTATTTACTTGCTTTAAAAACATTACTCTATCTATTTTTACGCCGCCTATATAGTAACAAAAAAAAAAAAAAAAAAAAAAAAAAATTAAATCAAAGTTTATAAAAAAAAAATTTTTATTTTTTTTTTATTTTTTAGGAATAATATTAAATAAACTCCAACAGAATATTAAGGAACTTCGTGTTTACAAACTTAAAAGATACAAAAATAAAACATATTTTTAAAGCAGAAAATTTTTCTAAATAAACTAAAATTTGTTTAATATTAATATTAAAACAGACACAGACCGAATACAAAACGTTTTAGAGTAAAATTTTTTTTCATTAAAATAAATTATTATTATTTACAAAATTTTAAGCAAAAAGTAAGCAACATTTGCCATTAATTGAAAAGCAAATATAAAGTTTTAACTTAAAAAAAAATTAAAACAAATATAAAAATAAAAGAAAATTCCAAACATTGTTTAATTTGTTTCAGCAATTAAAAGAAAAACATTTTCGTTTTTCCTCATCGAGTGCATTTCTTTGAAACATTTAAGAGAAAATAAAAATCGTATAAAAAAAAAAAACAGCAACCAAATCAGCAAAATATCTAAAAATATTCTTCAAAAAAAAAAAAAGTTAACAGCACCTTTAACAAATTCAAACCAAGAAAAAAAAGCACAAAAAAGCCAAGAAATCTATTTTAAAGAGGGAAAATTGAAAAGACCCGAAGAAAAAAAAAACAGAATTTCTTTTTCCTTTTTTTTTTTTTTTTTTTTTTTTTTTTTTTTTTTTTTTTTTTTTTGTTGGACGATGTGGTGCTCTATGCTGAGCCAACACCACAACGCATACAAGACTTCCTAGAGTGCTAAAAATAACAACAACTAACCGAGCGAAAAAAAAGTTTTTTCTATAAAGAAAATTTAGACTTTTTATGCTTGTGTAAGGAAACCATTAAAACCAGAAAATAAATAAGAAAAAAATTAATGTTTAGATAAAAAAAACAAAAGCAAAAAAAAAGTGGAAAACTACCACCAAAAATACAATAAAAAAATATTAGACAACATTTTCTTTTTTACAACATAAAAAACTAAGGTGTCAGTGACGAACATACATTCACACGTTCGGCATATCGTGTGTGTTTCATCAAAAAAAAAAAAAAACAAAAAAAAACAAAAAATAAAGAAATCTTTTCTACTCTCTGTGGATAACGAAACTTTTTCTCGGATATTGTTCTTTTACACCCTAAACATTTTATGGATTATTGTTTTCCTGTATTTCCTATAAGCTCTCGTTGTACTGACAGCAACAACAACAACACATCAAAACCACGGTGAGTAGTTTTTTTTCCTATAGTTTTATATATTTTCTTTCACATTTTATGCTTATTACTCATTACTGAAGAATTCTTTATTCTCATATATGTATGCGTGAATGATTACATGTTAGATTTTTTTTGTTCTTTTTTTTTTTTTTTTTAATATTTCTTACTTTGTCTTTTCTTACACATTAGAACTTTAATAATAAATCTTTTACAACATTCTCTGGAGGGTTATCTTTATTTTTCATCATTATTATCATTCTTTGTTGCCGTTGTTGGTGGTAATGTTTTTATTGTAGTAGTGGGTTGTGTGAGCTTAAGAATTCTTTTCTTTTTCTTCTTCTTCTTCTTCTTTTTTTTTGATACTGTCTGTGAGTTCTATAAAACAACAACAGCAATATGAATAAAAACTTTATGGTATTTCTTGTACAATTCACACTTATCTCTACTTATTCTTTCTCTTTCTCCTGCTCTCACTTTCCCTCATCTCCTCTTTACCTCTTGGTATGTATTTTCTTTTCAAATTTCAACGCGATAATGTCTTTATTGTGTGACAATAACCTTTTAAAAAAAAAAATGTATACGCGCGCTCTTATTATACCCAAAACGAACAAAGATAAGAGTATTTTAACTTTTTCCGACTTTTTGTAACAGAGAAAAATTGCATTAGAAGTGTTAAAGTTCGCACGATTCGTTTGTGTGTTTTTAAGTGATTTGATTGATTTGCCCGATTGCGTTTAGCATCTGTAATCTTGTGTAAATCATGTCCTTAAAGTGTCTTGAATAGCTTCGTTTGTAGAAAAGTTATGAATTTTATTTTATTTATTGATCCAAAAATCATTAAAATTTCTAATAGAAAACACATCAAATGCTAATAATGAATTTGATATAATCAAAGAGCATATTTATATTTTGAATTTCAAAAACTTCATATCTAGATAATATTGATTGTTTTTATATCGTTTCTAAGGATAGGGGCATTCAATGTCATTGTCATACTCTAACTTTAAGATCCAAAAATTCTTATCACAGAAGTCATTTACTTAATCCGAATAATATTTTGAGTGTAATTAGTTTTGTCAGTCCTTATGCCCGCTAATTTTTACAGAACTTATCACCGCAAAGGATAATTTGATCTCATTTAGTTTTGTCTGTCCCTATGTCTGCTTATTTTGGAACACATCATCGCAATAATTGAGATGAAATACTTATTTGTAGAAATATTTTAAGTCTACTTAGTTTTGTTTGTCCGTATATCCGGTCATTTTTGAATACTTCATCACCTCAATTATTGAGATGCAAATCTTAAACTCATCCTATATATTTTTAAATTAATTTCATAAATTATATTTCATGACAAAAAGCTTTACACAAATCTCGATAAAGTTTTTTTTAATAATTTTTTTTTTTATTTTATATATTTTTTAATAGTTAAGTTATAATATTTAGCGTAAAATTTATCTCAAAGAGTGGGCTGTTAATTTATTTCAAATAAATCTCATATGTATAGAAAAAGAATTAAATAAAAAATAAATAAATAAATGATCTATAATTGACGATAAGCTGATTTTAAAACAAACCCGACAATAAAGATGATTCGTTCATCTTGCAAATATGCATCTAATCGAAATCAGATGGGTATCCAAGTTTCGATCTAAATGAGTCTAGATTTCTTTCTTGTGCTTTTATTTTATTTTTTTTTTTTCTATATAAACATTTTCTTGCGCTTTATTGATAAAAATAAAATTAACTAATACCTAAAGTTTATTTCTTGCTCATAAGTTCATTGAATTATGAAAGCGTGAGAAAAATTGATAATAAAAGTGTAATAAAAAAAAGTTTAAAGAATAATGTTATGCTTTAAATGACATAAATTCCGTTTTATTGGCGTTAAAATTGATTTTTGCGAAAAATTTCAATCGAAACAATTCCCCAAAAAAATTTATAAGCATCTTTGCTTCTTCTCTTTTTTGTTGCTTCAGCACATCTTATATCTTTTACAGAAACGTAGTGCGCAGTAGTTCAAAAAAAAAGAAAAATTTTTTTTTACAATTTTTTTTTAATTATTAAATATTATCATTTTTTTTTTTATTTTTCTTTCTTTATTTTTTTCTTTGGTTCAAACTTTCATCTGTAAGAAGGAAGTGTTTAAAATAAGTCTCGTAATAAACAAGAACGGCTCTGTGAGTGTGTGTGTGTGTGTGTACTGCATACATTATTTATTAAACTCACTTATTCACTAATATTGTATAAGTTTAAAAGAAATAATTTTTTTTTTTTAGTATATAATTAATTTACCATCTATCCGAAGGATAATAAGTAAATATTAGGGGAAATGTAAGGAAAATAGCAGAGGTTAAGGCTAGATACGTTGCTTAAGTTAAGTTATTCATTAAAATAATCTACTGAATCAAAAATAAATTAATTTCTAAATAGACGATCCAGTATGTGTGATGTCTTTTCAATCTTCTTATTCTTTTGATTTCATCTAGAAAATCATCTTCCAAGGGATTTACTTTCAGATTGCTAAGTGTGTCAAGATATTATGAAGAAGGGCACTGAACTAGATCTTTAAAAAAATGGAAAATTTAGGTCATTATATAAATAGTTTTGTTGCTAAGGAAGCAAGTCGAAGAGTCTTAGATTTATATTTTTAAAATATTTCAATATTAGAGTTACTGGCTGTTTTTCTTCCTACAATTCTACGCCACTAGTGCTAATGGATTGAAGGATACTTTTGTATAATATGCACTTATTTCCTATTTTTAAGTTGCGATAAATAAATTAAAAAATTGTCAATTTTAAAACGTTTCAAACATTGATAACAATTCTATTAAATTTCATATCAATCACGTAAGCAAAAAAAAAAATTTGTATACGACACTGTGAGCGTCATAAGGATGGAAGTGATATAAGACTTCTGATTACATTTGCACAAAGTTCAAGACTTGGCCTCATCCTTGCATTTATATATATCCGCCGATCGTGCCTTTCCCTTCTCCTTACACTTATATATGTATATATATCTGCTGATCGTGCCGAAAAAACATCTTGTAATAGATTCATTGCTATCATAGGTTCCGGCTTTGATTTTTGTAATTACTTGTTACTTAATTTAAAAGCAGCGAAAAGCATACAATTCTCAAAAAGTCATCTTTTTGATCATGTTCATCTTCCAAAAATTTAAATGCAATGAATTCTTCAGATTACATCATAAATTTTCCAAGCAATCATTGAAGGTCAGACAATTGCACACACACACACACACAGTAAATTTATAAAGTCCTGTCCTGGATCTTTTTGCAGCTGAAAGAGTTTTACTTGAACGAAGGTGAACCCAAGCAAGAACATCACTTACTTAAGCGATAAAATCGTTAGCTTTTATTGAAAAAAAGTCTACATTACCACCAACTTTTGATTTTCACTTGAACGTATGTAGATGCGGTTGTAATGGCCAGTTAAATGCTAGATACTTTCGTTTATTGTTTTAAAAAAAAAATATTTAATGTTTTCAATGCATTAAAGTTTATATTTTTATCAAATGCGCGACGACTTTTTAAATGTTTTAAAATCACGAGAAGCTTTGAAAGACAGTGGATAGACAAAATAATACGAACACTATGATATATAATATTAGGATTGTGACCATGCAACATGAAAATAGCACGAAAAAACTAACTACAAAGATCAACCCTTACTTGAGCACTTGAGATGCGGTTTCAACAACACTAGTGCAGCGAGAGCTTTACAATGCTAACATTCATGAAAGAGCTACAATTGCGAAACCGTTCTAATGTCAGGTGTTCATATTATTTTGTTTATCCCCTATATATGCAGTTATTCACGTTAATTCTTTACTCTCTCTCTCTCTCTCTCTCTCTCTTGTTTATAAAATGTTTTCACTTCATTGTATAAAATGCACTAATTATTTACGACCTGTAAAACTTTCCTAGAACTTTACTGCACACTCAAACAAACACATAGACATATACGCATACATTCACGCACACAGTATTCGAAAAATAGAAGCAATTGAGTAAGAGTGCACAACTAGATTGAACAAAGCCGCTAATATTATCGTTGAAACATTGCAAACAAAATTAAAAGTAGATCTAGGATTAATTCAGTTTTTTTCTGAGTGATTTCTTAGAGTCAAGTAAAAAAAAAATAAGCAACCGCCTGATTTAAATTGAAAAGTTATTAAACCCATTAACTGTCAAACGACTTTTAAATGATTTATAATTCTACCATAATTCTTTTTATTTTTTCGATTTCTCTCTATATTTTCATTATATGCAAAAAGCTTTTCTCTTTTATCTTAATTATGTATGTGATTAAATTTAAACAACAGCAATGACAACAACAAACATCGGGGAAGGGAGGAAAAAGTCATTGTATTCGCATTGCAAGCATACTTTTGTGGCAACCGTATGGCTATGAATTCCATTTAAAATGTCATAATTAATCCGATAAATCTGTTCATATGCATACGTTCGTGTGTGAGTGTGCGCATTTGGTTAAAAATATTTCCTATTCTAGTGAAAAGCTTATCCATCATCACGAATATTAAATGATTTTCATAAAACGTGTTGTATTCGTTATATAAAATGCATACATAAAGCATTTAAGTATAACAAGTAAAATAATTATTTGGGCATTAAAAACGTATCTGGGATAACCACCACCTTAACGAAGTGTACAATAGTTGTAATACTTCTTGTTGATTATCAACATATAAATTGGACGTTTGCGATACAATTAGGTCGATATTTAGTACGGGTTATTACAAGTCGGGGTAGGTAGGTTCCGATAAACGCAAGTATAGGATTTTAGATCAATATCTAATATGGGTTAGTAGGAGTGGTGTGAGTTACAATAGATTATTAGGGTGGGGTTTGCATTTATTGGATTTTAAATCGACATTTTAGTATGAGTCGGTACGAGAAAGATTACTATGGGTTACTAGAGTAAATATGTGTAGGAGTTTAGATCGATATCCACTACGGGTTATTACGGGTAAAGTTACTGCGGGTTATTATCGTGCGGCTGCATTAATTGGTTTTCAGATCGATATCTATTGCGGGTTATTATGGGTGGAATTAGTTACTATGGCTTATTACGGATAAATTTCTAATGGTAAGTTTAGTTGTGATTGGAATTTCGCTTCGATTTTAGACCGATATCTACTATAGATTATTAACAGCGGTGTTTAAAAACATAATTTCAAAATATTTTTTATTTGTTTTAAATTTTTTTAGTTTTTTAATTTTTGTGAGTGTATTTTACAGTTATGCCTCTAGCCTTCCCATACGTGATTTGGGGAATTAAAATAGGATTTATTAATATAACGGCTCGGACAGCAACTGTAGGGAAAAAGAGCAGATTTTTTCTTTCTTTTTTGTCTTTCAATCAATCAGAAATGTTTATAGGCGGGAAAAAACGAAAGAGGCAAGTAGTATTTGTGATGAAAAAGAATCACAAGTATTTCTAAATTTGTAACTAATTTAAATGTATTCTGAATGTTATGAACGGAATATCAAAACTAGTTTGTCTATTTTTCGCGAAAGATTATATAAAACCGGTGAAACAAAATTTTTTATTTTATTTTTAAAACTAAAAGGATATAAAGATGATACTTTTAAGCTTTTTTTTCTGCAAAACTGCAATATCAATATAAAGAAGAATTTGAAATGCAAATATGAAATGTATTATGGAAATATGGAATACGTGGAATGTTGAAATGGTGTGGAAAAAGTTTTAAAAAAAAATTTTTTTTTTACTTTTTTGTAATTTTTAAAAAAAGTTTGGCAGGTAGAGCGAAAATCAATTCAATTGATATACTTAGTATATCGTTTCAAATATATTGCATTGTTTTTATAAAAATTCACAGCATCTGTTTGTATAAACTTGAGTGGACGAACTCATTTATTTAATTCTCGAATTTGTGCTTCCAAAAGTGACAAGTACCTTAGACTAACTAACTAATGTTGTTCTCTTTTAAAGAAAACTTTGGAGTACTGACTCGTAATTTCAATGAAAAGATAAGCATATAGGCAATCCTAGCTATGTCGTTTCCGTTACTCTAACTAATTAGTTACGGTTTCTATAATATGCTGGAAACGTTAAGAAAATCTAATAAACATGGTTAACATAAATTAGATAAGGATGTGAAGGTAAATTCAAATTTAACTAGCAAAGACTTTTACCAATAACATTAACAGAGCTCTGTAAAAGCATTAACATAGATCTGTAAAGCAATTAGAGTCAAGCTATTGTTGGATTTGGGAACCTAGTCCGTCCAAATTAAGATACCTAGGAGATTTTTGTAAATGCCATGTGAATCTATATGAAACCACCTTTAAAACTCTATAAAAAATTAAACTGTTTCTTTCACAACTTTTGCAAACTTACATCTTGGATTGTGTTGCCATCTTTTTATACCACAAGATTTAAAGATCCTTTGACAAAGTCAATTGAAGTTTTTAAACGGATTTCCACATTAAAATTATTTTTTGATAAATTTGTTTATTTTAGAAATGTCCAATAATTAGATGAAATATATATATATATATATATAGCGGGCAAGGTTATACAATAAAAGCAGCTCTGAAAGCCGTTTTAGATCGAAATTATAAAAAATTCTTTAGATTAAACATAAATGATGATGATAATATTAGCTTTACGCGCTATGCAAGCGTAAACTATCTACTACATAATTTTAGCCTAGAGCACCTAAATAGGTCATCATATGTAAGCTAATGAGAACAATTCATCACATATCACTTTAGAAATAACATGAGTAGAGAATTACGAACCAAAAAACAAATGTAGTTATTGTTTTAAAAATTATTACGTAACTACTACTTGAAGAGACTGTTTTATATCAGTCGAACTTTTTTTGTTGTTTTGATTAATTATTGCCGCAGGAGAGAATAAAATTTCTTGTTTGGAAAAAGTTTGGAAGCAATAATCAATCATAATAAAATACATAGAGAGAAAAGTAACTATAGCTAATATTGGACTTCTTTTGGATTTTTAATTAAATTTATTGTCCTTTCGCGTTATAATTTTCTATTGCTCGGCATATGTAATTGCAAACAATATTTTTGTATATATAAGATTTGCGGTCGAACACTAATAATAATTACAACAAATAAGTACAACAATGTTTATTAATTATATACACCCACCTAATCAAATGTAAAGTTCTAACGATATCAACGTTCGTCTATCCACGAAAAAAATATACAATAATTATTAAGCCGATAGCCTTGGTTGTTAGTATTTATCCTTTTTTTTTTGGCTCAAGCATTTATTTCATTGATGTAATATAATAATAATAATAATATAACCTATTTTAAATCTAAGAGAACAATTTCATAGATCAACGACTAAGGACTAAATATCTAGACTAGACTAAAAATATCAGAGAATTTATAAAAGTTTTTACAAAAATTTCATATTTCGTTTTTTTAAGTGAAAGTGTAACTGACCTACCTTAATAATAAAATAGAAAAAGCAGAAACTATTTTTTTATTTTTATTTTTTTTTAGGATTTTAGTAATTTTTGAAAATATTTCGCATAATAAATTTTATTTTAAAAATTTCTATTTTATAAGTGAAAATATAATCGAAAGCTTACCTCATTGTGATGCAAGAATTTATTTCCTCGGTCTTCGGTAAATTATTGTAAAAGTAGCAATAAAATATGAAAATTTAGAAATTTTTTTTTATTATAAGAATAGAAATTAATTTTTTTTTTATAGGATTTTTAGGATTTTTAGGATTTTAATAATTCTAGTAAGTTTTTTCCAAATATTTAGCATAATAAATTTTAATTAAAAAATTTCTTTTTGCAATTTTCCTTAGAATTTTTTTTCTTTTAAAAAGTATTTTTATTTTTATTTTAT
Source organism: Glossina brevipalpis (assembly GCA_000671755.1). NCBI lineage: Eukaryota > Metazoa > Arthropoda > Insecta > Diptera > Glossinidae > Glossina > Glossina brevipalpis. The sequence continues at coordinate 5,506,676 of KK351013.1, forward strand.
ATAAATATTTTCAAAGATCATTTACAAAGATAGCATTGTTTACGAATCTGTTAAACTTTTAATTATCGTTGTTTTTAATGTGTTGAATACCTTTAGAATATTAAGTCTGCTAAGCTGTTAGTTAATTAGTAAGATGCGGTTTTTTCAGCAACTCTTTGAATTACTCTTGTTTATAAATATAAAATGCTTCAGTTGTAATATGAGAATAACAAAGTTTCTATCGAATAAAACGTGAGCTATTCGAAGGCTGCTACTGAACAAAATTCCAATTACTAGAAAAATATCAAGGAAAAGTGTCGAGAATAACTGTAACTGCATGCTTACTTATAAGTGAGAAAAATATTAGTGATGTTGTAAACTTGCAGATCAATTTCATGTATGAATGTAACGTAAAAGTTTGTTAAACCATTTGAGGGATAGTAACGATCCATTCCAACTTGAAGATTTACTCTTCAAGTCATTTTTTAGATTGCCGAAGACATTGCTGTGTGAGGTGTTATAAAGGCATACATGAAAAAAAAAACTGTTTTGCCTTTTGGAACTCAGGGGTTTATCCTTTGTAAACAATCTTTTTTTTTATCACTTTCAAGACAACTTTTTCATTATTATATAGAGAGTTATCCATTTTATGGTCCAGATTTGCTAACCTGGTTTCTAGAACATATTTAATGAAAAGCTATCGTCCAAAGCATCAAGCGTTTAGTGTAATGTTTGCCATTTTGCAATATGCCTCGTTTAATAAACGTTGATTGTGTTAAAAGAGTAAAAACTTACTACACAAAATGGAGAATCCCGTACCTTGCGGCTCACGGCTACTATAACAGAAACGTATAATAATTTTTTTTTTATTTCACTAATTCAATTATAAGTAACAAAAGTTACAAAATACTTTTACAAATTAATTGGAAATTAATTATTTTTTTGGACGCTTTCTGGTTCATGGATTCTACCAGAAGTTTGTTATAATTATATGATTCCACTGAGTCAACCATAAGTTACAAGAATTATAAGATTCTTTAGCAGATTAATTGTAGATTAATTGTAGGCTAATTGCAGATAAATTAATCTTTTGACGTTTTCTGGTTCATGGATCTTACCAGAAGCGCAGAAGTGTAATAATTATATGATTCCACTGACTCAACCATAAATCACAAAGATCCTTTTGCAGATTAATTAATTTTCTGTGACGCTTCAATTTGTTATTTTTATAAACTAACATCTCTGTCTTAGTGCAAGAATTATACTAAAGAATTGTATGATTTGCTTCGGAAGAAGAAATTTGTCAAAAAGTAAGAACAAATTCTGACAAGTAAACACAATTACATGTGCTGTTATGACAAGTAAGAGCTCATAATACCAGAACAGTAAGTAAGTAAATGTCACGTAAGGTGATATCAAGGAGAGAATAAAAGAACAAAAACCATAATAAAGAAACACAAGTATAACGTTATCTCTAATTGAACACCGAAGATATAGTTCGGCCAAGCTATTAAACTCCTTATTTGCTTAAAAAATTTGCGAAAAAAAAAAATAATCACAACTGACTAAGAATCATTATCACAGTTATTTTAAAACATTGAAACAATTTTCAATAACAATTACGATAAGTTAAAGAGAGCATCATGAAATATGAATATAAATATGAAGCTTACGTAATAAACAAATTTATCAGATTTTTCTAAACCAAAGAAAAATTACTCTGAACGAATATATTTGTATTCAAAGAATAGAAGAAATATTATGCGATATTTTCGCTTAAATATTTTTAATATTTTATTATTCATTTTTATATTTATCTACAAAAGCAGATGGTATGTGGATATTTAGCATAAGCCAACGAGTTAATGTCTTAAGTGGAAAAGAAGTTTTTTTTTTGTTTAATATATATATATATATATATATAAGTGCTTGATCAGACAAAAAAAAGGAGAAGCCTTCTACTACTATTTGCTATAGAATGTAAAGACAGCAAAAGAACAAAAAAAAAAAAAAAAAGAAAAAAGAAGATAACACACAAACAAGCCGCTTGTATGTTTATACATTTTATATATATAAAATAAATACTCAACACGAGCCTACCTTGGCCTCAAAAATATATAAAGAAAAATGAAAACAAATTCTACGATACTTACTGACTGCTGCGAAAAATGTTAAAATAAAACACAACCCGCTACAAAGTACACAGAGACAACAATAAAGATTCACATATTTATTGAATAGTTTTGTAAATATAATATAAAGGCAGCTTTCATTACCTCACACTGGTGGTTATTTAGGTGTTATCGTAGTTGATGTGCTCAATGCAATTTGAAAGCATATGCAGGCTCTTCAATTATTAATAACAAATTGATTACACAGACAATAAAAAAAACCTGTGATTTCTTAGAGATAAAATCATTCTCTTTGGAAAAAAAGTTGAACAAAGCAAAAAAAAAAAAAAAAAAAATTAAAACAAAAAGAAGAAAAAAAGAAAGTAGAAGGACTAAGATAACTGAAATAAAAAGCTTCAGCAAAATCGGCCTTGTAAGTAGTTTAACAAATCCTTGCACATCTAATAACTGCAGGCATTTGTCTTTGTTGGTTGGCTTTGTTTGCACAGGCGAAGAAACAAAGTGGAAACCACCAACCACTATTCTACGTATGTGTGTGTGTGTATACATTATTTATTTCCTACTTTTTTCGTCTTTTTTCTATCAAACGCCTACATAACGTCTGTTGGAAGTATCATGTCTACGTACACATACACACACACACACACACACACACACACACGTACACATACACAAATATATTTTTTTTCTTTTCGCACACCACATGCTTGGCCAATAAGTCTTCCGCCCTCTCACTAAATTTTTTAATTCTTTTCTTCCTTTTTTCCTACAAAATACCGCATATAAGTTGAAATACGTGCTCAATAGGGTTTCAAACACGAAGAAGAGAAACAACAACAACAAAATTCATAAAAAAGAAAAATTCAGAAAACTTTGAAAATCATAAAGAAAAAACTTAACATTTCATAAACAAAGTCAGTTAAAGGTTTTCTTCTTTTCTTTACAGCAACTAAACTAAAAAAAACTTTAGATACAATTTTTTTTTTTTTTAAATTTAATACAAAAATTTTTAGGAATTCTTTGAATTAAAAAACAAAATTTATTTTTTCTTTTTAAGATAATAAAAAATTAGTGCTTAAGATAACTCGGAAATACTTACACAACCCAAAACGGCAATAAAATAAAACAAAAAAAAAAAAAGAAGAAAACTTTCAGCAAATAATAAAAAAAAAAAAGCATGTCAGCAAAAGTGAATAAGTACCGCTGCATAGAGACTTTACATTGGCTGAACCGTAGCCATAGCCAAACATCTCTATACAAAATGAGCAGCCACCACCACCATCACCATCGAAACCTAGACGAAAACAAGAAATCTTAACAGCAGCGCAGCATCATAAAAAAAAAAAATAAAGAAAAAGTAAAACAAACTTACGTTTTAACCATGGCAAAATTGGCAAATGGCCAGCTCTAGACCAAAATATTAAAAGAAAAAAAAAAAAAAAAAAAAAAAAAAGAAAGCAACGAGAAAAAGAAAAAACTTTTCTCTCTTCAAATGTAAGAAAATCTTTTAGTCATGGCTACAACGAAAACAAAAACAACAAAAGCAATTGCAACAATTAAATATTGTACGTTGTGCAAGAAAAAAAGAAAAAAAAACAAAAAAATACAAAAAAAAGAAAAAGAAAAGAAAAATGTATTCAACCTAATGCCGAAGAATACCAACAACGAAAGAACAAACATTGTAGCGATATGTTGTGCTTTTTCCGTACTATTTAAATAAACTGTATAAAGCATTGAAAACCCATGAACCGAAGATGTGAACCGAAAGGTAAAGTTGAAATATCTAAAGCAAATAAGAATTAATGCCTTTGTACTATATGAGCTGTCGAATGAATCTTGAAGACGTTAAAAAAGAAATGTGCGATATTTCTTGTAAGACGCTTCGCAATTTACCTTATTTTCAATCATTTATTTTGCTAGTTATTGTTGGCTTGTTAGAGGTCGTCTTGTTACCATCAAATATCGAAGAGATTTAATACTTCCGGCTTGACACAAAAATAGCCGGTCAACATGACGTGAGAAATTCGTGATCAAAGTATTAAGCGAAGAAATTCACCGAACACTCATCTCTGCGTAATCCTACTAGGTAACGCTCCTTCTCCCCGCGCCCCTTCCACCCGTTTAACCCCGCTAGGCAGAGAGTCTTACCAGCTGTCTGTAATTGGAGTGATCGTCTGAAAAATTTATCGGCTAAAAAAGGTTAACGTTTAACTATTAATGCCCGGCGAGGGATTCTCAAGAATTATAGGAGGAAGCCATAGGGAAATTGTCTCTTTTGTATTACGAATAAAGAATCTCTCTTCTCTAGGTTTTATAGGCAATATAGAGTGAGTTTTTATGGTTTATCGAAACAGTATCGCACAGTACATGGCGGCATGGCTGGGATTGGAGTTATGTTGATGATTTTCCTAATACGTTCAATCCAAGGGGAAGGGTAGCAAGATGGATTTTCTGGAACGTATCAAGCATCTAAATGTGTAAAAAAATCCACGTGGATCAGGCTACCCAAAGAGAGATTGCAGCTTATAAGTATTACTCACTCAATACACTGCTTGAAGAGTACTCTTTTGTCTAATCGCTAAGTAGGTCTCCTGGTGGAGTACCGTGGTAGTTTGAAAAATCCTAGATAGAAAAATCCTCTCACTAGAATGATGGTGCAGACTGTACCCGATGAATATTTATTTTGATATCTCGAATCAGTGGAGATCACATGATGGGAATTGTTTTGCGATTCAGGAGACGTTAGCTATTGTTCACTGGAAAAAATTCCTCTGTTCGAGTGCACCGTAGGGTTAAGCTTGTAACCTTGCAAAATTGAGAGACAGATAATAAAAATATCACTGCAATCTAACATAATATACATAGCGGGTATATATGCAAGTGATTAATTTCGATTTTTAAAAGAGAAAAATTTTTATGTCTTCCATGGAACTTTCCTTTATTTATTAGAACAAACTGCATGAAATCACCCTTTATGTCAGCACCATAAGTAACATTCCCGCCATTTAAATAATTTTGCAAAATCCCAAAATAACTAATGATCAGGCTTAAGGTAATTTTCTAAAGAAAAAAAATTCATTACCATCCTCCTAAGATAAATGAGGTCTTGCATGGTTAGGGTGAATCACAATTTCTACATGATTCACCAGTTTTGGCTACATTGCAGTGATTGATTTATTCAGCTCTCTATCGACAATAATGAAATAGACGACACGCGTTCGCTTTCTTTCTCGTTGAAAAGCATACAATACCTTTACACTGCATCTATACAGATAACCTGATATTTTCTTTATGCAATTCAGCTATTGATACATCTCGAAGTGATATATCGCATTTTTCTCTCTGAGTTGAGACTTTTAAAATTATCATCATCAATTTAGGTGAACGGCCAGAAGTTTGGTTTGGTTATCCAATAGCTTTTGCTGCACGTTTCTGTTATCTATTAGAAGATGATAAGAAAAAAAAATCTACAACAATAAGGGAGAAGACCTCCAAAATAAATAAATGCTTACTTGCCAGCGCAATTCATTTATTAGTTGCTATAAGCGAAACATTAAATAAACTTTACCTTTCGCGGTGATGATTAAAAAACAAAAACAAAGATTTTTGTGACATTTAATGATAAAACGTTAGTCAATATCTTTTGATTGTATATGAAGTAAAGCAGTGCTGATGGTAAGACGACCGACCGTCAGATAGACTAAGTAGTAAAGTCCAAAGCAAAAAAAGAAAAAAGAATTAAAGATAATAATAATAATAAGAAGAAGACATGTTCTGTTAAATTTAAGAGTTAAAATAAAATTTAAAGAAAAATAATTTTATTTTAAATAATTTTATTATTATTATTTATATAATTTTAATTTATTCTTATTATTATTTGCCTTATTATTATTATTATTATTATTTGTATTCTTATTATTATTTGTATTATTTATATTATTATTCACTTTTCTTATATAATACTTTATTAGATGAGTATTAGAACAGGTTCGTATATAGTTTTCTTGTTTGATTTCTATGACGTGATTCTATGTCTTTTGTATCTAAATTGTTTTTAGAAATAGTTCTAAAAATCTTCATTTTGATTATTTTATTATTATTATTAATGAAAGCAAATAATATACGAAAATTCATTAATAGTTTCTTGGCACACTTTTCACTCACGATTACATTACAGTGGTATTATTGCTAAAGTAAAGATTCAAAATTTCTCTCTACTCTTCAATTCTCTTCGTTTTATTGGAAATGAAGGTAGACAACTAGGGGTTAGAAATCAAGCTTGAAAATAAGCCTGATATGACAACAAACACATATGCATTAACTAAAAAAAAAAAAACAGATAAGCTATTGTAGGTATCAAAGCGGTACAAAGCCATCTAAAGGTTCGAGGTTATCTTAATCGATCAAATGACGAGCTTGAAATGAACAGAGAATTTTTCGCTTTACATTAATGATGAATAAAAGATTCTTGTTTGCTTATTTCGAACTATATATGTTCTACTTTTATTTCTATAGTTTTTTTTCCTTTTTTTTTTTGGTGGCTGCCTAGACGAGCAAACGATGTCCATTAGCTGCATTTTTCTTTAAGTTAAAGATTAAAGATAAAAGAAAAGAATTGAAAGTCGGTTGTTTACTCTTCAAAGAGCTGTTACTGACTTTAGGAAGATGATGACCCCTTAACGTGAAGTTAATGTCATCAAAGAGCCCGGTGCGGTTTAGTATTAGTTACGCCGTCTTTTGTAAATCCCTCAAAATTTATTTGTATATCGCTTCATTTGTTAATAATTTCAAAAGAGTACCTTTGCCCTAAAAAGTAGATTTCTCTCAGTCGTGATAATATGGCTTGATATAGCTTTTCTTATCAAGCCTATTTAAATTTATCATTGTGTTAAATAGTCATCTATACTTTAAAAGTAAATAGATTAACTATTAATTTATTACGACATCAATGATGACTAAAGATAGAGGACATGATCATACCCACAAGAGCTAAAATCTAAGAAAAACTACTTTGAAATGAAATGAAAAGCTCTTAAAATAGATAAATAAAAACTTTACAAACTTTGCATACAAAGGATGGACAAAATAATATGAACACCTAATGTTAGAAAGGATTTTGCTATTCTTGCACTTCCTTGAATATTGAATAGCTTTGTAGATTTCTGTATCTGCTGTAGTATTTTTCTCGAAACATACTGTACTTAGTGTTACTTTATTGCATAGTGTTCATATTATTTTGTCTATCCATTGCGTATGCTTTACAATCTTCGCTTAGTTTGTAGCCTTTATACACAACTACAATTTCAATATCAAGCATCTGTGCCCACAAGCGATAATAAATAAATTACATATAATGTGTCCCAAAATTTACCCAACATTTGAATTTGCCACCATTTATAAGGTAAAGTGTTTGCAACAAAAAAAAAAATTAGTTTTAAAGTTGACAGTTTAGGGTTATTAAAAATGAAGCATAACGAAGATTCAATTGTTGAACAACATTTCAAAAATAATGAAAATTTGGCGGGCACAGTAAGATGTGGTCATAAGAAGAATTGATTAGGGTCGACCTTCGATGTCGCGTGATGATAACCCAGTGCTTTCTACTTAATTTGAATGATACCGAACGACATTTGGTTTTAACTAGACGATGCCACATGCCTTACAACAACAAAAATTCAATTAGTGGGTGAGATGTTCTCTGCTCGTACACTCTTTTGTTTCAGTCATCAGAATTGGTTTCTTATATGTCCGTATGTGTCAGTAAAGCCGTGAGGGTCATTTGCCCGATGTGCTATTCCACGCATAACCCTCTTCTATGAACATTACGATCCTATGAAAAATTTACAATTAAAAAGAAAATAAATAAATGTTTGTTTTCTATCTAATTCAAATTTTGCGTAAATTTTGGGATACTCTATATAAAGAAAGGTGTCCAAGATTCGACCATTATCCATTCATACTCTATTATGCTTTTAATAAATAAATTGAAATCAATAGCATATCGTTATAAAAGTGGCTTTGTTTCGCTCTTCTTTTTCTTTTTTCTTTTTCTTTTTCGTTTTTCTTCTCTTTTCAATTGTTTACGCTGTAGTAATATGGTAAATATTATTGAAAATTCAATATTTAACCACAAAAATTCAATAATAACGACAACAACAACAACAACAACAACAACCACACCAATAATAATAGCAAAAAATTTCGTCCATTAGAAAAATAAGAAATAGTAGGGAAATGCTATCAAAGCAAAGTAAACACTTTTGCATGCAATACACATGCACACATATATGCGGTAAACATTGCGTATGAGTAACCATGAAAATTAAATTAAATTTAATAAAATGACCATAAAAACGAACGTTTGTAGATTTGGGGGATGTGGTTGATGTGTACGTGAGATGGAGACGAATCTGCATTTATCTATACGTTCGCTTAATTTGGAATTTTATAGCATTTTTAACCTAAAATGCCATCTACTAAAATTAAACCGAAGAGAATAAAACAATCTTTAAACGCATATCAAAACTTTTTATTTCTTTTTCTTTTCATATTAAAAAAAAAAAAGAATTTCGAAATTCTATTCGAAAATTTAAGTAATTGCGACGATACTTTAAATTTAAAATTTTTATTTTTTTTTTTTTATTTTAAAAATTGTTTAACCCTTTTATCTTTCTATATGCATACTTGATAAATAAACTAAAAGTCTCTTGCAAGCGAAACAATAACAATAATTCCAAGATAAGTACAGTAAATAAAAGTCTAATATAAATGAATAAAAGCCTCTTGTAATTGAAACAATAAACATAAGCATAAATTCTAAGCTTTACTTTATTTACATGAGATACATTTGGTTTTTCGAATTTAAATTCAAAACGAAAACAAAAATATCTCATCTCCCGGTCCCATTACCAGTAAGTGATTAAAAAGCGTAATTTTTAAAAGATTTTCTTTTTTGCATTTAAAGTCAACTCATGTAAGTAAAGTGATTGACAAAAGTAAAATTTAAAACATAATAAAAACATATAAAATAAAAGTAAATATTAATAAATTACTTAGCATAAATAACAGGTAGACATTAACGGAAAATAGTCAGGAGAAACTAATAAATGATAAATAACAACTAGGAAAATTACATTCGTCTGTGCCGCATCTCTTATACTGACCGCCCTCATCTTAAATAAAAAGTCGGAAAAATTAAATTTCAATACTTTATAATATTAGGTAGGCGTGGCAGATTTTTTCCATTTTTACGGATACTACAGAAATTATTATTTGCTTAACCTATGATTAACGATCAAAAGACAAAGAAAACAGAGTTATTTTTAATTTTCATTACACTGCGGGCGGTTGCTTTGACCAATTTGATCCATTTATATCAGCAACGTATATGCAAGAACTTTCCATGTTTTTGCCAAATTTAATTCAGATATCTTACCTTTTGCATAAATAAGTAGACAGACAGATGAGTAAAGGGACGGATGGACATGTCTTGATGGATTCCGAATTTGATATTAACTTAGGAAGCTTTGTTTTGATATTATAAAAGTTTTTATTAAAACAAAATTTAATTTCATTATTTTATTTCATAGGGTGGGCGTGATCGATTCTTTCGCGTCTTGCACGGATACTACAGAATAAAAAAACTAATTTCCAAGGCTTTATTATATCTAATGGGCATTATTAGCTTTCTCCATTTTTTTATATGTAATAAAGAATAACTAGCGCTTTGTATTTGTATATATGCAAATCTGTATATTTGTATATTATGTATATATGTATATATGTATATATGTGTGTATATTTATATATAAGAAAATTTATATTTGCTAAAGTTTATGAGTCACCAGCAAAATAATTAACTTTTTTTGCTTTCGAAAACAGGGATGATGTCAGTATAGCTTGCAATGCGGGCTCATATTTTCTGATCGATTTGGCCCACTTTCAATATCAATCTGCGTGCAAGAACTATTAATATTTCTGCCAAAATTTGAAGGCGAATATTTTCATTTTTGCGACCAGGAAAATCTTTACCATGGAGGGACAGACGGACATGCCTAAATCGATTCGAAATTTAATGCTTATTAAGAATACCTATATTTTGGAGAATCTCTGAAGCTTCCCTTCTTGAAGTTGCAAACAAAGTCACAAAATGAATATTCGCCCACATCCTTCCCCCCATCCTTCCCCATCCTCCCTTACTATTTTTTTAGCTTTGTGTTTGAAAAAAAAAGACAAAAAACAATCTCTAACTAAGGAAGTTTAAGGTATCATTTATATTTATCTCAACCTAAGGTAGTAACATATAAAATATTCCAATACATACGATAAGTAAAGTAATTCTTTTATCATTAATTTAAGATAGCTAACACAAAAGCTTCGAAACTTTTGAAAAACTCTAACATACTCGCTATAATAACTACAAAAAAAAAGCAATGAATAGTAGTAAGGTTAGAAATGAAATAATAACTGACAATTACTCTTAACTAAGAAGAACAAAGAAAGAAACGTCACACATCATTGATAATCAATAATGAAAATAATACATACAAAAATTGATAATAATGCCCACCAATATAATGATTGTTTGACTTTGTAAGGAACAACATAAATATGATATAATAGAAGGAGAAGGGCACGTAATATCTTAGAGATACGCTACAACAAATCAATGACAGATAACGGGCAATAGAAGACAATGACTTTTAGATACTAAGAAAAAAAGTAACCAATGACTAGAGAATAAATACGAAATAATAACGATTTGACAATGAATCAGGGATTTTTTTTATATATAAGGTTCAGATTCAGATTTATGTTAATTATAAGAAATCATTATACGATGAGTTTAAGAGTTTAAGATTCTTCTTTACAGTTTGAAAATAATTAAATTATTATTAATATACTATTCAAAGTAGGTTAACAAGATTAAGGCAAAGGTATGTATGACATAAAAAAAATTAGGTGAAACAGAAAGTAAGAAAAAATAAATAAAAAATAAAGCAATGCATAGTAATGAATAGTAAATAAAAAGAAAGAAAAAAAAGAAAAGAATCGAATAATAACTTTTCCTCAGGCCGTTCGAACTTTTGATACACAGTGCGGCAAACAAATATATTAAAATCAAGCAATATTTTGTGAAATATATCGCCACAGGATTAGCACCATTTTTACACTTGTTGGCTGCTCATAGAAAATGTTTCAAAATGTTTCAAAATGTTTTAATCCTCACTATCTTTTCTAAGTAAGCTTATGTACTTATGTATTGCATATCCGTCAATCGGTCCATACCATTTCAAATCATCCTTATAAAGAGTTTTGGTGGGTTTCTTTCATTTCGTTCAATTTGCCATTAACTTGGAGTTTATTCGCCAAATTTCATTGTCCTAACCTTTATACACTCCGTTAAATATTTAAAAAAATTATGAAAAAATCTTTGACAAAAATATTACGAAATTTTACTTTTGTTTTCATTTTTTCCAATATTTTTGTTATTGAAAAATACTTAATAGACCGATCAAGTCTTTTTTTCAAATTTTTGACTTTCTTAAAACTAAATCAAGAATTTTCGTGCAAAATTTTTTGTTGCCAACAACAAAAACGATATCAAGCAAGAGACAGACAGTGGGCAGAAAATGAAACCGATAGCAAAGAGAGAGAGAAAATTGCAGATAAACAAACGCTCAAAGAAGAAAAAAAAAGAGAAATTCATTGAATAAATGCACGTAGAGGCGAAATAACTAACGGACAGCCACTTTTGTTATGAGTCATAACAAAAGTGAATATTTTCATGTACATCGTCCAACAAAAGTGACATAAGCTACATTGTAATGCAATGGATTTAATGGATGATAATTAATCCGAATAGAGATCGTATTATAGTGAATTTACATTAAATTGATTAAGAAAACTAAATTTCGATACTTCATAATATTAGGTAGGCGTGGCTAGTTTCTTCGATTTTAACAAAATTTTTATTGTGTAATCTATGTGTAGTAAGCAAATCATCAGTTTATCTTATCTTCGAACGACTTTCCCCTTTTCCAATACCAGCGTACTAGCGAGAATTTTGAATATTTTTGTCAAATTTTATCTAGATATCTTAATTTTTGGGAACGGGGAAATGGCTGCCGCAAGCTCCGCATCGATAAGCAGACAGGCAGACGGATAGACACGCCGAAAACAGAAAGTAAAAAGCTATATTTGATTGTAATGAATCTTTTAGATCCCGCATCTTTATCTTAAAAAAAGAGATAAAAAAAAGTACATTTCAATACTCTGTAATAATGGGTAGGCGTGGCAGATTTTTTTCATTTTTTTTTTTGGAATATTGCGGAAATTTTTATTGCATAGTTTATGAGTAGTGAGCAAAAGTGCGTTCAGTTTTTATTATATTGCAAGCGTGTTCTTTAATCGTTTTCTTCTCTTTTCAAAACCGGCGTACTCCTAAGCACTTTGAATATTTTACCAAATTTGATCTAGATATCCTATGTTTTGCGATTGCCAAAATGCTTAACCCCAAGCATTATACATATAGGTAAACAGACAGATGGGTAGACGGACGGATGAACATGTCTTGATGAATTCAAAATTTCGTACTGAGCAAGAATATATATATTGTAACGTCTTCGTTTGTGAAATTTCTTTCAAAAATTTCAATATGCTTTTAGGTGGGCGTGGGCGGTCGATCTTTGCTTAGATAATATAGGATAACTAGATTTTGATTAATAAGCAAAAAAACCTACTTTTCTTTCTTAAATATAGAGATGCTCTCAATTTACGTTGTACTGTGGGCGTATCCTTTGACCGATTCGTCCCATTTCGATTGTCAACCTGCATGCAAGAGCATCCAATGTTTCTACCAAATATAAAAAGCTGATGCCTTTATTTTTGCTTACAGGAAAATGCTTACCGCATATAGACAGACAGACATACTTAAATCGATTCTAATTTTATGCAGACTCTGAAGATTCCTTCTCGATGTTGCACTCAAAATAATAAAATTATTATACCCCCTCATACTTCGATACAAGACAAACGGATATGTTTAAATCGTTTCCAAATTTGAAGTTGATCAAGAATATATTAAACTTTGTTGGGTCTCTGAAGCCTCCTTCTGGATGTTACAAACAAATTGTGTGGTGGTTATAAAAATAAATACAATACAAAAATTAATAAATAAAAAAAACTTCTTATAAACAGATATAAATAAAAAGATTTAAATAAATAATCACACACACTTATGGTTTAAAATTTGTTATGCATTAAAGTCTATTAATCAAACATCACTGACACTACTACTAATACATCTCAGTATTAAGAGCACAATTAAAAACAGAAAAAAGAAAAAAAATATAAATAAAAAAATAAAGTCCAATTAGAACACTTCATGCACCTAAATGAAGATGTTATGGAAACCATGTTGTATAAAAATTAGTTCTTCTTTTTCTTTTCTTTATTTTTTTTTTTTTGAATATATCAAGTTGTTGTCTTGTGTGTGTGTGTGTGTAATTTTTCAATTCTTTTCCAAAGCATTCTAAATACTAATATTATATTATAATAAAAACAAAATTTGAAATTAAAGGCCTTTGTTTGTTAAATAAAAACCATATGCTAGTGACCCTATTAAACAAAGTCGAAGAATCCACAATATTTAGAGTATCTTACGAAATCAAAGTTCTTTTCTTTTTCTTTTTCTTTTTCTTTTTGTAATTTTTATTTTGCTTTTATTTCATATTCTTACCCTATAAATACTCATATTGTTTGCACCATAAATAGTTATCAAGGATATTTCACTCTTTACATAAATACCTGATGAAAGGGCATTAATTTGTTTTGTAGCTTGCCATCATTTGTAAACTGGTTACCGTTATACGAATGCTATTGACAGTTATACTATATTTACCAACTATCCTCCTGTATACTTACAATGTGCAGCGCTTAAGTTACACTAAGTATAACATAAGTGCTCGTATCAAAGCGCGCACGGCATATAGAACACATATAACTGATTACTAATAACTCTTGTGTGTGTACGTGTTTGTGGGTGTGTGTGTGTATACAATCCCTTGAACTGTGTGTATTATAAACGAAAAGTGTACTTCAACTTATACACACACAAAAGCATGCCGGGTAACAGTAAAGATGTTGAAATTTAGTAAAACAAGAAGACGTAGTTAACGGTATTTGACGTAGAAAAAAAGAATTTTTACTTAAAAGCATAGAATTTGTAAAGTTTTCGAATAGATTGGTAACTAAGTTTGTTTTTCTTTAAAACTTGTGACAGTTACATTTAAATGAATAAACGAAAATATTGGAAGATAAATTCTCTCTCGCTCTAGCACGCTCTGTGTATTACATGTTAAGAAAAACTTTTGTTTGTTGCCTCAACTAATTTACACTTATTTATTCTTTATTCTTTAAATAGCCCATAAAACTTATATTTAAGTTCAATGTTTATTGAATTTAATGGATTTAAATTTAACCTTAAAATTCTATTTGTTGGGTAAAATTACTAAGTCATCAACTAACAAGTTAAAGCTGTTCTTGAATTCCTTATCATCATCATCATCATCCAGTCAACCATAGTGAGAGTTTAGCAAATTTGTTATTATGCCTTTATAAAGTTAAGAAGTACATATCGACCTAATACTATAGTAGAGCGATTGCATTATTAGTACACATTTTTCTATATGCAGCCTTGCCTGTATCAAAGCTAAAATAAATCCTCTACTTCTACACATTGAACAGAAAATTCTAAGAAAAAAAATTAATGTTTCTTTCATATTTTTTTTCCTACCCACCAGCGAAATATGAGCGGGTATATTCATTTCGTCCTCTTGTTTGCAACACGGAAAAGGAACCTTTAGAGATTCCATGAAATTTAGAATCAATGTCCGTCTGTCCGTCTGTAGTAAACATTCTCCCGGCTTCAAAACTGAAAATATCGCCGTAAAATTTGACAGAAACATTACAACAAGTTCTTGTACGTAGATTGGTAATTGCAATTCATTGCCAATTCATTCGAAAGGCACGCCTACAATATAACGGAAACTGTTCTTCTCTTCCCGAAAGGAACAAAGTTTTTTATCGTGCTTGCGTTACTAATAAACCATAGTAGATAGATCAATACAAATTTCCATATATATTGCGCTAGTTATCCTGTATTATCTATACAAAAATGGACAAAAACGACCACTCCCACCAGACATAATAGAGTGTTGAAATTTAATTTTTTCTGTGCAGACCACTTTATACAAAGAGATCTAGAAAAATTTGCACATTTCTTGACCTAACAATACTATAGTATCTCTACAAAAATGAGAAGGGTCTGCCCTATTCCCACCCATAATATAATAATATAATAAGATTAACTTTTATGTGAAAGCATTTGTAACATCAAGAAAAAAGATTTAGAGGTTAATATCAAATACAAATCCCGCAAAGCATCCGTCTGTCCATCCGTCTATCCATCTTTCTATCTGCTTAACTGTGTAATGTCTACAGTATTCATTTCTACGGTTGCAAAAATTAAAATTAAAATATCTCGATCAAATTGAACAAAAATATACAAAGTTTTTGCAGCTACGCCGATATTGAAAATGATAAAAAATCGGTCAAAGGACACGCTTATAGTATAATAATAATAAAAAAAAAAGCATCTGCTTCTTTGGTTTCTTGCTCTCCACCCATAGATTACACAGTAATCACTTCCATGGTATGCCACGAAAATGAAAAAAATCTGCCAAGCCCTCCCAATATTATAGAGTATGAAATTTTAGTTTTTTTTCGACTTTTTTGTCTAAAATAAATGTGCTGAGTACAGGATATTCGGCACAGACGAATGTAATTTATTTATTTATTTTTTTTATTTCTTTTCTTAATATTTTATTCACTCCGGGAGGTATATTACATTTATCAAATACATGCAAAGCACAAAAATATGCTACAAAGTCTTTATAAATTACAAGTACATACAATTATGAATGTTTACTTAGTCCATTGAAACAGCAATAACGTTGGACCACTTTTTTTTTTCTTTTTTTTTTTGGATCAGAAAATGAGGAAAAAAAACTTACGGGCCGACTTAGCAGATTTTTAAAGAACATAAAAGAAAAAATGAAGGGCTAGGAACTGATTTAGAAGATTTTTGAAGAGAATGAATCGAAAAAATTAAGAGCCTTGAACCGATTTAACAGGTTTTTGAAGAGCGTGAATAGAAAAAATTAAGCACCTTAAACCGATTTAGCAGATTTTTGAAGAAAATAAACGAAAAAGTGAAGGGCTAAGTACCGATTCACCGGATTTTTTTTAGGAGAAAAAGAGTTAAGAGCTAATTTTGTGTCTCAATAACTTTTTCTTCAAGATCGGTAAAAATTACAGGAAATTATAAATCGTTTCTGTTATTGACGTCAGCCAGTCAAGAATCTTTATATATTGTACAGAAATCTATAAGTAAACATATATATTAAATTTTATTTTGTGTGTATCAAAAAATTTAATCAAGTCCACTAGCGCATCGGGTAGGAAACCATTAAAAGTTAAGCCGTAAAATTAATTATAAATTAAACTAAATGAAGATCGAAGAAACTTTCCTTTCTTTTTTTTTTTTTTTGTTTTACGTTTTAGATTCCTCATAAAGAGAATATAACCGTGTATTGGGTACACGGAATTAAAGGGAAATATTATCCTTTTCATTTGAAATATTAAAATATAATGAAAAACTTTAAAGAAAATCTTTACCTCTCTTTTAGGAAGTAAAACCATCAATCATTAATTTTATGCCAGAGAAAAATGCTTAATTATAAAAAAAAAAAAAAAAAAAATTTAATCATTAACACGTAACATAATGAATATAAAGAAAATTTAATTATAAGTATTCTGAGATCACCTTGACCTCCATAAAGTTATTCGATTGAGATTAATTGCGTAATGACATAATTATCCAAAAAAAAAAAATTTAGAAAACCTCTTCAACTCTTCAATTATTTCAACCTTGATCGTACGCAAAGAAAATACTTAAATATCATCGTATATGTATCAGCTATCAGTTATAGGATTTTTTATTTTTTTTTTTTTTTCATAAAAACTCTTCAATAGCATTTAGTTCTGTAGAAGCTCAGAGCATTTGTATTACAAGACATTATAATTTTCCATTAAGGGTGTGGCATCACATCTAATAACCAACCGCATAACATTTAGTTAACTTAGTAAGTCTATGCCACATAACAATAAAGAGTAAAGAGAAGAGAGAAAATAAACACCCACTAGAATTTCCACACAAACATGTACTTACACTTGTATTCTTGTATCATTAGCATTAGTCTTCTTTACCGAACAGCGCAGTCATCCTCATCACAGACACCATCATCATTATCATCCTCATCATCATCATCATCATCATCATTATCATAGACAATGATAATGTCGGTTACTTAGCTAGCACTATTCAACCGTTATGAGTGAATACTTGCCTTATATATGCTTCAATTGAACCTTTTGTTTCATGCCTCATATGTATACATTACGGCAGCAGCAGCCGCAGCAGTAGCAGCAGCAATGACTGTTATTGTGTTATTCATTGTAATTGTGCTGGCACACAGTGTATAGGAAATACAAACATAGTCCTATATATGTATATATATCTATATGAGTAAATAAAGCTCAATGACAAAATGTTTGACCTATTGATTGATTGACTTTTGTGTAAAATACTCTTTCTAACCGTTTGTTAGTTGTTAGTTTATCGGCCTATCTAACTAGCTTTGATGATGTGAGATGCTATAGCAAAGTAATCTATCTCTGTTGCTTACTTTTACATATGGGAAGACTCAGTTTATAAACAGAAAAGTTAAACAAAGAAAAAAAAGGAGAGACATTGAATTGGAAAGGATTAGTGCGTTCAATAGAGAAAATAGAAGAAAATACGATGAAATAGGATGAAATTTTATCAAAGAGAAAATGAAATTTAGCTGGAATAGTGCGAAAGCATGATAAAGTAGCTTAACGCTAAATAGAGAGTAAAAAGTAAATGAAAAAATTCCCTAAGAATTTATGCGTTTGTTCGCATTTCATATAAAGATTTGCTTTAATACACGTTTCATATAAGATAGACTTTAAAGCGAAGCTAAGACCCTAACTGCGATCTTGAGTTTAAATTGATTTAATTACACGGATCTCGAACTGTGTTCATGAAGACTATTAGTATTCCATTTTTTTTCTATTGAATCATTTATAGGAACTTCTAAAAAGTACGTGATGTACGTGTTTCACATAAGATTCAGAATTCGTTTGGTTGTCCGAATTTCTTGAATCTTAAGCAACGGATAGAGAAAAGAGAAACTTGTCTCATATAAAGGGGATAGACAAAATAATATGAATACTATGCAATATAGTACCAGGATTGTGACCAGGTAATACAAAGCTAATGCGACAAAGCTTGTCCACTCACATAAACAACGCTCATTTAAGTACAGTACGTTTCGATAAAAGCATTATGGCAGGATATCCACAAAGCTAACATTTATAAAAGGGGCTGGAAATGCGAAAGCCACTATAGAAAGTTAGACAAAATAATATGAATACTATGCAATACAGTACCAGGATTGTTACCAGATAATACAACGCTAATGCGATGAAGCTTGTCCACTCACTTAAATAACGCTCACTTGCGTATAGTACGTTTAGACAAAAACGTTACGTTGGGAACTCCACAAAGCTAACATTTATAAAAGGGCTGGAAATGCGAAAGCCACTATAGAAAGATAGACAAAATAATGTGAACGCTGTGCAAAATGTCACAGTTCAGAAGTATAACCAGATACTAGAAAACAAAAGTGACAAGAATGAGACTAGAGCTCAACACTTAGTTGACTACATCATGCTTCGATAAAAACATTATGGCAGGAAATCCACAAAGCTAACATTCATTTAAGGTTTGCGATTGCGAAACCCTTTCTAAAGTCAAGTATTCATATTACTTTCCCTCTCTCTTGGGTGCTTAGTAATAAACCTAAAGAAACCCAAAAAAAACAAAAATCAAAACTAAAAGATTCCTTTAATCCACAAGCATTAGACGACATCAATTTAATATTTAGGGGTAAAAATACGTCGCTTTTCATTCAATGAAAATTGTTCCCATTTTTTACGTTGATTCGTAAAGTTTTCTTTTTGGTTAATGGTTTATGATACAAAAAAAAAAAAAAATTCTTTTTTATTTATTTACTTTTTCTTCAAACAATCGGAAATAAATTAAAAGATATTCAACCACAGATTTGTTATGTTTTTCCTCTTTTTTTTTTTATAATATTTTTTAATTTGTAGGTTTTCGGCCTGTTTGTGAAATCAATTTAGTATAATCTAAAGACTTCCAACCTTGAAGATAGCATTCACATATACTACCTACAAACAATGGCTAAATTGTATTCCTTATATACATATATCGGGCCTTTATTTTCAAAAAAAAAGTCTAATAAGTCCATTTAGTACAAAAGTTATCATAAATAGCAAGCAATATGAACATTAACATAAGAGAGCGGACTTAGGCTACTTTCAAAACAAACGGCTCATATGTTCTTTTTCAATTTGAGTGCATTAGAAAACACAAAACAAGAAAAAAAACAAAAAAAAAAAAAGAAAAAGCATTAACGAAGCAACAAAATATGCAAACAATGCTTGATGATGAAGACCGATGAATGGGTGGTTTTTTTTTTTTGTTTAGTCGCCATAAGGTTATAGAATTACATATTTTTTCGTTGGGGTTTTTGTTACCTACAATATATTGTAGTTTTTTTTTTTTTCATTTTTTCTCTCTCTATTATTTTTTTTTTTTTTTCTTGCACAAATTGCTTTTCTTTTTCTATACGCTATGTTTTATATTTGCCTGTTGTCCTTCAAGTATTATTACTGTTGTTGTTTTGTTCTTGTCATTGTTCGTTAGTTGCATTGTTATACAAAGATAGTAGTAGTAAGTAATGAAAAGAAGAGAGAATAAGAAGAAAAAGAATGAACATTCAAAGAAGTTTTCATAATTATGCTTTCGTGGTTATTGTCTATAAGTATGAGGGTTGCGTTAAGTTGGACTTAGAGGCTTTTAACAAGATTGGCTTTCAAACTTTAACCACCATCTACATACAATCAGCCATATTTGATCGTATACATTCATGTCGATGTGTATATAAGTATATGTATGTATGTATGTATGTAACTATACATATATATATTTGTATATTTAAATATGCTCTTCTATCTAACAACGAACCCACGAACATTATGTTTTTATTTCTTTTATTATTTTTCTTTCTATTTATTGTATTGCTACTGTGGTTTTGTCTTCTGTTTTCTGTTTTTTATATTTTTTATTTTTTATTTATTTTTTTTTTTTTTTTGGTTTTCTGCTTTTATTTTTATATTTAATGGTTTGCCATTGTTTTTACTTTTTCAATGATAGTTCTTTTATAATGAATGGTGTTTTATTTTTACAATATTTTTGAAGTAGTGTTTCATAATAGCTTTTGTCCCTCTTTTCTGAACATATCATAATAATTTTTGTTTTTTAATATTTAAATATCACCAAATTATAAATATAAAAACATAAAAATAAGAATTAAAATAAAAATACGGAAATAATTTGATATAAATCTCCATCATTTATTTAAAAACGTTTGGCAAACCACAAAAACTAAAGAATCCAACTGATGATATTAAGCATATGTAACAAACAATAATTTTGTTTGCCATAACCACTCACTATATGCTAAACACTAATGTTTCAAAGCTAATGCAACTCGCATTTACGCAAATATTGTTACATATGAGGGTGTATAAGGCCAACAACAGTTATTGCCCTTTAAATGCTTATATTCATAACTCAAAAGAAGAAATAAATAGCGAAAAGAAAAGAAAAGAAAAAAAGCGTAATAGAAAACATTTTCTGCAATAAGAATGATTTATGAACTTATCAGAATTTATATGTATGTAAATGCATTACTATTTGGAAGATGGTCAACAAGAATAAAATATAAAAAATTTATTACATGAAAATCATTTATCACACAATCTTTGACTTGATTGGGCAAACATTTGCAAAATATAAATAAATTTTTTCAATTGTCTGCCAAGAATTATAAAATGAAGTTAAAATTGAATGTAAACAAATCGAATCAAATAACTTTTTATATAACATATATAAAATTTAAATAAATAAAAAATAAATAAGCGTTTGTAAGCACAAAATAATTGATTGATAAATTCACGAATTTTTAGATTTCAATTTATATCTTTTCTTATTGAATACGCACAGACATGTTTTGATACAAATGTATAATGAATTGATATGTATAGATATGATTATTATCATACATCTAAAGGATGAACAAAACAATACAAACATCTGACATAAACACAATACTTATTTGTTTATAAAGTCTTGGACAATCATTTGCTTGTAAAACAGCTGCAATTAGTAGCGGAATAGATTCGTAGAATTTCTAAACATTTATATTTTTAATTATATTTATATTAATATTCATATTCCTATCCGCATTCATATTCATATTTATAATTACGTTTATATTCATGCTCATGTTCACATCTTTATTTATATTCATATCTATATTCATGTTCATATCTCTATTCATATTCGTATCTATATTCATATTCACATTTTTAATTATATTCATATTCATATTCGTATCTATATTCATATTCATATTCATAACTATATTCGTATTCATATCTATATTCATGTTCATATCTCTATTCATATTCGTATCTATATTCATATTCACATTTTTAATTATATTCATATTCATATTCGTATCTATATTCATATTCATATTCATAACTATATTCGTATTCATATTTATATTCATATTAATAACTATATTCATACCCACATTTTTATTTATATTCATGTTCATATTCCTATCTGTATCTGTATTAATGTTTATATTCATATTTATATTCGTACTTATTTTTATATTCATATTCCTATCTATGCTCTTATTCATATCTATATTCATATTTATATTCGTATTCATATTTATATTTATATATACATTTAAATTTATATTTACATTCATTTTCATATATGTTCACATATTGAACTTAATCTGCTAAGATTCCCCTATTTGTTAGGGCATTGCTAACTTTTCAAACCCTTTTGTAAAAAAATAAACATGAGAACTCTTATGAAATTCAATTCAAAAACCATTTATTCATTAAATGCCCACACAGTTAGCAAAAATCTGATAATTTGCTTCCTTCTTAATAATAATAATAATATGGATGAATTTCTAGCTGTTTGAATTTTTGATATTTTCCTCTACAAAATTTGTATATCAACTTCGAAGAACACTTAAATCATTGCCTAAAGTGAGTTCGTATGCCAAGTTGTAGAAAAATCTTGATTTAGAAAATGTACGCAATATGATGCCTCTCTAGGTGCCAAGTATGGTATATGAAGTGATTAAGTGAATGAAATAGTTTATAATAATTGTATTAGTATTAAAAGAATCGGCTCAAGCCGACTATCATCTCTTTTCTGATTATATATCCAATTGTAAAATTTTATTCTCCGCTTAGGCTACCTTTTTAATGGATTTTTAATCTGTTTGTTCTGTTTTAATTTGGAAAAAAATGCAACTGAATCTACTCATGATTAAGTCGGCTTTTGATAAAAATTTATCAAGTTGTAAAACAGTTGTGGAAACTGGTTTACGAGATTTCGTACAAACATTGCAGTTTTGAAAGTGATGAAATGATAATGATGATAAAAATCGCGTACGTTCGTTCGTTCACATCAAAAGCAATTCAGGAAATGATCTTCAACTTGACCTTATCTCGATTACGAATGTTTCTCTAGATCTGCCCGTTTCAGATTGTTACTCATTCAGATCGATTTGATCGAATATTCCAAAGCAGCCCTTGACAAAAGTTGCAAAAATGTGCAAAAATGGTTCGATAACTATTTCGCTTCAAAATCGTGGCTAGAGTTATAAAAGTTTTTTATAACTTTAGGTGTTTATATTATTTTTTATATCTCTATTATTAGTGCGTATTCAGAGTAACCAGAGAAGCAAGAAAATGATAGACATTTTATTCTATATAGGACAAGAAGTACATGTTATTCATATCCTACATCAAACTTGGACAAATAGTATTTTTATATTCAATTTACTAAACATCGTTTGACGATACGAAAATCGAAATCAATCCCAACGCTTTCTTAATAATTGGTTTTAGAAAGAATGCATTGACCGTCGATTTCACATTTTTTTTTTTTTTTTTTTATGAGTTGTCGGTGCAAATCCAGTAATGTGTAGATAATTTATTCATCTCTATATACTTTTTTTTTTACCATTCTCTGTTATAATGTAGAAGTAAAACTATTTGGCAACTGATTGCTAACGTATTGCTTTTGCCTTTTTTTTTTTTACTTTACAGTGTACCTTAAAATAAAAAGAAAGATGCTACTAAATTATGTCATTTAAACGGTAAGAATTTATATAAATTTGTAAAACATTTTTAAATAGAATTCTTTTTATTCACTAACAAACTGGTAAATTCTAGTAAAACTACAATGAAAATAAAGTTAAATACTTTCATTTTTATTTTTTTTAATTAAAAAAAAATATTGAAATACATGGTCGAAAAAGTCACGAATTCTTCAAACTAAAGCAGCTTAAGTTTGCTCACAGCACGTACAACAATCGATTATTTTCCTATTACTCACAGGCAGACTTAACAGTATTTTTAAAAAATCACATATAACAGATACAGGTGAATAAAAGGAAAAGAAAATAAAAAGACTTTCAATGCAAATGGAGTAAATATGATATGAAGTGAAAAAATTTTGTAAGATTTTTTCTTTCAAAAGAATTTAAAAATATTTAAATTTTAAATTTTAAATTTGCATGAATGAATGTTTAAATGTATAAAATGAACATAATTTCTGCGTTCTTAACGTACGATATTTGTTTGCTTTTATTATTTTACGCCATGTTACCAACCACAGAATTCTATATAAATTAACACCTGAAAGTAGACTACAGAAATTGTTTACCTCATAAATTAAAATTACGCGGTTAGTTTAATGCGACTTGTTCAGCGTGGGTTTAATACAAACCACATTAAAGCTTCTCTGCTTATCCACAACGCACACTAAATATTTGCAGGCCCCTATATATAAACGTATGGTTAAATAAAAAAAAAAATAAATATATATATATATATATACACATTCTCATATGAAGCAATACTCACTTACGATATATAAATGTGTGAGATTTAAAACATGTAATTACAAAATGCTGAAGCACAACTTAAGGCTGAGCGAGAAATTAATACAAATAAAATTTAATTTCATTTTAAAACATTTAATGTATTTTTAGTTTCTTTTTCTTTTTTTTTTTCTTTTTCAAGCTGACTTTTTAAACAAGTACTACTTTCGCGTATATATATATATATACATATATGTATGAAAGAAAGAAGGGATTTTTAATATAAAAAGCTGTCACCTATTGTTAACAATGAGTGCTTGAAACTATTACATATCCTGTACGCTTTCAGTGTGTTGTGCAAAAACACGTATAACTTTAGTATTTTATTTATGTATATTTTTGTGTGTTGTATGCGATGTGTTATATTTGTACACGTAATGTAGGTATATATGCTCGCACTTGCATAATTTTTTTTTTTTTGTTAACAACGTTTTTCATCCATATTCATGATGATGATATATACATATAGAGTTTATGCTAAGGTAGATGCATGTGCATATATTCCATTTGGTCTGCCATTGATATAATGTTTGTATAAAATGCATTCACTAAAGTGTATGGTTGTGGGTGCAAATAGAATATTATATCTTTTTGTTTTTAGCCTATTTAAGTTGAAAGATACGATATGCTAGCAAACAACATTTTTTTTTAAATATTAGACGCAAAAATCTAAATTAAATTTTATTTGAAAACATTTCGATTAATCCTAGTCGTGGTATATCGTGCGTATCGGAAAAATATCATAGAATTTTTCTTACCCCATTTTAACGTGATTTTACTATAAGTCAGAATCGAAGAAAAATAGTTACTTTATTAGGTTTGTTGTAAAAATTCTAACTCGATTACTTAAATTTTTATAGGTTTATACTTTTTGTAATTCTCATTCTCTTCACGGTTATTTAAGTTTAAATCTTCCAAATTTTGTCGAATAAATTACTAAGTTCAGTAAGTGAGAAAAGCGTATATCGTAAATATAACTACTTATTATAATTCATAGCTCAGAGAAGACCAAAAGGGTACGCAAGAAAAATTCATGACGGGGGTGAGATCATCATCTCTCGATATTCAACCCCCCGTGTAGCTGAGTGCCACTGGAAGAGCGTAAATGTACCAAATCGCCATCACCTTTTCGACCTTGCCTTACCAGGAAACGTGGCTGTAGGTGGGGTTCCATCTTTAGATAGACAGTCTCATCAACTGTCGAAACGATTGTTCGAAGCAGCTGCTGGCTAACGAAATTTGTAGTCGAAGGGAAAGTATTTGAGAGAAGAGCTTCCTTTTTAATACGAAAATAAAGATATATTCCTTCTCTGGGATCTTTAGTGCAAAGAGGGAGACCGGGACTTTATAGCTTCAAATATTATATCAAGTAATAATTTGTTAGTTGAAAATATTTGCTTCTTATTCATATTACTTTATGGTGAAAAGCTTTTTGGTTAGCATAAGAAAAAAGATGAAAAGTGTATGCATTTTTGTGATATCCTCAACCGAACATTTGATATTAATATAAACTTTTTCTCGGAATGCTTTATAAAAAGCAAAATCTATTTGAAAAAAATAAAAAATAAAAACATAGAAAAATGAAAATTATTTTGACAGGTGCCTACACCTGATGTTGTACCTGTAATGGAAATGGAGTTAGAAAAAAGGTATCACATAACGTGCCTTACATTATGTCCAACAGTAAAAAAAGCCCTCTTTTACTATCTGTTGTAATGCCTGCTAAAAGTTGTATGCAAATGTTCCCAGTGCATTGAAAAATTTTAACAAATCCTATTTGACTTTTGAAAAGAGTAAATAATAAAGTCGCATTTGCCTTGATATTCGTAAGTCTCTAACTTTCTAGTAACTTCACAGCTGTAGTTTCAGAAATATATCTAGAGTAGGATAATTTCAAACTTTGCTTTCACTTTCAGTTTAATCAACTTTTTTTTGATTATCAGGAAAAATTAAAAACATTTAATTTTGTATTCAACTTCTAACTTCTATTCCAGTTTGAGTATATGAGTATTTGAAGCTTCGGTTTTATTATCCTTCCTTTCCTTCGAGTATATTACTTTATAAGGAACTATGTATGTTATGGTTTGAATTATGGAAACGAGTGACGACTTATTTTTGCCAATTCTAATCGGATACTTACGCTTACATTACATGTAACGATTATTTAAGGAGAAAACAAGTTAGCAGTGAGCATAAAAAAATTTGACTTAAAATCTACTGCGAACACTAATGCCCCAAGCAATATGATACTTACGCTTACATTACATGTAAGTATTATTTACAGAGAAAATAAGCTAGAAGTAGACATGAAAAAATTTGAGTTAAATCCGATTCTTAATTTTCTTCAATTTTCGCGATATATTTTTTTTACATTTTTATTTATTTGTAAACAATTTGAGGCAACAACTAAAGTTTGAGTTTTAATAGAATAGTAGTTTCGATTCTAATACCACACCAAACGAATAATAGAACAAAAAAAGAAAAAACTGTAAGTTTATCTGGCGAAAAGTAGTCATTCATTCGCCTGTTATAGATATCGTGAGAAAAATTAAATTGAAAAACTTAAGCTGAATATATTCATTTTAAAATCACGGGCAAATTCATTCGTCCGCAATGGACATAAAAATCCAACAAACAATCAATAGATAGTTGATAGTTGATCAACAACCAATACATCATCAGTACACAAATCGAACATTCACAACCAGTCGAACCTTCTGCAAATATACATTAATTTCTCACGGCGGATATTACAGATTCACTTCAAGGCAAACAAATCTTTTTAACTTGTTTTCTTTTTCATTTATTCATTTACAGATGTATTTATTTATTTACAGATGTATTTATTTATTTATTCGCTTATTTGCAAAAATTTTTTCTTTATTTTAAATATTAAAAAAAAATATATTTAGGGAACTAGAGAGAAAAGAACGGGGGTAGAGAGAGAGAGAGAGAAGAGAAACTCATTAACGCAAGGATTTTTTCTTTTTGTATATTTCACAAAATCTGTTAAATAAATCGAAAAATGAATAAATAGTCAGAGAGAAATATAAAATCAAAGAAAATCTGTTTATTACAAAGTAGTACTATTGCGTTGATTATTTGTTGTCAAGATTTTGCCCAAAAGTTTCATTTCAGGTGTATTTTTGGTCGTAACATGCCAAACGAATGGCATTGAAATACATTTTTTATAAACAAAAACCAACAGCATCAGCAGCAGCAGCAACAATAGCTACTGTTGTACCATATGTTTGCTTACGGCTGCTCTAAAATTGAGCAAAAAAAAAAAAAAAAAAAAAAAAAAGGAAAAAAAAGAAAAAAGAAAATACACCAACCAACGAAACATGTTCTTTGCCTGATGTAATTTCGCAAAAGGTGCAATGCTGGCCTCATTATAAGCACTCTACACTAAGTGAATTGATTACTCTCAGCGTTATAACACACTTGAGAATATAGAGAAACAATTTTTGTGATTTACTTTACATTGGCTGATGTTCATTTATTTTCTTTCATTTACTATATTTCGGTTTCCAGGCTTATTACGCGAGCAAGGATTTTTTTCTTTGTCGTATTTTTAAAAAGAAATTCACGCTTTATACGGAGGCGGATACAGAAAAAGGTTCTTCAAATTCTACTTAAACTTTTGTTTTTTTTTTTTTTTGCCACTGCCTTCGCCTTGTATATCAAAACCGAAAAACCAAAAAAAATAAATAAATAAGATTTAAATGTAAGTCAGAAATCTGTTATCACCTTGAAGCGAATATTGAATACCCATCGTCTTCAGTAAGCGTATAATAATAATCAAAAAGTTCTTAATTCTTTGCTAAAAACGTTCTTGCAGTTAGCATTGTAATACGTCTTGTTGCCAAATCTTATTTTATATAAATCATAGATTAGCACTTTTCCGTCTTTTAAGATTATTTCTGGTTTTCAACTGCTTTGGGATCGTGCTATTATCAATGCCCTATTCATCTACTACCATTCATTTCTTCGAAAATAAAAAGAAGAAAATTTACCTGACGGACAAACATTGTTCAATTAACTGCTTTCTCTCTGCTTTTCTCTGCCTCTGTTTCTTTCCTTGTCTTTCTGGCTGCTGTCGCTCTTTAATTCTCTTTATGTCTGCCCGTTTCTCTATCTTTCGCTTCCTCTCTACCTCTGCCTTTCTGTCTATCGCTCTTTGGCTGTTTGGGTATCTCTCTTCCTGTCTCTCTTTCTCTCTGTCTGTCCCTCTTCCTCTTTCCTGCTCCCTCTCTCTGTCTGTTTGTCTGTCTGGCTCTCTTCTTTTCGCTATCTCTTTATCTTTCTGTTTACCCCTCCCCCCTGTTTGTCTATCTGTCTGTCTGTCCTTCTTTCTTTCTGCCTCTCTCTCTCTCTATCTTGTTCGTCTGTCTCTCTTTACCTGCTTGTCTCTCACTCCTTTAGAATTTCTATCTGCCTGTCTCTCTCCTTCTCCTTGTCTTTCTGTCAGTCTGTCTCCCTCTCTCTCTCTCTCTCTCTCTATCTCTCGCTCTCTCTTCCTCCCCCTCTCTCTCTCTATCTCTCTCTATCTCTCGCTCTCTCTCCCTCTCTCTCTCTCTCTCTCTTTATCTCTCGCTCTCTCTCCCTCTCTTTCTCTTTCTCTTTCTCTCTCTCTATCGCTCTCCCTCTATCTCTCTCTGTCCGTCTCTCTTTCCCTCGCTATCTTTTTACCATTCATTCCCCGGTCTCTCTGTCTCTCTCTTTTCTCTTTCTGTTACTCTCTGTATGTCTCTCTGTCTCTTTCCGCTCTTTCCTTCTTTACTTTTAAAAAATCTACTGAAGTTCCATTTATGAGTAAAATATCCAAATATAGGTAAACGTTTCACTTTTCCCTTTCGTAGGAGTGAAGAGAAGAGTAAGGAGAAAGTAAACCTAAAGATAAGCAGAAATATGATTAGATCAATTTCCTAAGGAGTATCTTACGCGTATATCTGGTAGATGTTACATATCGTATAACATAATTAATACACCTCTACCCCTCGGTAATGAATATAACAAGAAATCTCTTTATAATTTTTTTTAAACACAAATTTGCTACACATTGAATTTGTGTAAAAGAATAAATTGACATCAAGGATTTTTATCAAGGATATCGTTTTCGAATGCTGCTGTAAGGCGAAGGTAAAGTGTAAAAAGAACGTGTTAAAATTATGCATAGAAGATCTGTTTACTTTTTGATATCAAATTTATTTACTCTCTCTCACACACAATTAAATTTCTATCCATTGAAATGAAAGTATAGGACTACGGTCTTCATTCCTTCATAATTTTCATATCGTTTATGCAAACAAATTAACATAGCATACAGCTAACCTAACTCTTTTTACGCATTACGCGTTGCTATGTCCAAGCAATGCGTGTGTATGTCATGTGTGCGAAAGTTTATATACATGTATGTGAAAATCGTATAAACAAACAATGTGAAAGAACGTGTAAACAAAACTGCCTGCTATAATTTGGTATTAAGAAAATAAACATAAGCCTACGCAAACAATATCTATATGCAGGCAGCATATAATTTGAAATTGTCGAACAAGCACAACAACACACACAATCATTAACATTTGCTATGCTATCATAATTTTATATTTAAATAAAGTAGCATCTATCACAGAGATATTTGCAAACGGATATCGAAGACAAGATAATCTAAGCCACACACACGCACACATTATAGTAAACAAATGATTGTTTCATGGCTGAGTTAAGTATGAGTAGCCACTATTGCGTAAAAACGGAGATTGTTTACGATTTATATTAATTAGGATTCTTTTCTCTTTTCCTTTCATTTCTTTTCTCTTATTTCCTTTAATTCAAGCCATAAACTTAAACATTACACATACAACAAAGGGTCTGTTTTACTCATAAAATCACATTTCATAGGTGATGATGTCTGAGTTTTGAAAACGTTTTTAAAGTAAAGTAATGGATACTTTTTTGTATTAAAAAAGCTTTTTTTCTGACTTATGTTAGTTTTTTTTCCAACGAGTTTTTTCTATATCTTCTATAATTTTCTTTTTTTTTATATCTTCTTGTATATTTACAATAAGAAAGTTTTTTTTTTTTGCTGCTAAGTATAGTAACTTGGCATTATTTTACATATAATTTAAAGAGCAAAAAGAATAAGACGCCCACAGTTCACAGCATGTCCACAAAAAAGCAAAGGCTAGAAAAAAATTAAATATTAAGCTTGAATTGTTAAGACAACGCTTTAACGCTTTTCAAACCGTATCTGTGGCAAACGGCACAATAATCGAAATTTTATTACCAGAGAGGCTATGACAGATGTGAAACCTTCCTGCGGCATACCAAGGATCCATATTAACACGCTTGTATCTCAATGGCCAGAGAAAAGGACCAAAGAATAATTGGAAACAAAGCGCAAAACAATGGCAAGCTAACGGGTTCATAAAATTTCATATTACGGAGGAGCAACCTACATTTGATCACTAACTTCTACGCAGGACACAAGTCTTTCAGGTACCATCTGTAAAATATGGGCATCTCAGATATCGATTTATACAGATTCAGCGAAGTGGCGAACGAAACGTTCCATCACATTCTGTATGAATACACTGCTACCTACTAAATCAGACGCCAGGCATCTAGCGAAGATTTCATAGCATGAAGCTCCGAATCAACAAAAGTAGCAGTATTCATAAGAATCTTAAATAATGTTGGAGGACTAAATGCAAGGGCGATTATTTGATATCTTTCAGGTCGCACTATGGATTGCCTATTAACTATCATGAGATTCATAGGCAGACGAATCAAAGTTTTCTTAAAAGAGTGTCTATAAAGTGAACAATTTTCTGGACTATAGACCAAAATTTTTGATTCTAATATACTCCTTATGTTCAAAATTCGTGCGCATCCAAAGAAACGCAAACGTTACTAGTTTTTGATTAAAGATTTTCAAAGTTTTGTTTCAAGGTCGCTTAGACATTTTAATTAAAGTGGACTTGTGTATCGCATCTTAGCTGATATTTTTTCACTTTCACTTTTGAGTACAACTAACATATAAACAAGCGATGATCGATAAATAAAGTGATTAAACATGATATTTAATTAACATAATATTGATCACGAATATTTTGCTAAACATGGAGATACATTCTGAGGCGATCATCTCATCTCATTAAAAGTTTAG
Source organism: Glossina brevipalpis (assembly GCA_000671755.1). Classification (NCBI taxonomy): domain Eukaryota; kingdom Metazoa; phylum Arthropoda; class Insecta; order Diptera; family Glossinidae; genus Glossina; species Glossina brevipalpis. Next base: position 5,538,235 of record KK351013.1, read on the forward strand.
AATATTATAAATATACTAAAATAATAATTATACTAATATTCGAGACACAACAATTCTAAGTTCTAAATAAGCATGTAAATCTGTTCATCTGTCCGTATGTCCATCAGTTTGTTGTTGGTGAAATTCCCAAAATAGAAAAAAATACAAAACTGAAATTGTGTGTTATTCAATAACTCGGTAGATGACGGTTAACCTAAGCCAAGAATAGATCTCTAATGATACATAGACACTAACACTTTTGACTAAACCAAAAAAAAAAAAAAAAAGAAATGTCCTTTTCTCTGACTTATTTACGGCAACACAATGAAGTTCTTAAAAATACTTTCGCCTATCAGGGCCCAAGAACATAATTTTTCTTTATTTCTTTACCAAAAAACTTTTTTCATTACAGAATCCATTCATTCATTTAACCTTTTAAATATCATAGAACACTTGAAGTAAAGAAAAGAAAGGAGAGAGAGAGACAATTGGACAAAAAATTGTACCTAAAAATAAATAAATAATTTTACGTGCATATCCGTAAGCATAAGTATGTGTGAGTTGCTTTGAAAATTTATAAATGAAACAACTCAATTAACCTCGACCTTCACAGTAAAGGCACGATATTGTCTGTGATGACTGGTCGACTGACTACTTTACTACATATATTATATATGTAAAAAAAAAAAAAAAAAAAAAAAAAAAAAAAAAAAAAAAAAAAAAAAAAAAAAAAAAAAAAATGCAAACATTTCAATATTGAAAAATGCATATGTTTTAGAAAATATTGTTACATTCAGAAAAAAACAAGATGACGTCATTGACGCATTGACGACGATAGCAATATCATTAATTAGTCACCCATACTCCAGCAACTGTAATGATCGTAACCGTTTTGTGGTCTGAACAATATCCACTTAATATATACATATATATGAAATGCATTCAAAAAGACAACACAAATCAAGGTTAAAAAGTAAAACAATAGTTAAAAAAATAAAAACTTTTTTTTTATTTTTTTTTAAATTTAAAAAAAAAATTTTTTTTTTTTTTATTGTTTTTGGCCATCATATAAACATATAATCATATGGTTGCACACTATGAACGATGGTGTAAATGCATGGTTAGTTAGTATATGGAGAGAGAACAAAAAAAAAAAAAGCTATAAATTAATTATAATTTAATACACGCACTTTGTGTCGCACGCTCAAATACGCACGCATACACACACAGACATAATCACGATGGCATGGCTTATACACCTTATTATAGAGAAGCGTTTACGCCGTCAACATACAAAACCAAACGCCCTCTTTATACTACTATGATTATAGATAATCGCTTAAAAAAAAAATAAATAAATAAATAAAAAAAAAAAATTAAAAAAAAAATACTCAAAACAAGTCATTTAAATGATTTGTGCGCATGCGTAACCATTGTCAATGTTAAAGACTGCAAAACAACGACAAGCAAACAAGACATAATAAAACTTGTTGCTTAGTTATGCGATTTACCTTATATAAACACAAATACAAGCACAAATACATGCACAAGCTTACTATCATACAATAATTGCATGGCTTTTACCGCTTTTGAAATTTACTGCATTGCATTGCATTGCATTGCACTACTGCATACACCGCATGAACATACATTCTTATGTGCATGTTTCATGTCTCGTTTTCGTTTCAAGAACCAGGTCAAGGTTATCACGCTACTACTACTACTACTACTACTACTACTACTACTACTACTACGTTTGCTGCTACTAAAGCCATATACTGAGAACGGGTACTTGTGTATTTTGTAGCCATAACGTGGTTTTGTTTTTCTCACCGGCTTGTTTATCATTTGTGCGATTGTGAGAGACTCCTTGAATCAAAGTCAACGTTTAAAGTCAAGTTTTAGTCAAGTTGAAGTTGCCACTGTATTCAATAAAACTTGGCTTAAACTTGTTCGATAGTTAAAGTTTGATATCAAACATTATTTTCTGTTCTGTTGTTTTTAATGCTAAATCAAATAGTTGAGAGGGATTTTAAATTTGCTGTTAACTACTTTTTATATAACATATGCTTATCCGTGCGTAACATAGGTCTCGCTATCTTTACATCTCTCTTTCTCTTTTGTTTTTTATTTATTTATTATTTTTCTGTTAGGACCCAATTACTCTTAAAATCACTTAAGTTAGACTTTCTTCTTCTTATAGACTTTCGAATTGAAAATTTTGAAAACTACTCCAACTTAAATTACTTCTAATGATGAAATTGTGAGTTAAGCTGTATCTTAAACAAAATTTTTAAATTATAAAAAATAGAAGTCCTAAACATATATAGTATTTGTAGAAGGAATGTAAATATTTTACATCCTGCTCCCATTTCTAAGATATTTTTTTGGCTTCAAAAAGTCGTTTTGTGTGAAAAAATGAGAACAGAAATCAAATGATTACCAAACTGCTACAAGTTGTTTGGATGGAAAAATACTTTACCAAAATTAACCGTAAGCTTATGCAACATTTTTGGGATTCAAATTCTCTTATATCTCCTTTAATGGTTGCAAGAGACGTAGATATAAGCTATACTGCACCACATATCTGTAAATCTGGCATCGCCTTCTTACTGAAGTCAAATATGAGTGCAAGGCAATGCTGCCAACTAAAAAAGCAAAATGTGAGAGTCATTGTAATATGAGTGGGCACGCAAAAAACATGGATGATTATATAGACTTTGTGAAAATAGTAGGAGTACAAATAAGTTCCCGCCATTTGAGAAAAGATGATCGTACCAGAAAGCGTTGTTAAAACTGTGAAATGTAAAAAGTAATATCGTAAGTTTGATCATCTGCCGATTTGAGAGAGAGAGAGAGAGAGAGAGAGAGAGAGAGAGAGAGCTTTATATATATATATATATATATATATATATATATATATATATATATATATATATACATATTTCCTTATAACTTGAAGAAATCTACAGCTGAGGCGGATCGATTGCTTACGGAAGCATATAGTGAGATTGCTTTAAAGGACAAACTTTGTCGTGTGTAATTTTAAAAGATTAAAAACGGTGAAATTGACATGGAACACAAACAACGCAGTAGAAGATCGAAAGTGTACAAAGACAGAAAGGCATTGGAAGTGTTACTGAAAGAAGATTCGTCCCAAACGCAAAAAGAACTCGCACTTAGATTAAAAATGACTAAACAAGCAATTTCAACATCATTTAAAATCATTCAGAATGATCCAAAAACAAATGAAATTAAGTTCCATATGAACTGAAGAGACTGAGAAACGTGGACCAACGATTTTGCATGAAAGAAATACTGTTTAACAGATATAAAAAAGGATTTTTTGGAACATGTAGTTACTGATGATGGGAAATAGATCCACTACAATAACCCAAAAAAGATAAAATCATGTGAATATACTTGAACATCGACTGCCAAACCGAATATTCACGGAAAAAACCTATGCTGATATGATGGGATGGGCTTGATGTCGTGTTTTATGAGTTGCTCAATAGGAAGGAATCCATTACTGGATATCTCTATCGAACATAACTGAAGAGATTGAGCCGAGCAAGAAAAAATGCTTTCGTTATTACTACGGAAACAACAAAACTGCTCTCCTACATGATAACCTGTAATTGAGAAATCCTGCCCCATATGCCGTACTCACCACATATTGTCCCTTTCGATCAACACTTGTACCGATCAATGACACATGATCTGTTTGAATTGACGTTTAGATTATATGAAGATATGAAAAATTAAATCGGATCGTTGATAACTTGAAAATATGAAGTGTTCTTCCTACCTAGTATCCGAAAGCTACTAGGAAGATGGAAAAATGTAGTGGCTAGTGATAGGCAGTACGTTGAATAAAACGTATCGTACCGCCCTTTCGCAATAAATTCCTAATTTTTGATTTAAGAAACGGCGGAAACTTATTTGTATCCCTAATATAAGGTAGCCACTTAGAAGTTTCCCCTGTTTTCGAATGAAACTTTCGCAATGAGGCGGATGAACTGAAAAATTAGTTCGGCATAGATGTTTAAAGCAGTTCTCTTAATATTTGCAAAATGTACGAAAGATTAGCTCAAACTTTACCATAAGTTAATAGGCAAAGTCGCGCATAAAACTTAGCTAAATATCGAATTTAGAAGAATATATACATTTTAGAGAATTTTCGAACTTTCTTGCTTGCAGTGATTGCATAAAAAAGTATGAGAAATTGCAATCATGTGCCCCTTTGACAGCGCTATATATAACTTATGTTGTTAGTGTTGAAGTCCTTGAAAGTTGTCACCACTGTATGATAATGAACTCGAATTCTTATAATAACTAAATAACACAAACTAATCAAATTCAAATTTCGTTTTCCGGAACTATATTTAACCTTTTTTTTTGGGATTTGGTACCTTAGCATAATTGTTAAAAATAGTTCTGATTGATGCAATAAAGGAATTCACTAAAGAAACGGGTTAATTTTTTATATAATTTTAAAGGTTGTTTCATATACATTCACATGGCGTTTACAAAAGTCTCCTAGATATCTTAATTTGGATGGACTAAGCTTCCAAATCTAACAAGAGCTTGCCGATAATTGCTTTACAGATCTATGTTAAACCTTTTACAGAGCTCTGTTAATGTTATTGGTAAATGTCTTTGCTGGTTAAATTCGAATTATTCTTTACACCCTTTATTTTATATATATTTCGAACTTGACGGATCGACTTTAATAATGAAAAATTACAGATTCCCATAAAGAACTCCTTAAACTTAAAAACTCCGCAAAAAAGACAAAGAAAAATGATCGATTTTTCCGATTTTCGAGGTTAATCGGAAAAGAGTAAAGAATCTTGCTAATACACATAGAACAGGTGACAGACATACAGATGAACATATTTATGGCGACTTTATTACTTGTGTCGGCTAAGAATTTACACATTTTATGCAATCTTCAATGTACATTTTTTATGCGTTACAAACATTTGAGAAATCTAAACTACACCTGTGTCAGTTACAAAAAAAAAAAAAAAAATTTGCAAAGAAATGATGTAAAAATTTCAAAGTCAACGTCAATTCATATTTAGACTCAAAATAAGCTGTCAATACTAACTACTGCCAAACATAATATATTAGAAAAAAATATATATATGTGTGTGTATATGAGAAAAAAAAAATAGAAAAACGAGCAAAGACATCCATTACCAGATGCTATTTGTTACAATAACACACAGACAAATTTCTCACAACTTTGCTTATTGACAGTTTCGTTTTTGGTATTATTAGTTATACTTTGAAAAAAGTTATAATAATTTTATTACGACGGTCGTAACATGATCATAAACATATGCAAGAAATGGCGCATAACTTCAACCGTATAAGTTTCACTTTGACTGTTGATTTTCTAAATGGTTTTATAAAATTCAATGAAAAGCAAGCAATGGCTCGAATTCTCTTCAAACTAAGATTTTTGTTATTTGGTCGATATTTTATTATTATATAAAAACTCTTTGACTACAATAGGAAACATTATCTGCTCAAGGTTGACAATTTAAAAACTTAGAAGCTCTTTAAAATCTTAAAACTATTTATTTAAAATCTTTTTTATATTTTATTTTAAGGCTCTCATGACATGTATTAGTTTTCAACTTGAAAACTTGAAAATAAAAAAAAAAACACTTTAATCGTATCGAAGCTTGGTCTCCAATAACATTGTAAATCGACTCAGATGACTTTCAATGTTTATTTATTGTTTCCTAATTGAAAACTTAAGAATTCTATTATCTTTTGTAGTAGAAGATTTATTTCACAACTAAAGAGAAGCTAGAGTAAGAATTTCAAAAATAATACGTTCTCTAATAAGCTTATTGTGTAAAAGAACATTTACTTTTTTGTTTAAAAAATCATAACGAAATTCCCAGATATCGTGGCCGTATATTCTAGATACAACATTGTTGCGTCATTTGCTAGAACTGTTTTGTTAACATAAACCAATTTTCCACTTATTTTTATATTTTTTACCCAAATATTAAGGATATGTTTATTTTGGATGATATGTTATCTCTTCGCGATTTTTTACAATTTTGAGTTTCTCTTTGTAAACCGCTCTTTTCAAATAATACCAAACTGTCATATGATCTCCGCTACTTCCTGACAACTTGTGTGCCAGGTTTGCTCCACCAGTTGGAAAATTTCATCGACTTTTGCTGTCACCGACCGACTAAAGCCAAAAATTCCCGGAACGGTATCGAACAAACCACTGTGCTGGGTCCTTCGTTGACTCACAGCATTTTCAATATATACCTCACGTGTTTCGGTATCCGATTGTAGCATTTTTATCTGTTTTTAAAGTAAAAAAGCATCACGTAGCGTATTTCTTTAGATATTTCACTAATTTTCAAATCAATATAATTTTCTACACGAGTAAAGAATTAGAAAACTAACTTCATAAAAAATGTGAACTGAAATGTTATCTTTTAAGCACATGCCCGCTTGAGTCAATCTCGTGATTGTTGCCAGATATATAGGCATCAGCAACATCTAGTAGCAAAAGCCACGGAGTTTTTTTTTATATGACCTAATACTATTAGTCATAGCAGATTATAGAACGTGTAAATTTCTGTTAGAAATCTGAAAATCATCAAAAGATTGTGAAACGAATTATCCTTTGGTCTATTGTCGTACGTTTACGTTAACACATTGTGGATTAGTGACAAGTTATCTCGTCTTTTCTATTTCGTCTCTAGAAATCGATGGCGAGATATTTCGTCGGTAGGGGTCAATGACGAAATATCTTGTTTTTTTATTTCGTCGCTACCGGCCGATTAACCAAATATCTCTTCTATTCTATTTCGTCGCACATTGTGGATTAGTGACAAGTTATCTCGCCTTTTCTATTTCGTCGCTAGAAATCGATGGCGAGATATTTCGTTAGTGGGGGTCAATGACGAAATATCTTGTTTTTTTTATTTCGTCGCTACCGGCCGATTGACCAAATATCTCTTCTATTCTATTTCGTCGCTAGAGTCGATAGGGAGATATTTCGCTTTTCATGTTGCGTCATTAGAAGTCAGTTATGAGATATCGCACTATGGCTACATGAAAGTCAAAGGCACTTTTTGGTATTTGTATTGTAAATTATTCGAAACTCTGAAATAACGAAACAGCGAAACAACGATTATGATTTTTAGCTACTAAATCATCTAATTTAATCATCACTAATTTAAAAATATTTGATATAAAAAAATTCGCAACCTATAAGTATAATCACCAATAAAATGTTCGGCGCGCAAATATATATACGAAATCGCGTGATACTCTACCTATCTACATATAAAAGAAAGGTTCTAAATCATCCGTTCGTACGTCTACCTACATTGGTCGCATTTTTTAAGTCTCATAAATTAATGAACAAAATTAAAAAGTGTTTATGATTCAATTTCATTTAATATATTTGAACCTCGATGTTCTCTAAACATAATAAGCAAAAGTAAGTGAAACGAATGTTGTATAGGATATCCCCAAATTTACGCAAGATTTGAATTTGCCGATTATGCGGTAAAGTGTTGGCAATCAAAGCAAAAAATAAAAAAAAAATACTTTGACAACTGACAGTTTAGGGTTGGTAAAGATGCAAGCATTGCACGAGAGAGAGCAAAGTGTTTTCGTTGTTGAACAATATTTCAAAAATAGTGAAAGTTTGACTGTCACATTTTGCAAATCTTGTACGAACGACAGAATATGGTCGAAATATTGGTTTAATTTCGTCAACTTTGAATTGTCACAATTGTCGCATATTTGAGGCGGCAAGTGGTTCAAAGGAGCCACATGTAATTGCAACCATAACGTATCACTGTTTGGTACGGATATTGGCCGGGAAACATCATTGGATCGTACTACTTCGAAAATAAGGCTAATCAAGCAAATTGTCCGTGCAAAATTTCGATAAAGAAAAGTCCATATATGCCAGCAAAGCTGTGGAAGCAACACAAACAGATGCCAAGATTTTTCTAAAGAAATAAAAACCCCTTTTGAAAGTCCCATAAGAATTTATTCGCTTTTTTTATATTGATGCTGATACTGAGAGAAGATTTGCCTCAAGGTGACTATAGCTTTCTTATTTGTTTTTGTTTTTGTTTTTGTTTCTACTTTTTAACTCTTTTTTTTTTTTTCTATTCTGTTCTCTACTCAAGTGCAACCACATTTTCTTGCAATGTCATTTAAATCTAGGCTTTACTAAGTTCAGTGCAATAAGTAAGTAAGTGAGTCTAACTAAACAACTTTTTTAAACGCCAATAACATGAATTTGACCTTAATTTTGTTTTTGTTTTTTGTGTTTTTTTTTTTTTTTCAAATTTTTACAATAAAAGGCAAAAGCATCTGAGTCATCAAATTATAAAATCTTTTTAAAACTATTGCCAAGACTCTGTGAAATCCTTAATTGAGAGATTCAAGTTTTCAATGGCAGAAGAACAACAACAACAACAACAAAACATTAAATCATTCTTTTCCTTTTATTGCTTCTGATTTGACCTTAGGGAACAGATGACATATTTATGTTTTCATTGAAGAAAAAACATCAAAAAGTGCATTAAGAAATTATGTATGTATGCGTGTGTGTGTGTGTGTGTGTGTGTTTGTGTATTTTCTACAACTGAATATCATTTAAAATCATTTTCCATTATTTCAAGAACGTCTTGATAGTAAATTGAAAAAAAAAAAAAAATTAAACAACCATACGATTTGATTATATGTAACAGTAATGCTGCTTAACCTTAGATTATTTGATTTTTAATTTTTCAAAAGCAAACCTCAAAAAGGAAAAACAAACCAAAACATTAATGAATTGATATCTGTTTTCAATTGAACAAATCAAAATATCTCTTTCAGTATGTGTATATGTATATATATATATATATATATATATATGTGTGTGTGTGTGTTTGTGTTTGTGTGTTTGTGTGTTTGTATATACATACATATAAGTTCACGCTAAGCAAGATGTTTAAAAAGCTTTTATTATTGTGGTCTTTGCAGTTGCAGTTTCTGTTATTGTTATTGTTGGTAACCTCCACATATATTTATTTACTCAATATCTATACAGCACTCTCATAGAACATTAATAAATTGGTTCAAGATCAAGCTGTAAGCAATACACAGTCACACAAAAACAGACGCACACACATACACACATACACACGAGCGAGCGCGCGATCTTATACGGACGTACACACGGACGGATGGACGGACTAGCACATGCTCACATTTATTAACAACCGCATTAATTTGATGGGTACAACATCACGTAAACGCGAAATACGGCATAAACTTGAAGAGAAGGAGATGTAATCTCTCGTATATATACATATATGTGTGTGTGTGTATATATATATACTAGAAGCGGTTTAGAAATATAAAATCAAGCATATCTATGCATGCATGCATGCATGCATATATAGGAACGAGCATGTTTACTTGCGGCATATGCATTTAATCATAATAATATAGATTGTTAACTAACCTCGTCCCTGAGGGGTGGGCACAGAAGTGGTGCACGTATTAACGAAAAACAATTTATTATTATTACTTAAGTTTTTTTTTTTTTGCGCAATTATTTATTAATAATTAATTGAAAACATCTTCTAATAGAATGAAATCAATTTATATGTGAAATTGACATAACAGATAAATTAAAACAAATCAGACAGAAATTATTAAAGAAAATTGAATAAGATACAGAAGTAAAAAATTTAAAAACATCTAATCCATACACCATGAAAAGCCTTATACTTTTTAATTAATGTAAACAAATTAATGGAACAACTTAAGAAATTTTCAAATAAAATTTTAATTAATTAATTTATTCAATAGACAAAATGTTAAGCTAAACGAAGCTAAACAAAGAAAAAACCTCCATTTCTTCCCTCTTTTAGCTATTTTTTGTAAGCGCATTTGGAATTTTTTTCATTTCTATATTTCTCTTCTAAAAAGATTTTCAACGAATCAACGATAACAGATGATTCGTCGCTTCATATTAAAGCAGACTCGGGATTAATAGGAAATACTTTGCCTGAATCTTAACAAAGTCAGCAATAAGTTTAGATTATTCGCTAGCTCATGTTTCTTTTGTTACACTTTTTACGTATTCTTACGTTCCGACATTTCTTCTTCTTCTTTTTTTTCTTTTATAAATAATTGGCATCTCCTCTATACTGACGGCGCTAAATCTAAACTACTTATGCCATCATAGATACTTTGAGACAAATTCTATTAAGTCGTCTACTTCACTCAAAGTACTTCGACATTCACAACCGAAGCCAGAGCTTTCTCTTCAAGCTATCAATCGTGCTTTTAATGACAAACACTAAAGTCTTATTGTCACCGCTAATATCTTCTACATCTGCTTATGCTGTTGTAGATGCTTCAGACCAAATTCAGCTAAATCGTATACTTCACTAAAATATTTCGATATTCACAACCGAGTCCAAGGCTTTTACTTGAAGCTGTAACCATTGCTTATAAGAACAAGCTTAAAGACTATTCAATAAGAAATCGATTCAGTAATAGTGCTAATCAGAAGGAATAATATCCATTGATAACAGCGGAGAAAGGTAGTACGTTCTAGCTAAAGCACTAAAGTTTCTTAAGCGTGTTTTACTATAAGGGATCGAATTTCGTTGTACTCGATATCTTGACTTTGAATATATTGCACCGGTTTTTCATCCCTACGTCATCGGTTATGATAGGTGACGTTCCCTACTGATGGCTTAGAACAAACCATGATACACTGTATCTATCTGACGCTCACCTTCCCCTCCGCTTCCTCTCTCAATTAAAGCCAACACTAATATTCAGCTTTATCGTCCTTGTTAACGGCTTGCCTAGTCTGCATCATAGTTATTTGTGCTTCGGATATCCTAACCCAAACACTGTAAGGATTTAGTGGGACTATCTTTAAAATTCATTGGAAAAATGATGATAGGGAGTCACTAATACTTCAAGGTTATAAATTTACGATATTACGTCTTCCATCCGACAATTTCAAGAAAACCTTCTGGTAGGATTATCTTTTGTCAAACGGCTGCAACTTATTTGTGCTGCTAATATTTTCCTTAATGATTTATGCAAATATTTGTCTAAAATCGGGGGCCGATAATTTTCGATAACTATGTTATAAACTCTTTCCATATATTTTAAAATAACTGAGCAATTTTTCTCTACACTTACTTTCCTATATATATATGTATATATATACAAAAGTATGTATAATAATAATAAGCATCTTACGATTAAACCTAGAATGAATGCAAAATTTCTTTCTCCTTTTTAACACACACACACATTCATAGATATGAATCCAAAAAATTAACTTAAAAAAAAAAGACTTAAATTAAATAACAAGAAAAAATTCTTTTCAAATCACAGGAATTTTGTTTTATTTTTACATTTTTTCTTTTCTGGTTTTTTTCCCTTTGCCTGCTGCTCTATTACTATTGTCGTCACAGTTGGTACTTGTTATTTCATGTTCCATGTTTAACAATCATCGTACATGTATATAGAGCGTGTATATTTAAACCCATAATAAAAACTCTATATAAAATTTTATTTACAGAAGAAATTTAAAAAAAAAAGCCTAACACAACTCTTAGTATGAAAGCATAAGAGCCATAAAAGAGAGAAAAAAAAAAATAAAAATTCCTGCGGCCTTCTTGTCTTTTTTATTATTTTCCTCATTCGTTACGTGTACAAGAGTCCCATCTGACGCCTTTAAAACACTCTATAAGGTTTTAGTTGATGCTACTTACAACAACAATAGCAAAATAAGAACAACAACAATAACCATCAAAACAACAATAATAATAACAACAACAACAACATTAATGGTACTTAATTTACCGTACAAAAATGTATTTGTTATGTGCATGTGCATCATCTCATACACACATTCGTACTCGTACGCGTAGTCGTGCTTGTATACCTTCCATGATACTGCCTTGTTATTGCTGCTGTTGCCATTTCATTTTGTTAGTTTTATGCTCAATGATTTTTCTAGTTATTTTTGTAGTACAATGCCTTCCTTTGCAAGCTTTGCTCTTACTATAGTCAAAAAGGAAGTGCAGACATATGTTTAAAGGAAGTATGGTACACGTAAGTAGTAGTAGTTGTAATAGTAGTAGTAGTAGTAGTAGTAGTGGCAGCAGCAGCAGTAGTAGTAGTGATAGTACACATAAAAAGATGTCATTACATAAAATTTTATTATAACCTGTGGCAAGGAACGAGATCAAGGCAAGAGAAGCTTTCGAAAATAAAAATTGAAAAAATCATTTCTTAAATATAAATATGTAACCATCCAACCATCCATCCGTCCGTCCATCCATCCATCCATCCATCCATCCATCCATCCATCCATGCTTCTCTTTAGCTTTTACGGATGTTCCTCTTAGAGATATTGATATTTTAACTGTTCATTTTTGATTACAATTTAATTGGAAAAAAGAAATCTTTTATTTCTTCCACAATATTTTATTCATAATATTTTTACTTATCACATTGAGAAGAGCAAATATACGAAAATTATATTTAAAAGTTAATACAAAAATTTAAATATTGAGCTGATAGTCTTAGGTTACTAGAGCTCATCGTATTTTCTTTTTTGATCCAAGAATTTATTTCATTAGATAGACGATAATTTTCCCGTTTTACTTTTCATTTTATAAAAATATTTATTTATTAAGATCATAACGTAAATCGTAAATAGAAAAATGACAAATGTTCTAAAAAAAATGAATTAACTTGAAATCGAAAAATTAAGTTCACATGAAACAAAAATTTCACAAAAAATATTTCACAAAAAAAATCTCATATTAATCTAAGAATTTATACTTCTCTGCCGGTGTCTACGTCCATTTTCGTCTGTAATTCTTAAAATCTTAAGAAATTAAGAAAAATATTGAAAGGTGTTACACATAATACATCCTCCCTTTGTTGGATTTGGCAAAACTTTTCTAAAGTTTTTTATTTACCCGTCTCCATCGATGTTCATCTGAGATTTTCAAATCTTTAAGAATAGGGAAATATATTGAAAGACACAAATCTTTCCTTTGGCAGACCTTTTTAAATTATTTTACAAATAAAATGTAAAACAAAATTTCCCCATATTTTTTGAACACAGTAGTATAATGTCATTAAACAAAATTGAAATCAATTTTGTTTTATTTTTCTTCAATCAAGACTTTTCCTCTGAGCTTTATTGGGTTACGGTTGAGACTTAATCAACGTAAGTTTGATTTTCTTAAGGAATTAGCAAAATTCAACATAATAGACATAAAGATTTAATATAATAAACGTACAAGGCGTTAGAATGTAAAAATGTCATATAATCGATATTATAAGGTTAGTGAGAAAGTTCTATCGTATTTTAAATAAAACATTTGAATCCAGGATGCGTTGCCCAACAGTAATAGGGTGGATATCGAATTTCTTTACAGTTGCTCTAATGGTTAGATTCAATTTGGAAAGCAAAATGTCTTTATCGACCTTGGTTGGCGGCCACCAAGAGTGAGATAGAGAAACAGAGAGAGAGAGAGAGAGGGAGACTGAAATCTGTGGAACAACATTTGGCAAACCATATTCGGAGAGAGAGAGATAGAGAAAGAAAGAGAGAGATAGAGAGAGACTGAAATCTCTGGAATTTAATTGAGTAGACCTTCTTCGGCAAGGTCGAATATTCATAACTTCACTTCCCAACGAATCAAATAAATTTTTATAAACCCAACATTGCATTGAATGAAGTCCTCCTATATCCCATGACAGATACGCTAAACAAGCCCAACCATCCCACCTACTCTTATTCCCTCCATTCTTCCCGTTTGTCTTGACCTGACGCTTAAAATTCCCTACAGATAGTAAAATACAGCAGAACTTTCCCGCCAAGCTATTGGAAACTCTGCAATTTTTGAAACCGTAATATAGAAAAAAGAAAAATATAAAAGTAATTATAGATGAACTCTCGAACTGTTTTTGTTGATTTTTTATGATAATCTCACCAGATTGATAAGAAAAAATTCCATAACAATTTCGTTTGTGATGAATTTCACAATTGTGATTTTAACAGATACACACATTGCTTTCATGTACTCATGTCAATCAAATACGTATACACTTCTTGGGATCTTCAATACGAACCATTTGGCAAATCTAGTAGACGACCACAATATGCAATAAATAGAAAATACAAAAAACCTTGATTCTTTAACGTTATGTTCTCATGTGTATAACACACGTTTGCTAGTGATATAAATTATTTCTCTTTTCTTTTTTCTTTCGATGTACGGAAGAAACTTAAAAGTAACTCATACGCCTATCTAAACATTAACATGCATGCGTAGTCATATTTAATTCGTATATAAACTCAGCCCCGTAACAAACATATTAAAATTGTCATTCATGCGAAAAAAGAACACACTCACACAGCTCTGTTAACGTACGTTATAGGAAGTGTGTATACGAGTTTTTTTCATGTAAAAATAACATATTTTCCAAAACAGTACTCAAAGAGAAAAAAAAAATTTTTTTTTTTTTTTTGCTAATCCGACGACACATTGTATTATATTAGATTTATTAACTGTATATGGAGCGTATATTAGAGACACCTCCCCCACCCCCCCCCCCCCCCCCTTTCCCTCCAGGAGGTAAACATTAAAAGGCCATAAACTTGATATAATCATAACACCTTTATCTATCCATCAGGAAAATGGGAGAAGTTATGTTGTCTTTTGCAACGAATTTGAAAATTTGGAACTCAACTGAATTGATCCAAAGGTTCGCCAACAGTAAAAGTGTGAAACCTACACAGTTATCGCTTAGTACGATCTCTGTAGAAGCGTTTCTATTATTTCATGACAAGCACAGCTCAGGTAAATCATATTAAATACTTAACTCATCATGCACAAGGCGTATGTATGTGCTATATTATAACAATAGCATATAGATGGCAGCATACTTTTCTCTAGATGGTAATATGTAGTTTGTTGTTGTCATGCAATAAAATGATGATGCTTAGAACGCATGTCATGTTTACAAGATATTCTTCATCGTTCTATCATGGAACGATTTTCTCTAATTTCCTTCCGCTCGGAAATATGAGTGGCAGGTCATAAAGCATACGGGATTAGTAAAAGTATTGTTATGAATCCATTAACGAATAATAATGCGAATATGTTCGATTTATTATTCAATTTGTAACACTTGATAAACATTTGGTCCTAAACAGAAGAGACCTCTACGTTATCACCACTATAAACGGTAGTCAATGATCATTGATTAAGAAAGAGTTTAAGCTTCAACTAACTTTAACATGGCGAAGGGTTTTTGTCTGTTAGATGCTAAGGGATCCAATGGGAGAAGTATTTATTTAATTTACAAACTATAACTACTTCTCCCTAAGGATTTCTACCAGGAAGTACATGCAACACAGTTAATCAACACATATACTTTTGTATGTATGTTAATGCAGTAGAGAATCGTGAGAGCAGTAGCAAGTAATCCAAAGTCCACTTAAATTACAACTTAAGACTGTTTAAATAAATCTAAGAACCACGGGGATTACTATTCCTACGCACGCAAGTCATTTGTTTAGGAGAACCTCTTGCTGTAATGACAGTTTAAGCAATGTCCACGCAGACGACGGTGAGTCCCTACCGCTGGTAAGTGATGGTTGTGTTAAACCCAGTAGAACCGAAATATTAAATAATTAGTTGCAGATTAATCTCGAACGTTGCCCAGAATGGATTTATTATCCCATACACTCTAAATTTTAGGCACACCTAACATATAAATATATAACTTAGGAATGCTAATGACTCGGTGTGTGAAGAGGGCTCGTGGTCAAATAACCCCTTGCGGAGTAGGCCTTCAAGATACCTATCCACATTATAGCCCTAAAGACGTTTGTAATGATTGGAAATAAATAACAGAGACTCCGTAATGATCATCCCTCACCCTCTCCCCTGGCAAAGTTAAATTCAGACAAATACATTCCCACAATTAATATTCATAGAGAAATTCCGAATCAGATCTGGCCATGATAGCGTTTTTTTTTTTCGAAAAATAAATATTGAAATCCAAAGCTGAAAACTATTTCGCTTTTTCTTGAATCAACGATCGAAAATTTTGAAAACAAACATTATGTGTCCCGTACCCCTCTCCCCAACAAATGCTTGACAAATAAAAAACTGTAATTATAGGTATTCACTGAGACAGGAAAGTTTTCAGTGCAAAAGTGATATTTAATCAAGCTATGAACAAAATTTCAACTTTTGTAGATCACTTTCTCATATTTGAAACTTTTATTTCCACATAAGTAGTTATCATACATGACTAATAAATATATTATGGTAATAGTAACTAATTTAGTAGATACAAAAAAAATATGACATTTGTAAGTGCAGACTTTTATCCAAGGATATAATGAGAGTTCAAGGAGATAAATAATTTTATTTAAATTTGTAAAAGCGTATCATATTTTCGGACACGAAATCAATTTAAATATATAAGATAAATGCAAATCATGTGATGGTCTCAAGCACCTAAGAACAAAACCAGACAGCTAATCGCTGTCAAAGAAACAACAACAAAAATACAATTTAACCCTTTTAGGATTTTTTTCTTAAGCACAAAAAACCATATAAGCAAAACGAAAGCATATAAAATTATCCTTTAGTAATTATATATAAAGCACATTTCAATTATTTGAAATACAGCTTTTGGCAAGAAGGTTAATTTAAACTTTATTTATGCGCCATTTAAAAAATTTCTATTTCGTAATGATTTATTAAACAATGCCGTATTTAGAATAAAAAGACACACTAGCCACCATGTCGTAAAGACAAAAATTATTTGTTCAAATTCAATCATATAAAATGTTAAAACTCTATTTAACAGGCAAGGAAAGTGTTTAGACAACTACGTTCGACAATGCTTAGATCTAAACGGAACTTTTCATGAACTAGAAGATGTAGAATTAAAAAATGATGCATTAATCTCTGTTCGATACTGTACTCAAATAAAATAAGGATTAAGGACAAAATCTAACTAAAAAAATTTGCATACGAATGCATTTGAAATTCATTTGAATATAACTCACTTTTTTAATCCATATGTTAAAATTACGAATTGTTGAAAAAACAAAACATTTTTTTATGTATTGTCTACTTTTGTGTAGATATCTCTTAAATAAATTCAAAGCGATTGTATTTGTATTTCTGTTTTAATTTCTCTCTCTCTCTCTGTGCATCTTTCTCTCTCTCTTTTCAAAAGGACTAGCAAAATAGAAATTCTCTTTACTCTCTTCTCTGTAAGGCCATAGAAAGAAAAAAAAACAAAAATAACATTTCTGTTAGCAAAATATTATTTTATCATCATATATAACGTGGGCAGAGCACAATGTCTTCTTCTACTATAAACGAATTACATTTTTGTTGAGCTTCAAACCATTCTTTGATGCTGATGTTGCAACATTCTGAAAGAGTATTTCTTTTTTCTTAATGGTTCACAGCACAAAGTGCATCAAACTTAAGCATGTATGTTATGGCAAATGTTAATAGTAGTAGTAGTAGTAGTAGTAGTAGTAGTAGAACATCAAAATAAGATATGTTTTGGTAAAATTCTTTATTATTATAGTTGACTTCTTTTACTGGCATTTCCATGACATGACTAAGTTTCAGTTGTTGTTGGACAGTGAGAGTGCTAAGTTATTCAGAAACCATGCGGTAAATATAAGTGAAAAAGAAAAAGAAGAAGAAATAGGAAAAGAGAAAAAGAAATAAAAAGCACATATCATACACGAACACCCACAAGAAGTGGATGGTATTGAACAGTTAGAACAAAGTGAAACCCACGCATCTATATCGAAAAAAAAAATGTGTGTCTAATGAAATGTTTATTTGTAAGAGAACATCGCTCGTAAATGTGTTACCGTGTGCCGGTGTGTATGTTAAATTGAATTGTTTTGTTAAACAGCAGAACACAGACAGTATTTTTGTATTTTCTTTCCTTTCATACATCCATCATTCAACCAAAGCAAAGGGTGAGAGTAGATGAGTTTTATCCAACTATACATTTTTATTTCTATTTAACATACCTATGCTATGCTATGGCGATGGGTGTTTTATGGCATTAGCTTTGTTGATGTACACTGTTGCAGTTTTTTTCTAAACGATTGAGGGTTGAATGATACCGTAAACGGCCCTATACATGTATATGCGTATAGGTTTTGCGGTTTACTTAAAGCAATTGCTTAGCTTTAATGAAAGTGTGTGTGTGTTTGTATGTATATGTTTGTTTGGTTTGGGATTTAAAGCGTATGTACGATAGGTAAGCAGGTATTAGAATCCTCTTAGAGGTTATTGTCTTTGTGTATTTTTATTGTTTTTGTGGTTTGTAACGTCATTTTTTTCTTTCTTTCTTTTTTTTTATTTTCTCTACACATACGCTTACAGATATAGAGACAATACATACACATATAAATATCTGAACTGTTTTGTTTCTATATCCCTTTCTTTCACGTGCGTGTGTGTGCGCTTAAGTGTTTTTTAACTTAAGTGTCACGAAGCAGCACAAGTTCTATGAGGCTGTTAATAATCTGGTTTTATTTGCCCACATGTTTACCTTTTTGTATTTGTATTTGTGTAGTATTATTCCGGTTTTTACTTTTCCTTTACGGCTTTACAATTAAATGTCTAATCCTGTGTATGTATATGTGTAGGTGAAATTTGTGCGATAGGCATTATAATAATAACTTCATTAATAATAGTTTAATGAGATTTTTGTTAACTTCAATAAAAAATGATTATGAAATATTTTCTTTTTATTGAAAAAAATAAAAATAAAAAACTATTTATAATTATTAAACATAAAACATTAATTTTAATGTATTTATTAATTTATTGTAATAAAATTTTATTATTATTTTCTCTCTTGCAGCTTACACATGAGACCAATAAACTAAGCTAAGTAAGTATATCGTAACATTATAAAAAATTTCTAAAAACTTTCCGTTAAAAGAACTCTTTTTTTTAAATTATTTCATTTAAAAAAAGAAAAATATTAAATGACACTCGAGAGCAAAGAAATCATTTTC
Organism: Glossina brevipalpis; assembly: GCA_000671755.1. NCBI lineage: Eukaryota > Metazoa > Arthropoda > Insecta > Diptera > Glossinidae > Glossina > Glossina brevipalpis. The sequence continues at coordinate 5,557,355 of KK351013.1, forward strand.
ACTTCGAACCTAAATAGGTAGCAGTGCTATCTGACGAGTGCAGAATATGCCTTCGTAATAACGATTGATGGGAAAGAGTCTACCGACGACCCGATAAACATTTCGCATAATGCTGCATCTCTAAAATTAAATTAATAAATTTATTTATATATTTATTTCATATATATGTAAATAAATACATTCATAGCATATAATTGAAGGCACCGAGTAACTTAGATAATATGTGGTCTTTGTTGGTACTTTTAACAACTCTTTTGCAATGGGTTTTGAATCCAAGTTTGCTGACTTACTAGTATAAAAACTTAACGACTCAGTTACGATTGCGAAAAAAAAAAAATAAATTAAAAAATATTTACGTTGAATGTGAAAAAATGGAAAGGTGGGATTTCCTTTGCTCTTGAGGGTATTACTTCATAAATTATTTCAGATGAGCTAAAGAGATATTTGAAATTTTTCTAATTAAATGTTAAATAGTGATTCTCAAAATAATTTTAAGCACGAAGTTAAATTCAAAAAAAAAAAAAATGCCTAGTTTAGAGTAGTAAAGAATAATTTCTTTATCTAAGGAAAAAGGAGGAACTTCGTCGAACTCAAAATTTTTCAAGTTTTAGTAGCTTTGATCCAATAAAACCGACCGTACAGAACGATAGATATATTTCTATTGTAAGCAAAAATTTACTAACATGTAGTAAGCATTTTGAAACAGCTAATTGGCTAACACTTAAGTTACTCCGGGAGTTGTTTTGGCGTTTTATGCATCATCTTCGTCCGACAATGCTTCACAGACTTTTTAATATTTTTCCAAGTGCCTTATGTGTAGCATCGAAATATGTAAACTATCGTTCGCATCGTTGTTAGCCGTAGCAATCAATGTGATTTAGCAGCAGATTTCTTCAAATGAACAAAACAAAAAATTAACGCTTCTCGTAAATGCTCTTTATTTGGCACAAATTTCAACATACCGAACAACGCAAACACTTTTTCGAAATTATTAATTGTATGCGTTTGACACTTGTTGACGGCCGAACAAAATGCCATGTATATGTAATCTTTACACTAGACACTGCATTGGTGCGCCAAGTGTTTCTTAAATTCACATTTCATTCCTGTATGTCTGGCACAATAAAAACTAATCAACGGTAAAATGTAATGAATTACAAATGGTTTTGTAGGCCAAAAAAAAATAGTAGAAAAAATGTCAGAAATGAAGTATTAAACCCTGATGTGAGTACATACTCTATTTCCGTAAACTGAAGTGCAAATTTCTCAAAGCCAAGTCTACAAGAAAATATCGGAATATTAATTAAAAGGGGGTTTTGTGAAATATTGGGAGTAAAAATTAGTTCGCGGTTCGCTTTCCAGCAAGTGACCTTATGGGTACATAGTGGTTGAGGGAGATCCCATATAATAAGCCCCGGCATTTGGCAACGTAAACCCATCAACACATTATTTGCTTTTTGTTCGAGTCTCAATGTCTCAATGTCAGTTTACGAACCGAACTCTCATTATTTAAGGGAAATTTCACTTTTGCTGCTTCATTCGGAAGATGATTCTACTAACTCCTTACGAGCGATGAACAATACAATTCAAAACGCAAATACCCATGGTGCAGACTAAGCGAACCATTAACGATAAATGGACGATAATACTCAATATCCATGAGGAACTTATTTGAGAGCTGCTCAAATGGTTTCGTTTATTATGGTTCGTTCCAAGCGAGTGAAACGAACTCCATCAAATAGGCTTCAAGTTTCGAACTATTGCTTAGCAATTTTAAGAGAATTTTTCCAGTCTTCACATTTTTATAGAACTCACCTGATAGTGTTCGCTTTGACGAACCGAATTATTCTTTTATTGATAAAACGCTCGGTATGATGTGCAAATATGAAGCAAGCATTTCCTAAAAGCTAAAGTTTTTTTGTGGAAATCATAAATGTCCGAAAAATTTAAAAGCTTTTCTCAAGCTTTAAAAAGAATGGTTAATAAAAGTAGGACAGAAAAAAGGCAAATAATTTTTAACTTTTATGCAAAGAGAGGGTAAAATAAAAATTGACTTAACTTGGCTGATGGCACATTGTTTGGTTGATCTGCATATATTTACCCATTGATGGTTGATGGCACAAGTAAAACGGAAAAGGAAACGGATGTTTGCAGGATATACATATATTTTGTGTGTAAACGTGCAACGTGTATACAACAAAAAATAAAGTAAACAAATATTTAAAAATTTTACTTATTTTTTTTTTAGTTTAATATAACTTAAAAATTCCAGCAGAGCAAATAAAAACAACAAACTCATCACTCTTGTTACTTTTGCTTTTTAATAATTTCCTCTCTGCGTGAAATAATGGAAACTTAGTAATTGAAATATAAATTAAAGATTTTTTTTGTTTTTAATTTTAGGAAAGTTAAGATGAAAATATCGAATATCAAGTGAATTTAGTCGCTATTCCAACTCTTGAGCAATGAGAGATCATTAGTTTTCTCTATTATGTTTATGGCTCCAAATAAATATTGATCCCTCACATGTTTTACTTGATTTCATATTTATCTCAGAGAACTAAGTACCTAAGTTTCAAATCCTGATCAGCATAACATTGTATCCTCAGTTAGACAAGTTAAAAAAATCACGGTAGAAAAGATAGACTTACTAGAGTAATAGATAAGACGAATCCCAGAAATTCCATTGAAAAGGAAACTTCTTCATTCAAACCTCAGGGGATATCCGCTATACGTGTAACGTGTAATGGTTAAAAAGAGAGAGAGAGAGAGTAATGGAGCGGATGGCCGGTCAGTAAATGTAATAGTTTCTCCGAACAAGCAATCACTCAAGAGATGTCTGCGTGCAATGCGTTAATGTTTACAAAGAAGTAGGAAGAGAGAGTAAGAGAACGTCCACAGGATGGGTAACGCTGGCCCGGTCGATAAGTGTGATAGCTAGAGTAACCACTCAGAAGACATCTGCTACACTTGTGATATGATGTTAATTAGAAAGAAATAAGAAGCGAGAGTAGCGGAGCGGCCGCAGCGTGGGACACATTAACAGACCGAACTATCACTCAGGGAATATGTGTCATACATGTAACACTGTGATGCTTAGAAAGAAGTAGAAAAAGAAGATAAGGAAATCGCCTTAGCGTGGCCGATATATGCCCGACAGAGCACCCACTATAGCTACAACCACTGGGAATTGAACCCGGGAAACTTGTCGCACATGTTAACTAAACACTTGGTTAACGAGTTTAAATTATGAAAAGACTTCTAAAGTAAAAAAAAAAAAAAATTGGGATAAAATAACGCCTACATCGTTTCCAAATTTAGAGTAAACTTTTGTCAATGCCAGCTCAAAATCTTGACCAATATCGTATGATTTTTATAAATTTATTTAAAGTGCTGATAGGTAGCTAGAAGACTGACGTAAAGCGAACCTGACCCTTTCGGTCTTTAGCACAAATCTAACATATCAAATGGAAACTTGATTTAAACGGTCACAACGAGTAACTCAAACCACCAAAAAAAACTGGTCTCATTTTCAATTCTTATATATATATTTTCATTATTATAAAATAATTAATTTTTCAAAACTATAGACAACTTTTTTTTAATGTCCATGACTTAGAAAAATTTTTCAAAAATTTTTAAAAACTTAGAAAAATTTTTCAAGTTTTTGAAAACTTACAAAAAATTTTTCTAAGTTTTTTTTTTCAATGTGAACCTTGAAAAATTTGTCTAAGTCATGGACATTGAACTTGGAAAAGTTTTTTCTTAAATTCTGTACCTTCGGGAGACTTAACTTCCACCGGTTGTTTTTAAACTTCATTCCAATTCGTACTAAAGACTATTCCGCCAGATCGTTTAAAGACGAATGGTGCGTTTTTATTAATAATGGTGTCTGATTCTGCAGATTGCCTTACATTCTCACAGAATGGAAAGGCCATTGAGGATTATGGAAATAATATAAAAAATTTACGGTTTCCCAGTATACTTGTTGGCAACAATATACCAAGAAGCCAAAGCCTAAACCATCTTCCACGAATCACGGAGTGTCTACAGTTGCAAAAAAAACTCATTAATAATCTAAGTCAACTTTGTCTAAAATTTCCGTGTAAATACCTTGAAAAAATTCGTTAAACAAATTTAAGGCAATATTTCATTTCAATTAGCAAATACCGAAGAAAGTCGATTTAAGCTGCGATTTGATTGAATGGCTAATCAAAAAGCAAAACATCGTTCTCCAAAATGCTTCATTGTAGTATTGCAGTATGAGACAATACAGACATGAACAGTTGTTGCAAAATTGTTCAAAGACATTTAAAGCAAAGATAAGTTTAAAAATTTCTAAAAATATTTAAATTTTCATCTTAAAACTAAATCATGTTTTAAATTAAATAATTTTGTTTTTTTTTATAATATATATATATAATATATTTAAGCAATAATTAATCCCCTCCCCCCGTCACAAAAAAAAGAAGTAGAAAATAAAAAATCTCTATACACATGTAATGACAAATTATGTTCAAATTTTTTGAATTCCATCAATAATATGCAGCGAAGTAAACTCTCCATCAAAGCTATGATTTATTTGCCTCGTGTTAAATCCAATCGCAACTTGCCTTATGCATGTAATGAATATAATGAATGGCTCTGGTAGTTCAACGCAATCAAAACATAATTTATAGTAAATTTATGAATGTGTTGATGCCTTTATGCTTTATGAAATATAGATGAGCATATACATATACACATGTGCAGCCTACACTATCTGTACACGTAGATATATGTATATATATATATATATATACGAACACTAGGAAATTAAAAGTAATTTATGTTCATTTTTAATAGTAAATTTTATTGATTATTAAATTAGTGTTGGTTATTAAGACTTCATATCCATAACAGAAACATAATTAATAGCTTTCTCTCTCTCTCTCTCTCGCTCCTCTTCTCTTTATATGCCTCAACTTTTAATATATTAAAAAGAAAAAAGATTATTTTGGGAAAATTTGAATAAAAATACAAAATTACATTTACTTTTTTTTTTATTTATATGTAAAAATTTTATTTTCTTTTCTCTTTTCTAGGGTTAATTTTTTCACATTTTGAATTTTGAGGTCAATGTTGTTGTTATTGTTGTTGTTATTGTTGTTGTTGTCTAAGTAAGATTTTTTCCTTTTTTTTTCCTTTCGTCTTACAAACACTCTCTCTCGTTACGCATTTAAGCGTATTTAACAACCATCATCAGTGTAAGCCAAATTACCATGACATTAGCATACACTGGCTAACAATGACAAATTACTACTTGAAGTGCATAGACATTCGAGACCAGAGAGAGAAACATTGCGTTACAGAGTATCGTAGTAATGAAAACATGGGAACATGATATGAACGATGGTTAATAGGGGTGACGACGGTGGTAGCAAACATAAATCCTTTTATAGGTACAAAGCACTTAGTGTCACTCTTCAAAAACTTTTAGCATAAGCTAAACCAAACAAACAAAGTCTAAGTGTAAGTGTAAGTGTGAGAGTAAATGTGTTGTCTTTTAATTGGACTAACATGCGTATAAGAATATCTCTATAAAAAAAAAAAAAAAAAAAAAAATTTTTTTTTTAAATTAAAATATCTGCTTTTGCAAGGATGCATGACCCCGCGTTACAAAATATGCCATTGAAGTTCTGTTTGCTTGTTTATTTGTTGTTGTTCGAGCAGATATGAAGGCCTGATCTTCTTTACTTAACATAAAGGAAAAGAAGTAGGAAAAGCAAACAGTTTTTGTTTGCGATAATTAAAAAACACATGTAAAAGCTTACAATATTGTAGAATAAGAAGGTTATTGGACTTCATTCTTATCATAATATTTTTTTAAAAATAATTTCGTATAATTATTAAAGAAAATTTTTAAAGATATGTTTCGAACATTATTCAGTTAAATGAAACTTACTTTTGCTCTTTTAATAGATTGCTCTAACAACAAACGATTCTAAAAATGACGAATTGCCTTACCTTGCCTAAACAATCGCAAATACCTTAGGGCAAGTCCCTGTTAATTATAACCTACGCTGAAAAAGTTTCAACATACACAAGTAAAGCTAGAGCAATTTTTCAAACCATAAGACCGGCTTGCAAAATCAAACTCAAAACGATTATTATTAATTATTAATGGTTCTTCGATCATAAAAGCTATTCAAAACTTTTTAAATTCAAACTGGAACACGCGGTTAACATTATAAGGAATATCGCTATCACTTATGGAGAAAAAATTAAAATTTTTTAGAAAGATCAAATCATATTAGACTCCTGGGAAATGAACCATTAATTCTTAGAAGCAAAATCTGTTACTTCATCACTATAAAATTAGGGGCGGCAAAATAGGAAAGATTAGCCTTGAAAAAAGTATTCCAAAAAGAAATTATAGAGAAAATTAAAAGAATAAATCGTCAGAACTATTGCCCAAACAAGTCTCTCATGTTATTTTAATCTCATTGCATCAGTCACTCACATCCAAGAAAGACCTAGAAGATCAAAATCAAAAAATTCGCGAGAATTCGCTTACTACCATCGCCGCTTCGTATTATTGCAATACCCTAATGGATCCTTAAAAAATCTACTCCTCCAATTTGCAATTGTGAACAAAATCTTACAATTAAACATATACTTTGTGAACAATAAAACCTTTGTTTTACAATTCAAAGATTCATATTTGCTGAATCTAATACTATGAGGCTAAAGTACATAAAGTACATAACATCAATAAAATATTTAACTTTATTAGAACGACTAACTATTTCACAAACTGTAGCTGTGACATTTCTCCGAATAGCTAAAGGGAACTGAAGACAGTTTAGGACAATTAAAATTATAATAAAAAAAAAAATTAATAAAATTCAACTTCCTTTTTTTCGATTATAAATTAAGCTGAATCAATTTATATCTTAGTTATTAAAGCTTTTATTCTTAAATGAATTCAACTCAGCAGTACTTTAACTTACACTTAGCTTCTTAACTTTCTCTTTTTGCACTCTATCTACTGTAATCCCTTATCAAGCCACAAACTCTTCCTTTTCTAATTATTACAATTTTCCTCAATTATTATAGATCATAGCAATGATTTTCGGAATTCTTTTTCTAACCGCGATATTTACTCTACAAATTAGCTTTCTCCAGAAAAAGTTTTCCATTCTACTTATAAAATATGTTCAATTAACAGATAGGAGATAACCAATACAACATAAGAAGATTTTGTATATATTATAAAATGTAGAGTATAGACTATTTTGTATATATTGTAAAATGTAGATTATTGTGTATAGAATGTAGAGAATAATTTTCAACACATTCTGCCTTATTTGCTTTATGAATAATAAGTAGAGAAAGTAAAAAAATTTATAAGTTTATTACTTTAAGTAAATGTGACCATTTCTTTCGGTTTTGAACCCGATTGGTAGGGCCGTTCAAAAAATAAATTTAGAAAATTTCTTCTATCTTTAATAATTTATAAGTAGCAAAGAACAGCGCACAAATTTTTACTTAGAGAACAGGAATTTCCTTCGTAGGCGAGCCCTTTAGCAAATTTTTCAGTATCAAACTGCGTGCAAGAACTTCATATATTTCTACCAAATTTGAAGTCATCTTAATTTTTGCGATTAGAAAAATGTCAAGAGCACACATCCATAAAAATAAACTGACACACAGATGGCTAGACATGGCTAGATTCATCCAGAATATGAACACGAAAATATATGTATACTTTATAGAACCTCTGAAGCTTCCTTTTGAGAAGGGCCTCCGCTTTTCCTCTTCCTTCGATAATTGTTATAATAAAAAATACTTCTGGTTATAAAAGAATTACTTACACCGTATAACGATTTCATGTTCGCAAATTTACGAACCTTAGACCACAAACCATTAATTATTTTATAGATAAAGCGAACAATTACTGATGATTTCTTTTGAAAAATAAGAAACGATTTTTGCTTCTAAATAAAGAATAGATACAAATTGTTTGCCTCATCAATATTTTTTATTGAAATCGGAAATACTATTAAATTCTTATAAATATAATAACATTTACTTCATATCAATTTTTAAGTATTTATGTATTTTTTAATTATGTGCAAATGTGTGTCGCCACTATTCGCTGCTTTCAACTCTGCTTTACATTGGAAACGGACCAACCTCCTTAGATCTTTTTTTTTCTTTTTCTTTTTCTTTTTATTATCGGCACACCTCAGTCAACTAAGTCACTAGAGATTTTAAAATATTATGCAATTGTTGTTGTCGTTGTTGTTGTCGTCGTTGTTGCTGTTATATTACACAAGCGTGTTCTGGTAATGTCAAGGCTAATATAATTTGAAAATAACAAATGTATGCAAAAACTTGGTTAAATTGAACCTGAAAGAGAAAAATTCTAAAGACATTTGACGATGAAATTCGTGATAAATAAATTCTTCGCATATATGTTAAATATACGTCATGTTCACATAGTCTTATAATTCTTTTGCCAGATAAAGATAAAAATTGTTGTGAAATCTAATTATGACACAAAATTCACTTTCTAGCAAAGTGATGGACATATCAGTTGGTCAATTGAAATTGGTCTTGCACTTAGCCTTTAGATGAATTGAGGATTTCGTTTTATACGAGTAAGTTCAGGATATATTTAACCTGATATAAATTATGAGTATTCGTATGAACAGATTGATGCAAATTCTAAAGTCTACATAATATATACGTATTGTATACATCAGAGGAGTATATTGAGTAATTTTGTCTGTTAGCTAGTGTTCGGCTAAATGAGTAAATTTGGTAGCAGGGGAAATGCATCATTTTTCTAAATTTTCTGAGTTGTTAACGCATGGTCGACTAGCTAAGCTTGAAGTTCGCTGAAGTCGCTGTGCAAGAAAACACGCGTACATCATTTCTTATATTGTCAGAAAGGTTCTCAGCGTCAAAGCAGCTGAATGAATCAAATATTTTGAATCCGAAGCAATAAATAAATAAAAGTTTTCCTCAAACTAATTGAAATTTGAAAGCAAGATTTAATTATTCTTGACCGAGTCTGATGTATATATTTTTTTGCACAATTACAAGGAATATTATAAGTCTTCATTCTTCGAATCCGCTAAGTCGGCGAACTGTAGTTTCTTCTAATTTGTTTCAATTTCTTTTTGAAATCATATTCCCCCCACCTATACATTCACAAATTTTTAAAAACTTGTTAAAAATTGTACTTTGATTTGAATTAAAAGGAAAAAACCGAAGCACAGAAAAACTTTTTCTTTTCGAAATATCATCAAATTAACATTGACCATGACATCAGCAAAAGATTTTTTTTTCTATAAATTAGAAAATTATTTTCAAAGAATTTCAAAGAATTGTTCATCAGTCTCTAAGAAGCTTTTACAGCGGAACAAACCATTCCTAGGAGAAGAAGATATTGTGATAAAACTTACATATAAAGGTTTAATTGAAAAAAATTGTCATAAATTTTTTCTTAATTTTCTAGAAATATCTCATTGACGAAGATCAAGGAGCGTTAAAATTTAAAAAAAAGAAAGTAAAGGTTTCTGGAAAATGGAGCTGCCATCAATGGTACAGCGTTCCGGGGATACCTTAATAGTGCGCAGCGTTGTTAGCGGTAATCAATTGTATTTGGATCAAGCCGGTGCTGGCACGGGTGCGGTGCAAAATCTGCATCAAAGTGCGAGTCCAATGCCAAGTACTTTACTTCTCGAACAACAATTCGAACGTATCAAACGAGCCGCACAAGAAGCACAGAATCAGCAACTTCTGCAGCAGCAACAGCAACAGCAGCAGCAGCAGCAACAACAACAGCATCAGCATCAACAACGCCAGCAGCAGCAGCAGCAGCATACTTCTCAATCGACCGCTGCATTAGAACTTAAAGATGAGGCTTTGCCGCAGTGCAAAATAAAACGCAACTACAGCTGCAACTATTGTACCTATTTTACCCAGAATCCACGCTATCATTTAACTCACTTACGCGATGTTCATGGCGAAAAGATCGTTATAAACAAATGCAAATTATGTTTGTATGCTTCTCGTCACTATCAGAAGTTAGTACGTCACATGCGAATGGTTCACGGCTGCACTGATGGTATAGCCGGCAATCACGCTCAGTCTCGCGGTAAACGTGGCATAAATCGCGAGGCTCGTAAACGCAAACTAGAGCAAAATATAAGCGGTGGAAGTAGTGCAAATTCGTTACCATTAAATTCTCCTTTAAATGTTGCAGAAATTTCTTCTCTGGAACAGGTGAGTTAAATAATGAAAAGAAAAAAAATTCGGAGAGTTTATTGCATTTATTTATTGGATTATATTCTTCTCGCGCAGGTAAAGAACGATTTGGAACGCCAGCAACAAAAACTACAACGTGATATAGAAGCATTCAATAAGCAGCAAGAGGAACAAAAAGAACAACAGAAACAACAAATCAATGCAGCTGAGGCTATATTGGCGGCAGCTTACGAACAACAATTGAGAGCCCGACGCGAATATGATATAGAATCGCTGAAGGCTCTAGGTAGCGTATATGAACATCGCGAGTCGCCCGCTTTAGATACCGTAGATATCGCCCAAACTAGCCCTCCCCAAACGAAACAATACAATATTATACCTGCCCACACACAAACCATGCAACAACATTCTCAATCTCAACATCAACCGCAAGTGCTTCCGCCTCAAAGGCCCAGTTTTGAATTGACTCCGTCGCCTTCAGGTAGTGCTTCGTCACCTCCACCTCCTCCTCAGCAGAACAGCAGTAGTGGTAGTAACACGCCCAACAATTTATCCGCCTATGGACCCTCCGATGAGCCTTCCAATAATCGCTTATTAAAGTGTAGCTTGTGTGACTATACTACTCTTTATAGATCACATTTAGAGGATCACGAAATCGAAGAACATTGCAACGCTAAATTTTATCGCTGTGAAAAGTGCTCTTATGTAACGCACATTAAAGCTCGCTTCAGCAAACACGTTAAATATCATTCCATGCCCATGATAAAATGCGTTACATGTGACTTTCGTACTCCATATAAATGGAATCTCGATCGTCATATGAAAAATCATGGAGGAACAGGCCCTTTCAAATGCGCCGCTTGCGATTTTACCGCCGACATTAAGCAGTCTCTTACCGTTCATGAAATGAACCATCATGTGCCACCTGTGGGTCATGCTGCCGGTATGACTTTAGCCAGAAGACGCAACAAAGTGGGCGGTACTGATCTGAACGAAGATTTTTTTAGCGATTCAGCTGAACTATTAGAAGACCATTATAATAATAATCATATGGACGATTATGATGAGTTATTGTTGAGTGCTGGCCACAATATCGGTGCATTTGCTAAACGTAGCCGTTATGAAGATGACGAGCCCACCGATTTATCACAAAAAGGCGGTTCTTCTGACACCTCCTCCGTTCATAATCAGTCGGTGTCAAGCACAGTAAAAGCAAAGATTCCTTTGCCCAATTTAGTACCGATTACTAAAGAAGATGATAATAATATTTTGAATCTATGCAAAGATTTGGCCTCTTCTCGTAGTTCTCTTACCGAAATTGCCTCAATGTTCTTCAATGAAAAACAAATTTCAGAGATGCTACAACCTTTGGATAAAACAGGTGCTACTGTTGCCACTGCGCAACTTTCTCCTACTACAACTATACACTCAAGCACCAGCAGTCGTAGTTTATTACAGCGTCGCTCTGGAGGATTTTTTGATAAATTGAAATCTTCCAGCACGGCTAATGAAAATCTCATTTGTCCCTGTGGACACGTCGCCAAATGTCTATCAGAGTCAATTATACATCGACAAAGCTGTTCATATTCTACTTTATCTGGTAATGATGATATCGATCTGGACGAAGATGATCATGAAGATGACGGAGAAGGACGTTTGGAAATCGATTTCCCTGATGACGAAGATGGCGATAGACAATCTCATTCGGCTTTAAACCTAAGCGTCACTGGTTCAACACGTTGCCAATACTGTCGTCACCGGTGCAAATCTTCGACAGATTTGCTAAATCATTTGAAGAATTGCGCAGAAGCAGCCGTTCGCATAGGGAATGATTCGTATGATTCTATGAGCGGTGAAAGTAATGCAGGTAGTCGTGGATTGATGGCGGACAATGCTGGCGATATGCAGCATCCAATGGAAAATCGCGTATTTATTTGGAACAAGCTACCACGTAATGCCACAGGAAGCGAAAGTCTACAAAATGGTATTGAAAGTGGTCAGTCATCAACAAAGGATCATAACAGTGTCGGTGGAGGTTTAGGAGGCTCAAACGCCAATTTATTAAGTGCCAACAATGATGAAAATAGTTATTACGGTGTAGAGACAGCTCCCGGTTATGGTGAGGTAAGTCTCAAGAAACTTAAATAAATGCTTTCAGAGATTACTGTATTAAAAATGAAGTTATGAGAGATCCATGTTTTGGACTAAAAACTATAAGGATAAATCTGTTATTTCAAATGAAATTTGAAACTTTCACTCTTTCCAGGTAACGAAAAAGATGACGCCCGAGGAGGAAGCAGCTAATTCCTCCCTGAAAAAGGTTTATAAATGCCCGCATTGTTCTTTTTGGGCTTCCACTGCTTCTCGTTTTCATGTACACATTGTGGGACATTTAAATAAAAAACCTTTTGAATGTTCTTTGTGTTCCTATCGGTCCAATTGGCGTTGGGATATTACGAAACATATACGCCTTAAGACTATACGTGATCCAAGCCACAAAAACGCTCGGGTATTAATGAATGATGAAACCGGTCGTCGTAATTATACGAAATATAATAAATACATAACATTGATGAAAGTTACAGAGGAGGACGGTGACCCTAAATTAATGAAGTCCGGAGAAATGACACCGAATCAAGTAGCATCGCTGTCCTTTATAAACGATTATAATAAACCACAACAACAACCCCAAAATTCTTCTTCTTCAACAACTTCCGTTACGAACTTATTAAATGGCATTCGAGAAGATATAACTTTGGAACCTTTGGGCCCAAAGTCTAATACGGCAACCGGAGAAGAATCTGACAATTTCATACGTCTTCCACTTTTGGCTTCTATGATGAACGCGGCCATGGCTCAGCAACAACATAATCAACAACAAAAAGATCAAGAGAATGCTACTCTCATAACACCATCTGTAACCATATCAGCAGTTAAAAAATCTCCACCACCAGCTCATAGCTTTAAGTCAAATGAAGACGTCATTTTAGAAGTAAGACAAGATGGTAATGAGAAGAAAACTTTTTATAAATGTCGTAAATGCACTTTTAGGTAATTATAACTTAATTCCAAAGTCGTAAAAAATAGTTGATTATTTGCTTTACCCTTATTTAGACATTTGAGTCGTGATACTGTTGTGGCTCATCTTAAAATTCACTACCCGGATTCTAATGTGCCAATTGTCACAGCTACATCGAAAACTTGTAATATACCTGGAGTTCTTAACAATCCCCAGCAAGTAACGTTAAATCCGAATCTGTATATGAATAAAGTTTTGGCCATGTGTCTAGGCCAGCAATCGCCACAAAACTCTCAACATTCAAATGCCCCACATTCCAATTTGTTAGCTGCTGGATCATTGAGCGGTTTGGCTTTAGCTTTGGCTGGTAAAAATTCTTCGAAAATTAATCAGAATAATATAACAACAAATATATTAGAGCATGGTGAGCAGAAAGCGAGTCCAAACGAGGCAAGTGCCCAAACAAGTAACACATCGTCACCTAAACATTTATCTTATGCGACACAAGCGACATCCTCAACTCCTATGGCTAATGCAATCAAATTAGCCTCAAATAGTAGCAGTAATAGTGGTGTTGGTGGTGGTAGCACATCGTCTTTAGAACATTTATTGACTTCACCGAGAGGCTCTTTTAATAAAACAACATCTAGCAATACAAGCAATGGATTTAAAAACACAACATTAAGCAGCAACACACCAACTGTAACTACTTCTCCTGCCACAAATTTCAATACAACTAATATTTTAAATCTAAGACGATCACCATTTACAGCAGCAACTACAACTAAAATCAATAACAAAAAAAGTTGCAGTAATGTTGTTGGTGATTGTATTATTAGTGGTGATGGTATTGGTAGTCATTCTGGTGGTGTTGTTAATAGTAATGGTATCATTAATAACGAAAGTATTTTATCATCGTCATCTTCAAATCCATCATCGTCATCATCATCATCATCATCACCATCATTGCCTGCAGCAGCATTCAATACTAATGCTGTTGGCAATGGTATCAGTGGTGTTGGTGGTGTTGGCGTTGAGGGGATTAATTTACATGATATTGTGTTGGTATATGGTGCTTGTTCTTCTACTTCATCTGATCATTCTAATGTTATACAAAGCTCTGCTTCAAGTCATCAACAGAGAACAACAACAACAACAACAACAATAAATTCATTGTTGTCGACTTCTTCTACTACGTCAACAACAACTACGACCAATCCATCATCGACGTCAAATACAAATCAAACTCAATGTAACAATAATTACAATAATAGTAATAATAGCAACAACAATAACGGCAATAACAATAACAATTTATCGTATAATTGTGGTGGTAATAGTTCAAATAATAATAATAATAATAATAATAATAGCAACAATAATAATAATAACATTAATCATAATGGTAACGGCAATAATAATAATAATAATAATAATAATAACAACAATAACAACAATCTATTAACGCACGACAGTGCAGATCGACGTGATCCATCGCCATATCGTTGTGGTCATTGTCATCAAGTATCAAATTGGAAGCATGTTATTCAGGTATTAGAAAAAAAAAGCAAAAGATTTTCGTTAATAAGTTTACAATACGGTTTAGTAAAATCACTTACTCGTGTTAGTCAGATTAATGGAAGATGATATACTCAAGGTAGTAGGGGTGGATATTAAATCTCTTGAAAATCGGGCGGGCACGATAATGAGTGAGTCGCGTTCAATTTCAGGTCTCTTTCTCTCTCTCTCTCTCACTCACACACAATTCTAAAAAACAAAATAAAATTTCGAAAATTAAAATATTATTTTTATCAATAACTCGCGACTTAATAGGCATTAAATCAAAACTTGGACCCCTTAGGCTGTCATTTGTTTTCCAATACAATTTTAACGCAAACACTTGTAGTTCGTGGCTTTAGGTTAATTTTTTTTTTTTGGAGGAAGTGACCTGCGTGTCTAAAATGCCTAAATAACTGAAAGATTCTTTAAAAAACCTTAAAATCCTTAGAAAATCGTCTAAATCTAGCATCGGTTAAAAATTTAATTCATACATTCAAGAGAACCAACCGACCGCTCCCAAAATTTATACAAGAAATCTTCTCAATATTTTAATTGATGCACACATAGTTATGCCCTTCTTTCCAAATTGTTATTAAAGAAATTTTCAAATTCTGAGTCTTCTTTTTTAACTTGGAATGTTTTGGGTAAAAATTACACAAAGCTTTGAACAGTAAATCCAGATACATTTAAAATATGTATACGCGCGGTTATGTCAATTAGAAGTAACTGGTTCTGATCTAAACGCCGTAATAGAGCTTAATAGCTCAAAGGGGAGGGAGGGAGGGAGGATTGAAAACAATGGTTTTTTAAATTCTCGAACTACAGGGATACAACTCATAGTAGGGGTGAATACTCGAAAAAGAATCTAGAATGCAACGCGCGATTATAAAAATTCCAAGCCTAAGTAAGGCTAACAACCTAATCAAGATAATCTTCCTTTAATCTTCAAAAAGAAAAATTGAGTTTTTTTTTTTGTTTTTTTTTTTTTTTCAAATAAAATTTTATTCAATTTGTATTAGAAAAGTGCTTCAAAAACACCTGAGTTTCTACCAAACATATGAATGCTCTCTTATGTTTTATGGTAAATATAAGCCTTTATGTGAAATTTTAATTTTAGAAATATTTTGTTTTTTTTTTCATATCTGGTTTTGGTTGATTTATTTTTGTATAATTCTTGGGTTTTAAATATATTTACATGGTGTCAGTTCTTTTTTTTTTTTTTTTTTCTATTAAATTATATTATTTTTATCATTTTTCAATTTAACCTATATCATATGGAGAAACACAAAACGGGGTTTTTGGTGCGCATCTTCTAATTCATTGAAACAAAATGCTTTGAAACACACGTTTCCCTATAATATACACACACACATAAAACAAAACAGATATATATATATACTACTACATGCATATGTGTTTTGTGTTCTTTTTGCTTAGAAAATCTAATCAAATAATTTTTTTTTTGTTTTTTTTTTTGACATTTTTCATTTAAATATTTTAGCGTCATTGTCGCTTGAAACATGGTGGAGATATACGCATCGAAACCCTTGATCGTTTAGCAAGCAATGGAATCGGTGAACGTGGCATCGTTGGTCCAGTATATAAACCATTGGTTAATGGAGCTTCCAATGAAGTTAATAGCAGCAACAGTCAAAACAATCAGTATAGTATGACATTGAAAGCTTTACAACAACAACAGCAGCAACAACAAAACAATAGTAATAGTACGAACAGCAACAGCAACAGCAACAGCAACAGCAACAATAATAGTGCACTTATCAATAACAATCATCATAAGAACAACAATAGTAAACAACTCAATGCTTTAATTAAAACTGAATTGACCACAAATATTTTACTAAATTCGCCTTTAACAGCTTCAGCAGCGGCGGCTGCCAATGCTGCCAATACTCCTCAAGATTTACAGGCAGCTGCTGTAGCCTATTTAGCTGCCGCATATAAGGCCGCTACTTCTCAAGGCGTCGGCAATACTAACATTATTGCTGGTATAGCCAGCTCTTTAAATTTGGCCGAAGATCTTATTATACAACAACAATTACAGCAAAATGATCAAATTGAAATAACACGTGTACCACCTTCCCATGCCAGCAATAGCTCAACTTCGAATAATCCAGGAGCGTCAAATTTGGCTCAACTATTAGAAGCAACGCCTCAGTCTTCCCAACAACATCAGCAACAACAACAACAACAACAAAACCAACCTACTACTAGCAACAATAACAATAAATCGAAACAACAAAAATGTCCTTTATGCACTTATATATGCGACAGTAAATCACAAATGAATTATCATATATCGTTACATAAGCCCACACAATACGAATGTCCGGTGTGTACTTTTGTATGCGCCAAGAAACAACATTTAAGCAGTCATATGCGTTCTGTACATCAAATGACCCAAGGCCAACAACCAGCAGCTTTAGGACAAAATAATGTTGCTGCCAATCAAGTCATTCAACCATCTATAGTGGGAAACATTTCCAACACCAACTCCAACACCAACACCAATAGCAATAACAATAATAATAGTAACGTAAATGCTATTAATATGGATTTCGGTATGACTCTACAATTGGCAGCTAACCAAACACAACAGGTAAACGAAAAATTATTCATTTTTCACAACTTAGATCGGAATTTTAGAAATCTTAGAACCTCATCTTAACTCATCTTCTCGTTTTTTTTTTTTTGTTTTCAGGACTCTTTCACCTTAAGCACTCCTTTGGCTATCGATTTGTCTAACTTAAGGCAAAATCCGACTAATAGCACTTCACCAACACCGACTCGAGTTTCATCGGCACCAACACAGCAACATAACTTACCACCTGAATATCAATATCGTATGATTTATTTTTGTCCTAAGTGTCCGGCACGTTACGCCCAAAAGCATAATGATCCTCAGACAGCGAAAAACAATTTAGAAGAACATTTACGTTTTCACGCCACCCATTCGAATGTTAATCATAAATATGAATGTGATTATTGTGACTTCCGGGCCCCTCACGAAACTCTTATACAAACCCATCGCTATTTGCATACTACCTCCTATCAAGAGAAATGTAATGAATTATATAAAAACTGTAAAGAGGATCCGATATATAAAGCTCCGATATTAATACCGATAAAAGCCACCAAGAAACCTTATATACAAGAAACTATATGGATTGTAGAGCACGAACAACAATCACCAATGGTGGAGCAACAACAACAGCAACAACAACATGAGAATAATAAACAACAGAATGCGATTATAACTTCAAGTTCATCAAACCTAATGACAGGAGGCTTCAATAGCAGCAATTCATTGTTGAAAAAACAATTGGAATCTCATCAGAGCCCTTCACCGCTTACACAACAGCAACAACAATCATTATTTGGTAGTAAATCATTACAGCCGCAACAAGATAATGAGGACTCATCATCCAATACACAATCAACATCGGCATCAATAGCTACCAGCGATTTAGCAGCTGATGCTGAATCTAATATGAATTCACCTGAAACTGAAAATCAACAAGAAAAAGATTCCGCTTGCGATCTAAGCTCGAAAGAACGTTGTCAATATTGTCCTTTCGAAAGTGAGAACATGCAAGAATTTAAAACACATTTACAAAAACATATAATTATTACTCAACGAAAGCTTAGCTACAATTGCGAGCATTGCGACTACACGGCAGAGGAGAAAATTGAAATCGATGAACATACTAAAGTGCATTTTAATAGCATGGAAAAGCTTAAGCAAGTAGTGTTTTTCACTTCATACGATAAATTGGAACTTAGTACTACTGATAAAATGGATAATGATGATGATGAAGGTTGTGAGGATGAGAAAAGCGAAACAAATCTTAAGGAAATTGAAAATTTACAAATTAAAAAGGAATTACAAAATAATAACAATAACAACAACAATGAAGATCATGTCGATAATGAAAATGTGAAAAATTCTTCGGAAGCATCCTTGGTGAAGAATAATGATGGTCAGCAACAACAACAACAACAGCAACAACAACCGAAATGTAATAAAATTATTTTATACAAAAGCGACGGAGGCTTAAGTATTAAAAAAGAGCCGAATATAACATCTCCCCCTCCCTTAAACAGCAATCAAACACACACACAACAACTAACAAATGATAATATAAGCGAACGTTTGAGAAGAAGAATAAGTCGTAGTACAGCGAATTGTACGAACGATGACCAAACAATTCAACAGCAACAACAACAACAACAACAACAACAACAACAGCAACAACAACCTAACAGCAGCCATAAAACTATATTAGTTAACGCCAAAACTGGTCAAGTTATCAGCAGGAATTAAAACGAGTTTCTTTTTAAAATATTTTTAATGCTTTAATTACTTTATTATCAATATTATTATTATTATTATTAATATTATTATTATTAATATTATTATAATAATATAATAATAATAATAATTTGCTTTTATTATTACTATTTTTTTAAAATAATTTTAGTGGTTTTTTTTTGTTTGTTGAAATTGTTTTTTGTTACTAATCTTAAAAATTTAGTTTATTTTATATATAAAATGTAGCAATAAATTACACAAATATTTAATTTTTTTTTTTTTTTTTCTGTTTACTAAACTATAAAGTGGTTATTAATTATTAAGTGTTGGGTTTTTTTTACTTATAAAAAATAACAAGAAAATCCTAGAAGCAGCCATTGGTTTAACAAAAAAAAAAAAAAAAAAAAAAAAAAGCAAAAAATTGTAAAGAATATAATCAAAATGTATAAAAAACTGTGATGTTGAAAAAAGCAAAGAAAAACACAACAAGAAGTCGCTTCTTTAATATTTAAAAAAAAATTAGCTTAAAATTTTTTTTCTTTTTTTTTTTTTTTTTTTATTAATTCACTAAGAGAGATGAGTAGTAAAATAGTCATTTGTTTTTCTTTTCTTTGTTTTTCACTGCTTTAAATATAAAAATTTATAAGTATTGTAATAAATACTTTTTAAACCGGCTGACAATCAATCAATCAATCGATCAATTAGTTTATAATTACTTTGTTCGGTTTAGTTATTTTTTTTTTCTTTTTTTTTTTTTTTTGTATGTATTATATATAACAAGATTGAAATGTGCATCCAATAGATCATATATTATACATATACATATACTATATATATATGAAGTGTATGTGAACCGTTTATTTTCAAACCAAACCTACGTAATCTTTTCATTTTAAAATAATTAGTACCTATTTAAATATATATGTATAGATAGGATATATAACGTATGTAATATATCTATATATATATACATATATATAAGGATACATTTTATTTTATTTTATTTTTTATTTTAATATATTTAAAAGGAAATCTTATACATATATACCGACTTCGTTCAAAATGATTGGCTTACTACTGTGTGGACAAAAAGTAATGAGACCGTATTTTTTTTTTATTCTTGTGCTATGGTCTCGATGAGTATATTTTTCCTAATAGGTTTGTGTAATTGTTGTAAAAAACTAAAAAATTTCGAGACACTTGTCCTGTGTTGGGTTAGAAAAAGCAGAATTTTTTTTTTCGTTCAAACAATCAATTGGCAACAATTTTATTTTGCTTTAATTCACTTGGGAAATTAATATTGACTACCTTGTTGAAATGTTTCCGTGTTTCCAAGTGTTATCGCCTAGTAATTATACATTTTTGATTTATTATCACTTATAAACACCATTTCTTTTGACATTTCACCACGATATTGTTTTTCGAACAAATTCAAAACTTTTCAAACAATACGAAAATACATTCGAAACAAACTCAATTCTCATTCTTCAAAATTATTTGTATTCATCCTTTTGATATACTGACAATTTCTACAATATCTCCTTGAGTCAATCGATTTGATTTTGTTGTTGTACTTTCATCATTAGTTGAGCTTAAAAGCGGTCTTCCAAAACGAAGATCGCCTTCATCTAGCTTAAGACTGTCAAATGATTTATATCACTTAAAAGTTTTGTAATCTTAATAAACACTCATAAGTTCTGTAACATTTTTAATGTTAATTTTAAAGTAAGAAACTTCATTTTTTTTTACACAAAATGTAATGCAAGTTCTTTACTAAAATACATTTTTCCGTATTAAAAATCGATGAGAAGATGATCCTTTGAAGAAAGAAAAAAAAAAGGCTGCTATTATTAACTCAACAAGGGACGTTGTTTTTAACAACTGCCTGCCAATCTAGCAAACAAATATACACATTGATCCGGGTACATTGAATTACAATCTGATATTACTTGTTGTCCACGCTGCAGTGTCATTACCTTTTGTTCACAGTGCAGTCTTATAACTTGTTTTTCCTTAGTACAGTTTCATTATTTATTGTTCTCAGTGCAGTCTCACTACTTTCTCCCTCATTTCATTTTGTCCGTCGTAGTATATATCTCCTCGACTTCTTACGAAATGAACAAGACTTCTATTGTGTTTATAAGTCCGCTTTTCGGATATGTTATATGTTAAATATATGTTATGTTGTTCGCCTATATCAAATTTAGTGAGTTTGCATCTCACGACTTGTGAACAAATGCATACGGTCTATGCCATTAAATAGTTTAATAAAAATAATTTCCTCCCAAAGGATAGCGGATAGCGGATAGACAAAATAATATGAACACCTGACATAAAAATGAGAAAAATTCTTTTTGTTCTCTTTAAATTGACCGTTCAATCGAAAAATCATTTTTACTTTTACGCAAAATATCAAATCGATCTCTTCTAATTATTCCTTTTTGATTATTTGTAATTTTATCGCTTATGGTATGAGCGAATTATTCACACTTCAACTTTTGATATAATTAACGTTACTAAGCCTACAAGGGATAGATAAAATAGTAAGAGCGCATGGGTTTACAATGAGTTTCCCAATTGCGACTCTTCCATAAAAGTTTTATAAAGCTCTCGCGCCAATCAGAGTTCTGTTGAGTTCTGCTGCAACGTTAGTTTTAGATTGTTTGGCCGCAACTCTGGTATTATCTGCGACTAATGTATAAAATTTCGGTCTATTTCGTTAGTTTTAAAAAACACTCTCCTAGCTGGACATATAAAATCAACTTTTTGACTCTTTCTTTTATAAAAGCGTTTATTATCATGATCGGCAAATACTTTAATATCAGTTTACAAGCCCTTAAATTTGGAAAATGTATTACTTTGACAGAGTAGTCATCTCTTGACGCCCTTTGCCATATAGGTGGGCATTTCGAGTTCTTTATAATATTGATATGAACTTGAATAAATTATGTCTGTTTCAATAAAAAAAATACAAATCTTATGATTTGATTTGCCTCGATAACGGTGGACAGTTGGGAATATTTTTCTAGCAGTCAGCAAAAAAATCGTCTCTGAAGAGGTTAAATAATTAAAAATAATTTTTTTTTTAAATTTAATATTTAATTTACACGATTTGAATTGACTTGAAAGAAGGATCAGTTGTACATTAAATGTGTTCCTTATTTAGATCTCGGATCAAAAGTATACCTATCAACTGGATTAGTTAATGAAAATCTGAGATAGACTTGTTCACCCATTTAGATTAGTTAGAAACCTAGCATATACACCATTGCCTAGGGATTAAAAAGCGAGAGTTTGAAAATCGAATATTAATCTCTTCACAAGCACATACCTTCATAATTAAGACGTCCCAAAGAGTCCTTGAAAAAATTCGATAATTTAATTAGTAACTTACGACATAAAGTACATGTCGATTCCAAACTTTATAACTTTGAATGAATGGAAAGGAAATAAGTTTTTAAATTAGTTTATGGACACATTGTCTCTGCAAATAGAATAAAGCGAATATCACTGAGATATCATAGCTATTTTGGAAGGTAAAACTCTATCGGATCGATAGTTTGCGAACTGATATAATCAAAATACTCATTGATGTATCAAAAATACTTATCTGAGAACCTATTGAGTATAAATTTGTTTAGGAAAAAAATGAAATTTCGATCGAATTTACCCATGTCTTTGCGTCCATAGCAATTTATAGACAAATAAGTTGAAGTTTAAATTTGATATTAATTATCATAACAATGTTTATATTTTTATTCTTTTTTTTTTTTATTTATTTATTTTCTTTTTTTTTTGTTGCGTACTTAATTGATAATCTTTTCAAAAAGATAATAAACAAATGTTATGACAAGGTGAGGCAAACCACAGAGGTTATTATGGAAACAATATAACAAAAGAGATACGATGTTTAAAAATATAAATTATATCAAGAAAAAATTAAAATTAATTTCTTAATTTCTATATGATGCCGTTTCAGTCTTCGTATCTTATTGAATTCATCTAGAACATATTAAAGAAATTTTTTTTTTTTTTTTAAATTTTATAAAAGTAGATCTTTCTGTCAACGATAATGGGGGAAATAATTTTCAGAAAAAATCTTGTTAATCAATCTCGTAAATCGAGTTCGAAAGTTAAGTAAGAAACATTAAAAAAAATTTCTTTAAAAAAATGATTCTCAACCAGTTTAAAAAGAATTTTTACTGCACATATTTAGAATTAAATTTCGTTTATGATAATTGTTTAAAAGATGCTTAATTATTAATGTAGGGTGTACCTTTTTGTTTTAAAAAATTTCTATAATATAATTGCAATTAACTGAAGTTAATGGAAATGAAAAAAAAAATGAAAAATGTGTCAAGGGTTTTTTTAAGTAGTTTTCTTCGCCTTTTTTCTTTGTTTTTTTTTTTTTTGCAAATTACAAGTAAAAATTGTTTACTTTTATCTCTTTGTATATAAAATGTAATATAAAAAAAAATCCCACCTCTTTTCCTGTTTTTATTAAAAACAATACACATATTTTTCACTTAAAAAAAAAAAACATTTTTACTGTTTTCTTATTTCTCTGTTATTTTTTTCATGTCATCTTGGGTTTGAAGGTAAAGTAAATTGAATTTTATTTCTTTTATAATTTATTTTTAAAATTTATATATATATTTAATTATCAAAAAAAAAAAAAAAAATCAAAGCATTTTTAACTTT
>KK351013.1:5581895-5775231 GCA_000671755.1 Glossina brevipalpis
AAAAAAAAAAAAAAAAACAAAAAAAAGAAAAAAAATTGCGCACTTGCACATATAAACGCACATAAAATAATATTCTTTAATTATAGTTTTAAACCAAAAGAAAACAATAAAAAAATCGCATAAATTACGCGTATCATGTGAATTTTGTTTAATCAAAAATTTCAAATTAATTGAAAAATTCGCTCTGATCTAAATCTACAAAATATTAGTTTGGGGAAAAAGAAATCCATCCAATCTTATATGAACTTCAGGACTTTATTTAACATTTTGAATTGGAAAATAATGGATTTCTTTTTCCCCAAACTAATATAAGCCCAGGGACAATTTAAAGAGTGATCCCCCACTATCGAAGACCGGGAATATATTCATATACATTCAAAATATTTTCAACACCCAACAGGATATAAATATTCTTGATTAGTAATCAGAAATCTAAATCAATCTAAGCATCTTCTATTCATCTGTGAGTCTGCGTACATCCCGTGTGTAATAATCATTTTTCCGTTCGACAAAACTTAAGATCTCGGCTTCGACTTTGGCATTCGACATTCGAAATTTTGCCATGTACGTTGATATGAAATTTCTAAGTACACGCCTTCTATATAACATTGATTGAGAAGCAAGCATTTTTCATTCAAAAACAAAATTCTTGGACTTTTTGTTTTTTACTTATAAGCCCCCAAAAATATACGGCAAAGAACAAAATAATGTAAACACTATATCACATTGCGCCAGGATTATGGTCTGACAACACAAAATTGACGCGATGAAGTAAACGGCAATTGGCAGAGCTCAACGCTCACTTGAATAGAGCATGTTTCGCGAAAAGCAATACGTCAGGGCTACACAAAGTTAGCATTCAGCAGAAGAGCAGCAATTGGAAAACTCTTTCCCACGTCAGGTGTTCATATTGTCTTGTCCATCGTTTGTATAGGATTTCGCAAAGCTTACGCACGATTTGAATTGAATAGAAGTGTGTGTTTTTTTATTGCAATTTTGTCTGTTGAACCATAATGTACATATGAAAGGGTTTTTGCGTGAAATAACCTACAACACTTTGCTCACACATACACACTATTTTTGCCCAAATTTTCCAATACAATATAGCATCAAATCTCTTCTCCTTCCATGCATGAATGGTTGTTGGCATAAGCCTTTGAATTCAAATAGCTTCATATAACGTAATCGAATGGTTTTAAATCACATAACTGAATTGACGAAGTCGAATGTACGGTGTATATGGCTGGAGGGAGGTATGGAGGTGTGACAGACTCGTAATGTTTTGAAAATGGCGAGCATCTGATACAAACGGAATGTTGAAGATATGTGGTCTCACATGGTATGTGGTTTCAACAAGACTATATCACGAGCCACACAATACGTTTCGTCTTAGCTTTGTTGCACGAGAATTTTTCGGGACGTGTAATTTTACATTTTTGTGATTTGAAGCGGTCACTAAGATCGTGTGGTGCCTTACTGCGGGATTTTTTTTATGGGAGGGGACAGCCAAAGAATCGAGTTTATGCGAACAATCCTGAACCTCTTGACGCTTTGAAAACGCGACATCCGTCAAGCTATCGTCCGGTATGTAGGGACAAATCATCTCGAAAATTATCTCAAAAATGTCCAGCCAGTTCCGCCAGATGTCCCGTGGAAGACATTTGAATGATGTTGTATTCCACAAATAATGACAGTATTCAAACAGTATATTGCAAGAAAGAATTGATTTAAAACTCAATGAGAAGTGCATTTCAATTACATTTACTCTCGGAATTTTTCATTCGGTCATGGCATAGCACTTTGCAGAGGAAGAAGTTTGGAGTCTTGATGTTCAACTATTCATCACAATTCGCCTTAAGCAGAGAGGAATTTTTGTATGATGTAGTCTCCCATCATTTCGTGTTTAGTTTCTCGCCTCAAGAGCCATCTCAGTGATAGAGAATATAACTTAAATAATAAGAGCATTACAGATTACAGCAAAAAAATATCAAGAAAATGAGATGATCAATTATAGTAACAGCGTTTAATAAAATCACTCACCGTAGGTCGCTTAATGTGGATGAACAGCCTTTCCGAACTAATTCACTCATCCCTAGAAATTGGACGTTTATCACGAAAAGTTTTTGGCGTTTGGTTTAATCATTCCGAACCACGAAAGTAAGTCACTTATTTTGTCAGGATAATAAGCTTGTTGTCAGTTTTGAATTTCATTACGAACAGATTTAGAATAGTCAACATCACACCCTTACTTTCGTGATATTAATAATTGAATTGATCGTGTTGTGGCACAAGGTCAAATGTCGAAAGCTCTTTGTTGCGATAAAACATACTGAGGTAAGGATTCGAAAGACTGTCCGTATTAAATCCAAAACCCGAACTATTCCGTTCACTCACTTGTCTAGCAACCTATGGCCTAAACCTGAGATTCTGAATTTGTTCTTTAATGCCTTCGAACTCGCTTCTAGTGCTACGTTTTTTAATTTATAAACAATTCATTGTTTTTATTCAATTACTTTGCCTTATATTCTGTGGTAAAATTTTCCATTGAGAAAGACCAGACCGCCATTCTTCAATTTTGAAACTTTGAGGTCATTTTACGAAGAACTTTTCTGCATTAAATAACGCCGCTGCTGTTACATATCAAAATCTATTTTCAAAATCTAGATTCGGCTAATTAACTCTTATGTTTATTGTATTATAAAATTCCCAACTTTGCACTTCATCCTTATCAGCTGCTATGCATCTCTTTTCAAAGCAAACAAAAATTCAACCGTTTCTTTTTTTCTTTGTAACATAATTGGCTTAGAAAAAATTTTGAAACAGAAAGTCATCAAAATAATAAAAATTTCAAAATTGTCATTTCTAAGCGAAATTTATTGGGATACGCACGCACAAATCGTTCTTTAAAGGGAACTATTAACTATTTAAAAGTACAATCAAGAAAAAAGGTAAATTTTGCCAAATGGGTAAGGAGAGTAAAATTGAAGTTGCGGTAGAAGCTGATACCTTCAAGAAACCCAAAATGAACGATGATGTACAAGGTGAAGGAAAGGCAATATGGAACGTCACCAATCCTAATGATGCGAACATAAGAAATAAACAAAAACAATTGGACTTGGATCAACCTGAGCAAGAAGAGGATTTCTCTTCTCTTAAATTGCAAAAAACTAACATTTGTCTGATGGGTGGCGGCATTAATGCAGCGGCCACCGAGGCAAGAAGATCGTCTTTAAAATTTTTTAAGCCTAGCAGTGTAATAAATAATTCTACGTTGTCACGAGATGATATCGATATCGTCGATATCGACAATAATAGCACCAAAATTAAAAATTCCATTAATAGCGGCAGCAATCATGAACTCGAAGGCGCGGGCCTCCCCAATAGCGAAATAAAAGTTAATCAGGGTTTTCAAATTTTGCAAAAACCAGACACGAAAACTTTATTGCATAATTCAAATGCATTGGCAACCAAGTCATTTAACAGCGAAACATCGGATACAACACCACAACCGAATGCGTTCTCCAAAGTCGGCAATAAGTCTTGTCTTTCTGAATTTTTTTGGAATTCGTTAATTGGCTACGCTTCAATAGATGACGATTACGATTATGGACCTAATAAGGTACGCTACCATCCCGACGACAAAGAAAACTTTGACTGCAATGGAATGATACCGAAGAAGAAAATCAAATTACAATTGGGTGAGGAAAGACCCACTGCTAGACCCACTATAATCTCGGATAGCGATTCAACTGACACAGAATTTGAAGAAGAAGAGGAGGAAGACATCGATGTAAAAATCACTCTCTTACCTTCACCCGCGTTAAACAATGACTTAACCATAATGACACAGGAGGATCTTGGAGTACAAAAACAAATGTATGAAGAATTAGAAAAAGAACTAGAACTAGAATTTCTACCCGAAAACAACGTTGAGTGCGTACTAGATAAGAGGAGCGCAAATGATGAGGTAAGTAGTACATACATAACATAAGTAATAAAAGAGTCAAATGCTACGTCACTTACGTATATAAATATTGTCTTATTTTAAAGTGCTCTTACATGTTATATTATGTGGACAAAGCTGGCCGTTATTATGAACCTGAAGATTTTATATAAAAGAATACCGTAAATAATTTAAAAAATATGAGGAGACATTCGATAAATTCAAACGAAGCGTTTGATAAGTAGGTATTTCAATACGAAAAATTGTAAGGCACCTCTCAACGTAACTAACGATATATAACTATTTTCTTTTTTCACTTTTAATATGTGTTTATGTTATTAATATTTCTTTAAATTAATATTAATATTAATTGTTAATTTTAATATTAATTAATTGTTAATTTTAATATTAATTGGTTTTGTTTAATTGCAATTTCTTTTCAAAAGCAACACGAAAAAAAGCCATTTGTGTTTAAGACTGTGAAGATTGTAGATTCCCTCCTCCATCTATTCGCAAAGAAAATTTGACAGTATATTATAAAAATGCGAAAAATAGTGTAATATGGCAAAATATACAAAAAGTTCATTTAATATAAAAAATAGTGCTTTGCTTTCTATTTGTATATTTTTGCGGTTTCATTGTTAGAATGCATATAAAAAAATATTTTCTAAAGCGACTATTAGTCGCTTAGTCATTATATGTTTCAATTATTTTCGCATTATATGCATAAATGGTTGGTCAGATATTAAAATATACAAACATTACTATGAACTGTTTATTTTCAAGTCTTTTTATTTTAAATAATTTATTTAACTTGTTAAAGCATACATTGCTCAACACTAAAAGTGCACAGAAGGCGCTGAAAAGATGGTTTTGAACTTTTAAACTTTAAAAAACAAAGTGTGTACTGCAAAACAAACAACAAACAAACATACGAAATTTTGCGACGAATATAATTGGTGAAACTTTAATGCTAACAAAAAGGTATAGCTTTATCGGAAACACGATTTGCTATAACTATATATATATATTACAGTACAATAAACGATAATTGATTTACTTGAATGGTCGGGTGCGCGGTTAAGTCTCAAAGGTCTCAAAAAGTCCATATGAGCCGAAAACAGAAGCGCGAATGAAACGGTGGGACGTTAATCTAATACATTACGTAAACGTATGGTGATGAAATGTTTTTATATAGTATATATATCAAATCTTTATACTACGCATTCGTATATTCGTTCTAATCCACATTTCCTCCTTTAAAAATCATAAATATTTTATGTTTGCGACCATGAAATGAAAATTTTAATTTAATTTTAATTTAATATTCAGAATAATATTACGTTTCTCATATTTGGAAGCATTCCAATAACAGAGCCTACTTCTTGTTTATATTAACTTTCTTATATCCTCTATGATGATGATAGCAAATGAATGAGAATCATTCCGTTTCGATTTATGGACGTTGTCATCAATTCATATGAAATATGAAAAAGTAAAATAGAGAAGAGATAACAGTTAATTTTAAATATCGTTTAAACAAAATATGCTTAAAACAAATTACGATAAAATGTAAGAGTACAACTTTTTTCCGATGTTTTCCAAAAGGTAACTTCAGCGCTATAAGGTGGTTGCAAGGATGCAGACGTCATATAATAAGTTTAGATATTTGTCAACAAAGCCCCACCGGAACATTAGTCGATTTGTGTTCGTACCATAGTTATTCT
This sequence comes from Glossina brevipalpis, assembly GCA_000671755.1. Taxonomy (NCBI): domain Eukaryota; kingdom Metazoa; phylum Arthropoda; class Insecta; order Diptera; family Glossinidae; genus Glossina; species Glossina brevipalpis. Next base: position 5,587,566 of record KK351013.1, read on the forward strand.
CGTTCGAAAAAGTCACTTTACGAGGCAAATTTACGTCACTCATGGGGAAGTTTGCTTTTGCTACTTAAATCGACAGCTGCCTTTTTTACGAGCGATAAACAATATCGATATCATGAGTTTTCGGTATGACGAAATTCGTCTTCGTATAGCAAAATTCACTCACGAAACGTCAACTGCGCTAACCTGAAATAGTGTGACAACAAAGCATAACCGTTAACTAAATTTTCCGTACATAATTGCTACCCATTGAAGTAGACAGCTGCAAAGCTTTTTCCGTATTTCACTCATGCCATAAAAACCAGTGATTTTCTTGTTTTTACTTTTCAACGGTTAAGTCAAGCAAGTAAAGTTTTTCAGTAACTTTCTACAAGTTAATTAAAATTAAATATGACATGAAAATCTGCTTATGCTCCTAAATTTTGTAAATCTTTCCATTCGTAAATATCACACAAAAAAAATCTCCCTGCGATTAAGTAACTTTTGAATAAATACAACCCTGCAACAAGCCGTAAATTATATTATATCGTAATAGAATTGCATACCAATTTGACTTCATCGTTATCAGCTGTTGCGAACGTTTTAAACGTAAAAAAAAAATTCATTTTGCGTTAGTTATTTTTCTTCTAAAAAAGTTGCCCGAAAAAATCCTGAAACTGAAAGCAATATAGTAAAATTCTAACAAAAATTATAAAATTTTCAATAAACCATAAAGTGCATTACATACATAACATATACTCCAAACACAATAAATTGTGAGCGACATTTGTTAACACGCAGTCTGTGACAGACTGTCAAACTGATTTGCTTGTTGTCTGTAGTGATCGAGCGTTTAAAAGTAGATCAAAGGTAAAAAGTTAATTTTCAACCAATGGAGAGCAAAAATGAGGATTCGGGTGGCAGTGATTCTTTGGACAAAACTCTGCAACAAAAATGTAAAATGGACGATGTTGGGCAAGGAGAAGGTAAACCAGAATTGACGGCCATTAATCAAGTCGATAGCGGTGGTGATGGTGCCAATGTAAGAGATAAACCGAAAGAAAACGATTTGGGCCAATGTGAGCAACAACAGAATTCCTCCTCTAAACCACAAAAGACTGAGACTTATCTAATGGGTGATGGCATTAATGCAGCGGCCACTGAGGCCAGAGAATCATCTTTAAGGTTTTTCAAGGCTAGCAGTACAATAAGTAATACAATCTTCTCGCGCGAGGATAGCGACAGCAGTAGTAGTAGCAATAGTGTTAATAATTCCATTAATAGCAGCAGCAGTAGCCATAAAATCAAATGCACGGGTTCCCATAATATAGAAACAAGAGTTACACAGATTTCTCAGAATTTGCAAGAAACCAGTTTGGAAACATTATTCCCAGCCTTAGAAGGTGACAAATCTGCAACAGCAAAACTAGCGACCGAAGAAAACACAAACATCACGCCAACAATAACATCAACCGCTACGCCCTCAGATGCTTTGCCAGGTTCAAGTACGTCATCAACCGCTTTACTAGAGAATGAACAACCAGGAACTTCACGTTCTAACTCGGCCACTAATTCCGATAGTACGCTTTCTCATTCTGAATTAGATTCCAGTTCGTTAGCTGCCAACGATTCTATGGAAGATGCTAGTGATCATCGATCTAAGAAGGTGCGTTTTCATCCCGATGCTAAAGAAAACGATGGCGGCAATAGAATTATACCGAAAAAGAAAAAGAAAATTAAACTGCAGCCGACTGATGAAAGCCCCAGCGTTAGCGCAAAAGTCTCAGGCAACGATTCAACTGACATGGAATTCGATGAAGGTGGTGAAGAAGAGATGTATGAGGAAGAGGAAGAATTCGATGTGGAAAAAACGATAGTTGAATCTGAAAATTATTTAAAATTACATCCCATCACTTTCGTACCCTCTCCAGCGTTAAATACTTCCACAAGAGTACCTACTAGCATAGGAATAATGAAGGAGGAAGATCTTCAATCGGAAGAAAAAATAAATGATCAGTTGGAAGAGGAGACAGAACTAGAGTTTATAGCCGAAAACGGTATTGAGTGCATACTAGGAAAAAAGACCATAAATGGTGAGGTAAGCATTTAAAAAAACGCAGAAGAAAAAATGATGCAAATATATACTGGTGCACTTATATTTATAAGTGTTGTTTTATTTTGAAGTGCTCTTACCTATTACGTTATGCGGACAAAACTGGCTTATTTTGGGAACCTGAAGATTTTATATATAAAAACTGCCCTAAATTGCTCAACAAATACGAGGAAAGTCAACAAATTCAACAAGATCGTTTGGTAAGTGAATAATTTAATATTAAAATTGTTTATCCTCACTTTATAATATATATTCTTCCAGATGTGTTATGTTGCCCAACGACAAAATTTACGCCAAGGTTACACCGATTTTTAAAACAGCGCATTTCCGTAGAGACCCTTCAAAAAAAGGTCATACGAAAAAACTCGAGTATTGAAATTTAAAAAGGTATATATAACTCAAATCGAGATATTTGAGTTGTAATGAAATGTAATCAAAAGATCTTCTATTCAAAATACTTTTCTAATTTTCCTGATTATAACTGAAATCTTGTTCTTGTATAAAATTCTTAGAACTGCAATCTCTTCGATATTTGAAATGATTTGTAATAATCTCTGATTATGTTAAAAATTAATACGCATTGGCAAAATATTCATCAGATATTTAATTGTTAAGGAGCATAATGTAAGCGGCTTATTTTTTGTAATATTTTTTGCCTAAACGTAAAGAATTGAACAAACATTAAATATAATTTTTATGATAAGTTTTTTCTATATAATTTGAATAAAAACCATTAAATGGTAGATTGATTCTTTTCTTCTTTTCTTTCTTTCTTTCTTTCTCTCTAAATCGACAATAGTTAGGCTAGCTTTAAGTTTTCCAAATCCTTGCGAAAAAGAAAAGTACGAAGCAAATACATTGTTACAAGTTATTAAGATAAGCGATGGTTTGCAACGCTAAGATGATATGTATAAAATTTTAAATTATAAAAGTTGAGAAAAAAAAATGAAATCTTATCTTGTAATAAATCTATAGAGGCTTTGAAAAAGAAGAGATACCACTTAAAATCGAAAGAAAAATGAATATGTTTTCGTGGATATCTACAGTGACAACTGAGATTTATGATAGACCATGTCTATGTCCATGTCAAATATCCGACTTTGTATGCAAAGTGCATCGCATACACAAAGCCTGCGTTATTTCTAACGCTTTTCATTGTTTTGCGAACTTTCAGCTACGCCGGCAATATTTTCAAGTGAACTTGCCAGAGGAGCATGAGAGCAATACGAACTCTACGAAACGACTTTGCACATATGGAACTTTCACTTAACAAATGTTGTCGCAAGCTCAGTTCAAAAATAGGACCAAATTTAAAATGACACTTCCTTTTAAAAGATCCTATAAAGATGCATAGATTTAGATAGAGACATCTAGACGTTCGAAATAAGAAACAATCCGAGGTCTAAAAAGCAGATGAAACCGTAAAAATAAATTCGGAACTTGAACTCATTAAAAATACCAATACTAACGGGCATCTAAATATATCAACTAATGCATTATTTGTTTGAAAAAGCGTCAATAAAACTTGGACTCATATTTTCATGATAGTGAGCCCGCGCCGATAATATAATTACAGTTAGAAAATCATTCAACACTATAAATACCTAATCTTGTAGAATATAAAAAAATACATTTATTACTGAAAAGTTCGCAATCTCCTCATTTAACAGACTTAGAATGATTAATATCAAGAAAAGAAATTATTTGCCATTAAAAATTTATCGAAATTCGTTTTTGTTTATGAGACTTTGACATTTACGTTTAAAATATCGAAATCCAAGGTCCTAAACACAACGAAGCCGCGCTTATATTGCCATGCCTGAAGAACAAAAATATATAGGCAATATACGCGGCTTCATGATGTTCGTTTACATTGGTTTCTACATATGTGAATTTCCGGAATATAACCGCGGCGTCAATGTGTTTACCTGTACTTACACGTATGGCTGTAAAAACAATGAAGCCCCGCTTATATTCCCACAAATTCAAGCATAGGGAAAGCAATGTAAATGAACACAACGAAGCCGTGCATTTCGCTTGTATTTTTCCCAAACGTATGGGAATATAGGCGCGGCCTCATTGTATGACAACCTAACTACCAATTGCTTTCAATGCATTCACCTTAAATCGTCAAAGCAAGAAAGAATTTCATGTGGTAATACTCCTACTTATTTTTACCATTAGTTACACATTTCAATTGGCAATGCTTTTCCGTGGACAATTTGTGGCACCAATTCAAGTGTTTGCAATTTAAAGATTTGTAAAATACTGCATTGTTTATCAATTTGTCTTTATAATATACATTTATTGGCCTAAGAAGACGCTTTGCATATTACGAAAAAGGTATAAACAAATAATTTTTTATATAGAGATCCCTTCGTTTATTAAATGGAAAATCGGTGTAGTATATGCAACCAAAATTCCAGCATTGAAGGTGACGATATATTAATCTTTGGCGAGTGGATAACCAGTAAGGACTTAACGATACATTATTATTGTCTATTGCTGTCCACTAACTTACCACAGAATGGTAATGATGCTTCGGGTATACTAGGTTTTCTATTTCGTGATATACGCAGAGAAATTGCGGTAGCTACCAAACGAAAATGCAAATATTGCTTAAAGGCCAATGCCACGATTGGTTGTAAAACTTGCAATGAATATTTTCATCTAACATGTGGTTATCTTAATGAATGTTTATTTCAATTTGGGGGAGAATTCAATTCATATTGTCACATTTGCCTGCCTTTAGACGATTATCAGAAACAGTTGGTGAAGACGAAACGTTTGAACGATCACACAGTGTGTTATATCTGTGCTAAACGCATGTCCAATTATAATCCTAGAGATTGGATTTATGCCACATGTTGTCAACGTGGATTTGTTCACAATTTCTGCATGCAAAGGTATGCACTGAACGCTGGGTACTATTTAAAATGCATATGGTGTAAGAGCATGCAATTTCGGGATGCGGTAAAATTCCAGGGCATATTTGTACCGGATCGTGACGCTAAGTGGGAACTCGAGCCGGACGCCTACAAAGAATTGCATTGCGGCTACAATCGATGTGATATGAAAAAATGTAATTCTCCTAGAGGACGTGAGTATACAAAAGGACGTAAGTGGTTTTTGTCTCTGTGTCAGCTTTGTGGTTCTTTTGCTGTCCATAATCCAAGTTGTATACCCGGGTTTGAAAATTCCAAAGAAAGGGTTGAAGATTTCAAATGCGATACATGCTTAGAAATTGAACGTGACATCGATTTACGTTCTAGTAAAGAGAAATCATACAATGAATTGTTTGATGCTACCCTATATGTACGCAAAACTCAAGACCGCCGAAGAAGTCTGTTGCACGAAAGTATGGAATTCTCAGAAGATAGTATGTCTTCAATGATTACAGTTATACCCTCTCAAAACAATAATGGAGAAAACGATCCTCCCGTAGTACCAGACACGATGGATTTAAATGAGAACACTGCAGAATGTATCCAAGCGCAGTTGTATGATGAATGTGATAACGAGAATGTCGACGAGAATAATGATAAAATTCAAAAAGATGAGGAATTCTTAATCCTTAATTTGTACGAGTTCAATAAGGCTCACGATTGCCTGGCAGAAGTTAAAGTTAAACTGAATCCTAATGATCCACGTTTTGCTGGCAAGACTGTAGACGAAATAAAACGTAGTAATAACTTAGTTACTGCAGAAGATGTTATTGAACGTATCAGCAACCCAAGCATTTTAAAGGAATTTGATGAAATTATTAATAACACTATGCAATAAAGTCTTTCGTATCTATAAGATATTACACAGCTTGCTACCAAAGTTAGAAATTCTTTTATTAAGCTCTTCCAGCATGTAAATAATGAAAAATCCTAAATAATTTTGATGATGATGAAAATAGAAGCTTACGTAGCAATAGTTCCATTCCACTTTCTTTATTTTCTAGTACTAGGCATGTTTAAAGCCGCTTAAGTTCTAAAAACAAGATACTTTTTGCTCCATATTCTGAGGCAAACTTGGTTGACAGTATGAAGACAAAGTATTGTTTTGGGTTTGACAACAGTCCAAATTTTTCGCTTTTTCCCTCGGTTCCATGCCTTTCTAAGCCCTAAATATTGAAATGACTGCTGCAACGTCACAATTTTTTCGATACATTGCCATGAGGAATGATTCATTCATTGAATAATCTGCTAACTGTCGACTTGAATCTACCACCATTCTTTACAGGCTTAAAAGTCAGCTTTTGAATGATGGATTTTCATCAATAGCTAATAATAGATGATAGAGCATACTAAGATGATATTTAAATGAAAAATGGAGATCACCTGCCAAATATTATGTAGAACTTCACAAGGTGAAAATGTAATTGAGAGAATTTATTCATTTCCCTAGGGAAAGAAATTCGAGGAAACAAGTTCTTTTGATCACGCAAACTCATCTAGGATTACTTCAAACATATGGAAAGCAATGTAAGCAAGCACAATGAAGCCGCGCATTTTTTTGTACATCAGCGCTTTCATAAACTTAGGTCTATATATGGAATTTAATAAAAATCATTTTTAAACAGTTATTTTATTTTTAATATACAGAAAAAATAAAATAAATAACTGCAATTTACTAACATTGTCATTCATGATTTTCAATTTTTGATCTAACACAGTTTCATTTGTTAATGTAAGACTACAAGATTTCATCAAAAGTTGTTCTGGACAATTGCCGACCCTGATAAAATTTTAACGTATTGCTCCTGTGTAAACAGCTGTTCTTTTATTGTCAGTTGCCTAGGAGATCTTTATTTATTTGCATTTATTTTATGTATTTATGATGTTTATTCTCAAATCTCCACCATTTATATTAGTCGTTCACGTTTAGATAGATATCTTTATTTTTTCTTATAAAAAAATTTGGCAAGCGACACTTTTCATATTTGTGGCCTTAATTGAACTCCTGGAAATTAAAATTAAATAAGATGTTTAAGGCTAAAACATAATGAAGCCGCGTTTAGAGAAAAATAAAAATGGTTTACTTCAAATTTAGAAGATATTCATACAATTTTATATTTTATATTGCGTTTTTTTACTCCTTTTTATTTTACATTATGCAGAATTTGATTTTTCAGGAATCGAAACTTAATAATATTCGTTTACATAGTTTTCTTCATATGTTTAACTTTAGGGAAATTTAAGCGCGATTTCATTGTGCATAGCCCCTAAGAATCTCGTGTTTAAGAGAAAGAGAGAAAGAAAGTAGATATAAATATATTATTGTCTTTATTTTTCTAATTTGTTCCATAACTGGTATAGAAAAGAGATCTGTTAATTTGCAATATGTCAGATCAAATTTTAAGTGGAAATTTGTGTATTTATAGATTTAATTTGGATGGTGCGAAACGCAAACCAAAGTTGTAAGTCTTATTCATTTCTAAACAAAATAATGTATACGTATCATGGGAATTGGTTTTTGCACGAAGTTTGAAGTTTTTGGAAAGAGTAATGTCTGTGTTGGTTTTTTAGGAGATAAGGAAAGGTGTATAAAAATTAATATTTTTTAACCGGTTCGGTTTATTAATAGTTTTTTGTTTGTTCAATTATTACAAAAATTTTAATAAAATATTATTATTATTAATATTAAATAAATTTTTTAGTCTTCGCATAATATAAACCTTTAGTAATTTTGCAGTTCAATTTCGAATGCTGGCAACTCTATCTTGTAATCGCATGTCGTTCGCTTCTCTGCGCTTTCGGTGAAAAAATCTACTATAATTGTTTAAGTTTAAGAATAAAGTAAGTTGTGAAAGTTCTGTTTTTTTTGTAAAATACTGTAAACGATATTTTTATTTTTTTTTCACATTGTTTAACGCAAAGTATTTTACGATTAGTTTGACACAATATATTTGCTTTGTTAGTTTCAGCGTTGTTTTGGCGTCTATTACTTCAATAGCAACAGAGATATAATTAATTTTGTGTCAATTAACAGGAAATTAAGAAAATGAAGTCCAAGAAGACTGAAGTTGAGGCTGCTTCGGATAATGCTACTTCAGAAGAAGAAGAGGAGTATGCAGTGGAAAGAATATGCGGTCGCCGAGTACGCAAAGGAAAGGTTAGCTTGTTAATAATAACTTTTTTGTCTTCTACTGATTTTTCTTAAATAAATGTCATTTTTTAGATTGAGTATTTTCTGAAATGGAAAGGATACTCCGAATCTGAAAATACTTGGGAACCGGAGGAAAACTTAGATTGTCAAGACTTAATAAAGCAATACGAAGAAGAGAGAGCCAAAGAGGAGGTAAGTCAGTGCATATGTATTTGTGCGCGTTCAACGCGATGGAATGCTATATAGCTTCACAAAGTTGAGTTTAAACAGCGCGACTAGATTTGTTACAAAAAATCAAAATTTTTTATGCATATACTTTGAGTCATTTATTTCCGCTAGTTACGATATTTATAACAACTACGAACGCATAGCGAAGAACTGAAACTAATTTTTTGTTCAATGCACAGTCACACGAAATATGATCCAGATTATATGCAATAAATATTTTCTGTTGTTATTTACGAAGTCTTAAATTTAAGGTATCTAAAACTCTATACGTACAAACTAACGGTAATATTTATATGAATTTGATATTATTTTCCGCAAGAACTTCTGTTTGTACCAGAACTTAGAAAAATTGTTGCTTTTACTGATTAACATTGAGTGCTTTTTCTGTGAGAAAAAACTATTTATTTATTTAATAATTACTAAAGTTGTCAATAACATCTGGAGTCGATCGGCTGCGTTGTACTGATTATTAAATGGTACATAATAATATATAAAAATACATAATATATTAATAATCCAGGAGTAAGTAAAATTTTCAGAATTCTTATAGGAAAGTTAATATCTGAAAACTAGTTTCAACTTAGGTGATTTCCACAAATAAACCATCGGATTGCAGATTCGGTACAATTAATTTTTATGCCAAATTATTATTAGAGAATACTTAGGGAATCATTTTCGCTATAATATATTGAAAATTAGCCCATTTTACAAAACTTTACTTTTCATAGGAGTCGGTTCAAAAAATGGTCCGATCCGATCCAAACTTTTCGCATTTGTTTTATATACTGAAATATTAGCTCTTACCGATTTTTGTCAAAAAATATTAGGAATTGCAATTAAACCATTTTGAATCGCTTGATATAATAATAGATAGGTCTGTTTTAAGCCCTTCTGGGTGTTAGACACATCTGTACAGGCCTATAATACCTAGTACCAAAAGTGGTGTTGGGTATAAAGAGATATCATTTGCGTTTTTGTTATCTTATTTTATCATTCCCATTATACTGGTTTTCGTTTTTCCCTTCCATGGAACATTAAGATGCCCAGTATACTAAATTCTTTCGTATTAACAGCGTGTATTCGACTATATCGTTAGAAATCGTTGAATATTTTGAAATAAACACAAAATTAGACTCATTTTCTGCTGCGACGAATTAAGGCTGAAGATGAATATGGACTAAATTAGACATTAACTTGAAAACTGGTATCGTGGAAATTTGAATGCATGAGTGTAAAGTTACTTTATTATAAAATAGTCTGCAGTTTTTACACATTCATTTGAGATGATGGATGTCAGAGTGAACTTTTTGAGAGTATTTGTCAGCCAACAGGTTAATAGAGACGTTAGCATGATTTTTATTAACTCTCTTGAAAACTCCGAGATGGAAAGAATTTCCTGAAATTGTAGAGTATTTCGCGTTCGTAGTTTGTATAAAAGGTTGTTAGATTTTCAAATTTATTGAATTAATCGTTCCCTTAAATGTTATTATCTCGCATTCTAGTTTTTTGTAAGCACTTTATATTCATATTTTTTTTTTAGGCCCCAAGTACTAAAACTGAAAAATCTGAAAAACCGAAGAAGGAAAAGGAAAGTGGACGTTCCAGTTCGGCAAGCAATAAGCGCAAGAACGATAATGAGACAAAGGCTGCGGGTATGGATTATTTAGATTTTTTAAGACAATAGAAAAAAATCGTATTTTATATTCCTCCCTTTTTCTCAAGGTACCAAAAAGAAACGTACAGATTCAGCTAATCCCGAAACAGATACGGAGTCTGTCTCAGAGGCCTCGTCAAGACAATCTGAGCTAACTGGTTTCGATAAGGGCCTAGAAGCGGAAAATATTTTGGGTGCTTCGGATTCGAATGGCGGCCTCTATTTTCTTATACAGTTCAAAGGAGTTGATCAAGCCGAAATGGTCCCTGCTTCAGTTGCAAACATTAAAATACCACAAATGGTTATTAAATTCTATGAGGAGCGCCTTTCATGGTATTCGGACAACGAAGAGTAATTGCCACACCCAACTTCAGACTTTGCTTTAAAACTTTTCATTTTTATTATTCTCAAAAAAAGAAAAAAAAAAACAAAACTCTGTTACAATACTACACTACTGTATACGTGGGTGTTTAAATGTGAAGATAAATAATTAAATTAAATCGTTAAGGCGGTCAACTTTCTGCTTTACTAATGGTGTGTTCTTTGTGAACTTCGAATTATGGAATATTGAAAACAAAAGAAAGATAAACGGTAAGTTGGGATGTATGGATTTTGTCAATTCATTATTTCAAATATATGAGTAAAACCTAAGTGGGTCGGGTCCAGTCGATGTGGACATATGCGTCTCACTTTGTCAAAAATTTAGCGAAAACTGGGAAAAGCAACCTGGAGCTAAACAATAGTGAAACCGTAGTTGATAAAAATTGAAATTCGGAAATTTTAAAAGAGTGGTTTGATCTAAATAAATAATTATAATAATGATTGCAAAAATAATAATAATAATTATAATAATTATAATAATGATTGCAAAAATAATAATAATAATTATAATAATACTTGTTTACACTGTTAAACTCACTTGCACCTTGGAAAAGTTTTTATATTCATGTTGTAGGTGAAGTTGCTAGTAGTTGCAGGATTTTTAAGACGAGATTCATCGCAAATTTAAAATAAAAATTGTTTATTGTCTTAATAGATGCTTTCAATCATCTAAATGAAATTGATTTCACCATATCTGGCAAGAATTTAAAAGTACGATGGAGTTTTCGATGTCAACTATGAATTCGCCTGTAGAATAATAAAATTCCTTTTCTTTGAGGGGAGAGAATATATGAAGTTAGAATTGTAATTTTATGTTTGCGGCACTACAGATTAGTGTGATAAAAATTTATTATAATTAATATCTATTTAGATTAATAAAAAAAAATTCTTGAACATATTTCAAAACTTGTTTTAGTTCTTGGGACTATTTGTGGTTCTTGATATCAATCTTAGTGTTCAACTTTGGGTTAGCGGTTCTTCTTGTCATCGAGCAACTTTTAACTCGTTAATAGGCGAAACATTTTCGATTAATGACGTCTTCTTTCGTCTAACTCACTAGAAGCTGCTTGGTAACGGGATTCTAAAGTTATTTTGCCATATATTGATATTCATTTCGAATTTTGTATATTTGGGGTATTGAGGCCTAATTAATTGTTTGTTCGGTTTTTATATATTACTTGCTTGGGGTGCTGGGTAGAAAGTTGATTGTGTGTAATGTTAACGTAAGATTAATGAAGAAGTATAATCTCTAAAAGTCGTTGGAAGTTTCCATGTGATTTCTTATATGTGCTGAGGTTATTTTTAGTAATTTCATGATTCAATGTACACAAGTAAAATTAAATAAATGAATTATTTGTGTTAATGGATAATGTTTGACATCATTACTATGCAGAGATGCAGAGCTTCATTGCAATGCTTATATATTTTTTATATATAATTGTGTTGTTATTCCAAATTTAAAATGTCAATCAATGTGTTTCAGAAAATTAACATTCAATTTGTCATACAAATGTATTTCTTTAGAAAAAAGTAATGATAGGCTTCTACACATATATGAATATCGTGAAATAATGTATTTACATATATATATGAATATGAAAAATTTCGAAAGTATTTCTATTTTGCAGCAGCAGGTGACAGCGCTTTTTTTTTTTTTTGCATAAATTCGCAGAATTGTATCATGGACTTGTTCAGTCTTCGTAATTTGCCATTAATTTAGTTAAGTATTTCATTTGCGGCAGTTAATAACAGTGGGTGTCGCTTGTGTGTGCGCGGATTAAATATTCTTTACAGTGAAGAAAGCAAATACAAAAAAGGTGATAATTTATAGAAAAAGTGTTTGAAGAAATTTTAATAAAGTGCCTAATATATATATATTTATATCTTTGCTATGAACCATAGCTCAGTTTTCTCAGTTTTTTAAATCTATTTTAGGTGTAAATACTTAAGTTTAACATCAGTTTTTTATTATATGTTTGTAGAAGTATTTTACGGAGTTTTTGGCTCCTTTACAACCGTAACCATAAGGTTTTTTCTCAATAAAGTAGAACCACTTCCAATCTTGCTTGGATTATGCTTTGAATATGCGAATCTGGTTGTATGGTAGTTTGAGGTGTTTTGTTGAGACTATATCTAGAAGATATTTAATTCCGTCAATTTGTCTGAAAAATGCCATTTCAAAATTTGCCATGGGCAGGCATTAGGCAGATAGACGGAAAGACAGACAAAGGGTTGGACTGATAGGTAGACAGATGGACAGACAATCGGATGGAAAGATAGTTAGATGGAAGGGCTGGAAAGAGAGTTAGATAGTTGGACAGATAGAAACACAGACGGCCGGATAGACGGGTAATTCGATGCACAGTAAGACAGACAGACAGATTAGACTGATAATTAGACGGACAGATAAGCTAAAATCGATTTCGAAATTCTATTGTTAATGTACATTCGTACAAACTTAACATACTTTGTATCGCAAATGGCAGTTTCGATATAAAAAGTACAGAAGTACATTTGTTTCTCAGTGAGTGTTTAGATATTTTTACTACGTTTCCGGATACAAGGTAAAGAAAGTTCATTACACGTTTTTAGGAGAAATGGTAATGAAAATGAAAGGTATGCCACGAACTATTTTATTCTTGATCAATATGAAAGTACTATCGGTTCGGTTTGTCTCTTAAAGTCATAATCATTTTGTGATCAAACAATTTGCGAACCGTTGGTGAGAGTCTTAATCTAAGATCAATATGGCATTAGTCTTACTATCTATTAAATTTTTCTACATATGATTCTACTAATGTAAGGTTTCATTTCAGCTTTAAATATGAGTGAGGTTAAGAGTTTATTCTCCACTTTTCTTATACTGGCTTTTCTATTAGTTTTATTATGGATGCTTTACGCGATGTTCTAAGGTCCGCAATATTAAGTAAAAAATTTATGTCTGCAGAAAAAAATAAGAGCATCTCGGCATATAATTAATAAATAATATTTAAAAGAAATTTTTGCTCTTAACGGCGTTTTAAAAATGGTAAGTAAAATATTAACATTTTATTTATTAATAATAGTTTATAAATATTTTAACGCCAAATTTTTGTTGCAAATTGTTAATGCATTTATTATACCTAGCATCGAGGCATGGGAGGTATAATAATTTTATCATTTTGTTTGCCACATCCAGAAGAAAGCCTCAGACACCCTACAAGTTGTGCATATTGTTTATTAGCACTAAAATCTAGATTCGATTTAAGTATGTTCGTCTGTCCGTCTTTGCGTAGCCTTCAGTTAATGATTTCTTGGTTACAAAAAAGAATATTTTCGCGTCAACTTTGGCAGGGGCGTTAGAATCTCTTGCACTCAGGTTGCTTTTGTCAAATTGGTCAAAAAACGTGGCTCTAGTGCAACGTTAACTGACAATATCTGTTTTCGAAAAAATTAGTTTTTTTGTGCTTATTACTCATAAATTATAATAGATAGAGCTATAAAAATTTCCACCTATTTTGCATAGATTATTTTATAGTACGTCTATAAAAATGTACGAAATCGACCACGCCCACTCAATATAGAATATTATTAAAATATGAAATTTTCGTGAAAAAGGTTCGTAACATAAAAAAGGAAACATTAAAGACCGAATAAAAAATATATACCCTTGATCAGTAACAAATTCTGTACATACCTAGGTATGATCGTATACCTGTCTGTCCCTCTGTGTCCCTGATTATCTGTGCAATATCTGTGGCAATTATTTTCTCGATTGAAAAGCCATTGAAAGTTCTTGTCCAGACACGCAAGCGAAGTTCTTGGACACGTCCACGATGTAATATAAATAGAAAAAGCCTCTGCTTGCTGCTCATAAACCACAACAGACATATAATAAAAATTTCAACGTTATTCTATATAAATAGAAAACAACTGTCAAGCCCACCCAATATTTAAGTATATCGAAATTTAGTTGTTTTCGAGAATGTTTCTAAGGTGAAAGTTCGTTCACAGCCGGATATAATTTTAATTTTTTTATTTTCTTTTTTGTTTTTATTTTCTTTTCTCTTTTTTCTTTACTTTTCGTAGGTACAGTCTCTGCAAAATTAAACTATTAGTCATAAACGTCCATTTTTATATTTAATTTTTATGCGAATTTTATCGTTCGCCTGGAGAGAAAACAGAGATTTACAAATTTCTTGATCCTAAAAAGTAAATACATCCACACAGACACAATACATAACATGTACACTTTTTGTTAGGCATAAACCTCTTTGAACAGAGCCCTTCTTTCAATCATTATCGGAATTTTTGATTTCTCAAAAGAAAAAAACTTGAAATAAACAACTTAATCTAAAATCACGTATTCTTAGTAAAAATTGCAAAAATTGAAAAATATCAAAATTGGTGCATATTTAGATATGTGTGAGATCCAGATTATTGTTGTGCAATCTTGAAAAAGTTACGAATTAAAACTGACTTCATATGAATGAATCTATGAAGTTTCCCTTAAGAGTTTATCCCATATACCGTTTCGACCGATCTGCTAGAACTCGGACAAGTAAACAGTATTCGTTTACGTTTTGTTAAAAAAGAAAAAAAAACGTAATAAAAATATTTTAGATAAATAAATTTTGTTTAAAATTATTAAGTTTATTTGTGTTGCACGTACGTGCTCACAAATATATAAAGCAATTTTTTATTTGTTAGAGAACTAAAATAAGATTAATGACTGACTGCCTTGCCAACGCATTTTTCATCTGTTTTTGTTAAAAGTCATGGAAAACGGAGGCGATAATATGTATATACATATATAAGGGGATTATGAAATCCTGTATAATCGTGTATAAGTTATAAAAATGAATCGTACATACATATAGGCGAGGCTGTAAATCTTGCGGTTTACAATGAAAACTTTTTTTAATTTTCAAATCTATTTAATTAAATTCTATTTTATTTAATATTAACCCATATTTTTTAACAATTTTTCATAAAATTTTTAAACGGTATCCCTGTGATATCATATTTTTGTATTCTCCAAGTGTTCTTTTTGATCGGTTCGATAGGTTTCTTATGTGCAAAAATTTATTCTTCACTATTGGAAGTGTTCTTAAGAAGTCACGAGTTCTAAACTCTAGGCTGTAAACTTAGTGCTTCAACCAGTTTTTTTACCCCCTAGCAGGTGCTTGTTTGTAGATGTAACTTATCATGACGTTATTGTTTGTTGATGACAATAAAGGGAAGCATATTTGATGATATATCGTTCAGAAAAGACAGCCCTACTATCTTTTAGGGTAAAGCTGACGATGTTCAGAGTTCATTTTTGAAAACCTCCCGCCACATCAATTGGGATTATATATTCAAGTTTCATTACTTGTAATCCTGTTACACCTCAGCGTTGCTTCACTTAATACTCGACTGAAATTTATTAAGGGTTTGATGAATCTTATAAGTGGCTGAGATATATCGCATTTGCTTGTTTGAAGCTTTGAAAGAACTTAAAGCACAATTTTTGTAATTTTTTTATTTTTAATATTATCTTGTGCTCAATGGAACTGTAACAAATTTTTCATGTTTTTAGATAGAAAATGATTACAATAAATTTACGAAATTTTAATTAATTATCGCGTATACAATAACTAATGCAATTAATATTAATTAGAGTTTAAGAACATTCAGTGTGATTCAATTTTTAAGTAACTGGCGAAGAACTTTAGTTAAATATCTAAAGAGATCAGAAGTCGTAAATATCAGATCTAATACTGAAGATCTAATACAGAAGAACTGTAGAAGTAGCAGTAGAAGCAACAACTGGAATAATTGATGTAATATGAAGAGGGATTTTCTGCCTCTCCTTCTGACGTGTTTCCTAAAAGCTTTAAAGGAACATTCTGGTGCAAAACTTTAAAATATTTTATTTTATTATTTCTCAGATTGTCCACATTCTGGTGCAAAACTTTAAAATATTTTATTTTATTATTTCTTAGATTGTCGTCTATCATTACACAAAACATTTAATGTATACATATATATGTATGTGAAGGTCACCTTCATGCTTTCAGTAAATGGAAATGATTATAATGAAATTTCTGTATACTCTTGTGTATTTTGAGCGCATATTTCGTCACTGTTACTTTACATTGGAGCTAAATTGTTCAGATGTGTTATCGATAATTTTACTTTTCTTCCTGCATAAAAAACAACAACATTTCATAAAAAACTAAACCATTTAAAAAGTGATGTTTCCGGCATGAACACAACAGTATGTTGTATGTCTATATGGACATACATATATACATACATACTTGCATACATAAATACATAACTACATACATACATACATACATACATACATACACACACATACATTATCTTCATTTTATGGCAAATCTGAACACGATCTTAACTAGAACAAGTAAAAAAATTATATTCAGCTGAGCCGAATCTATTATTTCCCGCACCTACATCTTTAAAAAAAAAGCGGGGCAGGAGAAAAATTTTTTAAAAGATGGGCGTGGCAGAATTTTTCTATTTTTGTGGAATACCGTGGAACACAGCCAGCCATGAAATAATGTGAAAAACTGTCAAACCAAAACAGCCAGAAAACAGACGTACTTTCATGTTACGCTGTGGGCGTGGCCTGTGATCGATTTGGTCCATTTTCAATAGCAACGTATATGAAAGAACTTCCAATGTTTTTGCCAAATTTGAAGCCGATATCTTCATTTTCGCTACCAGGAGAACGTTTACCACAGACATTACACCGACAGACGGATGAACAGAGGGGTAGGCTTCAATTGATCCTAAATTTGATGCTGATCAAGAATACATATACTTGGTGGTGTTTCCGAAGTTTTTTACTGGGCGTTACAAACAAAATGGCAAAATGAAATATACCCCTCACCTTCGTTGGTGAGTATAAAAACACTTTTGTCAATGGTGGGTGTAAAAATCAATATTTTTACATAAGCATAAAAGATTTCAAAATTTTCAATTTTTTGGATAATTGTTAGAAGACATTTGATCACAATTGATCCCAAATCTTTCATATTGAAAATAGGTCGAACATGCCAGACATACATTCTTAATGGACGAAGCGAAAATTTTTAATAAATTGTGGTATTTATATTACGGTCTATAGATAAATGATTTATTTTATAACATATGCATATATGTGAGTATGTTTAAACACATGCTATTTAATTGTTAGAGAAAGATAAAGAGAGGCAGAGAGAAGATCCGTTAATAAACGACACGATGTACAAATCTAGGGGGGGTGGTAATTAAAACTCATGTTTACGTGCTGCGTAATTTGATTTTCCTAAGTTTTAAACTTAAAATGAAAAAAAGAAAATTTAAAATCAAGTTTGCGGAGAGATAACTATAACTAGTACTATATGAATATTAGATATTAATGACAGGAGCTTCTAAGCTGAAAGGACCAGAACGACTTCTTCGACTCGAACGATTCCCCTGATTGGAACGACTTCGCCAACTGGAATGAGCCCTCGGATTGAAACGTCTTCCCCTATTGGAAAGGTTTATCCAACTGGAACGATTTTTCCAACTAGAACGGCTCCCGACTGG
This sequence comes from Glossina brevipalpis, assembly GCA_000671755.1. Classification (NCBI taxonomy): domain Eukaryota; kingdom Metazoa; phylum Arthropoda; class Insecta; order Diptera; family Glossinidae; genus Glossina; species Glossina brevipalpis. The sequence continues at coordinate 5,605,580 of KK351013.1, forward strand.
AAAGAATTCACCGGATTGAACGACACGACCGACTCGAACGACTCCTCCAACTCAAATGACTTCTCCGGCTGGAACACCTCGTACGACTGGAACAGCTCCTACGACTGGAACTAACTGGAACGGATCCGCCAGCTGGAACTACTCCTCCGACTGGGACGACTATCCCGGTTCGAATAACTCCGCTGAGCCTAATGGCTAACCCAGTTGGAAGGTCCTCGACTGGATCGACTTTTCCAACTGGAGAGACTACCCCGATCGTAGCAATTTCCCCAACTAACTGGAATGGATCCGTCAGCTGGAACTACTCCTCCAACTGGGACGACAACCCCGGTTCGAATAACTGCGCTGAGCCTAATGACTAACCCAGTTGGAAGGTCCTCGACTGGATCGACTTTCCCACCTGGAGTGACTACCCCGACTATAACAACTTCGCCAACTGCGGTTGCTAAGTTAACTAACGCCCCCGAAACTGACTGTAATGGCTTCCCAGACTGGAATGACTTCTCCGACTTAGCTGAAGGTAAGCGAGAGCTGTCAAATTATTTATAATATCTTCGTAAACGATTTTTGTTCAACTTGCGACTCTCTTTTTGTAAGTTTCGAAAACTCCTATCTAGTTCCACACATAAGATTCTAGCGGCTAGAAGGTATCACTTTGATGACTAACAAATATTATTACTTTGGTGACCAGCTAGCTAGCTAGGGAACTAGTTGATTAAATCTTCAACTATTGTTAAAGTTTGGCTCTGAGTACCCAATAAAAATAAGTGTGACTAGAAATCAAGGGAGCCCCCGAGATCTCGTCGAATAATTTGTACGAATTCTATGAACATCTGCTTGGTGAATATTATGTCGAATACTACCCCGGTTTGGTTTTTGTTTATTTCTTCCGACTGATGAAAAGATTTATATATTTAGTATACCATACAATGTATCTTTATACATACACTACGACATACGCTCGTATGGATCTATACATCATTTCGTATATGTCTATATATATATATATATATGTATTGACCCCTTGTGTTCGTTAATAATTAAAAGTAGAATATTTTGGAATTTTTATTTTCTTTGGATGCATAGATAGATAATGGTATATATGTATCTCTAAAGAAAAACAAAACTCATCAAGAATTTTCTTCAAGTTTCGAAAGCATTTCAGTTGTAGCATTTCACTCGTTACGAACGCCGTTAGAGATCAATTTTATATTTTTTGGGAATTTCTCCATAAAAGAAAAAAACAAACAAAAAAACAAGTGCGTTAATTAAAAATTTAATTTAATTTATTTCTTTTTATACGTTCAAAAAAATTAAAAATTAAACTGTGTTTTACTTAAGAAAATTTTTCTCTATCGCAAATTTTAAAAATTCTTAAAATTTTTTCACTTTTTTTTTGTTTTAGAAAATTTCGAAATCAAGATGAATGAAGCCAGAAGCTTATTCACTACTTTCTTAATTCTAGCATTTTTGCTATTTTTACTTTACACGTTCTACGAAGTCATGTTCTAATAAAATGAATTTGGATTAAAATTATCAAAATCCAAAACCAAAAAAAAAAAAAAAAAAGCAAACAAAAACCAAACATGGAGCTGTTCATTGCAAATTCTTTAGATTTGACTTAATCAAAATGGGCATGAAATTCCACTTATTATATATTAATAATAAATTTAAGCAGCTAGCATCTATACATATAAAATATTATTAAGTTAAGAAGGTAAGTGTTCGGAGAATTCTTTTTTTTGAAAAGTATAATCTTCTATTTTGTTTAATTCTCAAACAAAAAAGATTTAATCAAATATTTACTATTAAATTGGACCCAAGAACTATTAAATTAAGAATAAAACTATTCAAGCCTCACTTATAAAATAAAAATTCATATCATAAGTTGTTTTAAATAAGTTTTCGAGTAAATATTTAGAATTTTAGATATACAGATAGATATACAAGAAAATTAATCTGAAAGTCTTTCTGCAAGCGTCCGCTTAAATTCAGAACACAACTAAAAGAGGTTAATAGATTCGTCACACAACTCTTAGGAAAAGGCCTTGCATTTTATTTATGTATTTATTTTATTTTGATTTATTTTTTATTTATTTATTTAATTTTTATTTTTTTTATTTATTTATTTTATTTTGATTTATTTTTTATTTATTTATTTTATTTTTATTTATTTTATTTTTATTTTTTGTATTTATTTATTTTATTTTGATTTATTTTTTATTTATTTTAAATTTATTTTTTTTATTTATTTATTTTACTTTTATTTTTTTTTTATTTATTTATTTTATTAAATTTTTTACATTAGAGCCGATACTCTTAGTTGCTAGTGCTCGCCCCAATCTGAAAGTCTTTCTGCAAGCGTCCGCTTAAATTCAGAACACAACTAAAAGAGGTTAATAGATCCGTCGCACAACTCCTAGGAAAAGGCCTTGCATTTTATTTATGTATTTATTTTATTTTGATTTATTTTTTATTTATTTATTTATTTTAAATTCATTTTTTATTTATTTATTTTACTTTTATTTTTTTCATTTATTTATTTTATTACATTTTTTACATTAGAGCCGATACTCTTAGTGGCTAGTGCTCGCCCCCACTTTTAATCCTAGAATTCATTTCTTTGATTTAAATAAATTATAATAATAATAATAAATTACTTTTTATATAACAAACATTTATGCGTTTTACGTTACATCATTTTTTGTCATATATAATCGTGGCGTCGGTCTTTTCCTATGTTACGTTAAGTGTGGCCGTATATGCGTTTTAATATTCTTCCTTTGGGCAATCTGTACCGCGACCTAAGAGATCAATTGTGATTTGTGCATTTCGAAATTTGAGCGTCTTATTCTATAACAATAATTTGTAAATGTAGGGGCACATTTGCGTTAGCAAATCGGCATCTATTCCATAGGGTGATTGTAGTAAATGTTCGTTCTACCGTTTTCGTTTATATGTTTTTTGATGAAGAACATTTCTTTTAGTTTTTATTTATGAGCCGATAGTGTTCATCCCACCTTAGTTCATGAATTTATTTCTTTAGTCTAAAAGTATTATAGTAATAATTGTAGGTTGTTCGAAAATTCATTTCGTTTTTTGTGGCCGCAATGGAAGATAATATGTTAGAAAAAGATTCCTAGGAAAAATTATTTTCCTTATCTTCCTTGTACTTTTTATACCCACCACCGATGGTGAGGGGCATATTCATTTTGTCATTTTGTTTGTAACTTCAAAAGTCTCACAAGGTATATATATTTTAGATCAGCATCGAATTTAGAATTGATTTAAGCATCCGTCCGTCTGTACCTCTGTGATAAATACTCTGCTGGACGCAAATATGAAGATATCGGTTTTAAATTTGGCACAGACATTGGAAGTTCTTTTGCATACGTTGCTGTTGCTGAAAATGGATCAAATCGGTTTCAAGTCACGTCTACATTTAAAAATAAGCTGGAAACATGTTTGTTTTCTTTTGCTCAGTGCTCGTAGACTGTAAAATAAAAATTTCCATGGTATTCCATAAAATTACCACGGCCATCTATTAAAATTTATTTTTTCCCTGTTTTTGTAAGATAAAGGTGGTGGCGTACCCGAATACAATTTGCTTCCTTTTTATTATTGTATTTAAATATAAACAACGACAGAAACAAAAATTTATAAAGAAAACTTTGGAATACTATTTATTATTACTTACATTGAACCATCGGAAAATTTCTAATAAATCATGTGATTATCGTACAATCTATTGTATATATATATATAATAGATGAATGGGAAAGTACAGGACTACACGACTAAGAATCGATGGCAAAATAAAGCGAAGATTTGTTATTTGGAGTCATACATTTTTCTCAATTCCGAAAATGCAGTTAATAATCAATCAATAAATTGGAAGCCTTTTGGAAATAATCTGCCTGACTTAGAATTAGATTTTCCGTAATCATCGAAAAATTCATGGTTCTTTTATTTGTGAATTAAATGTTTCTGATCGTAGAGTTTGGACTGTCGTTAACAGTAATTTCTCTCATTAAATGATCTGCCGTACATACATAGAAGTCATAGATACACTAGAAATTTCCACATGCAGTTTAGCGCTAAAAATGGTCCATATCGGTCAAAGGACTGATGTGTCCGCAGTACAACAACGTAAAGTGAAATCAACTCTGTTTTAAAAATCAAAAAGGAAAAGTGGGTTTTTCTTTCCTAATTCCTACTTCTAAACTACCGTAGACGTAATTACAAGAACTTGCGCGTTTATTCTTTGAATGGGCCTTTAGTACCAAACTACAAAAAGGTTTAAATCGTTCATACCTAAACTTAATATTACCGAGCATCAAATCTTGCTTCTTTTTGTGTTTTGCTTTTTTAAATATCGAATAATCGAATATAATCTTTTTTACTTATTAATGTATAGAGAAAAAAATTTGATTTTTCAAAAAAGATTTCTTAAAAATACTACTAATAACTTAAAGATTTTAAATTAAATTCAAAGAAAACTTTCAAAATTTAATTTATATCTAATTTTAATAGGGTGTTATATAGGGTGTCTCAAAATTTACGCGAGATTTCAATTTGCTGTCATTTACGGGGTAAAGTGTTGACAGCAAAAAAAAAAAAAGAAAACAGTTTGACAACAGACAGTTTAGGGTTAGTAAAAATGGAAACATGACACGGGAGAACAACGCGTTTTGACTGTTGAACAATACTTTAAAAATTTTCAATTCAAAATTCCATTGAATTATTCGCAAAAGTCTTAATTAGATCGCTAGAGCTGCATCAGAGATTGTGGTGACAATTATTAATTTATTTATTTTATTTATTTATTTATTTATTTACAATTTTAATTCCATTCAAATATATTTGAAAATATTTTCTAATAATATTACGAAATTGTTCAACACAATAATTTCTCAAAAGTTTGACAATTTAATTATGACGTCACAACTAATGAGAATATTTTAATTGCATTAATGTAATTAAAAAAATATTTCATATAACGAGCAGATATTCAAAACACACACTTTTTGCCATATTTTTCTTTTCTTTTCTCTTCTTTCTTTTTTTTTTTTTTTGAATTTTGGCAATCATCTACTACAAGTTAATTACGTGGGAAATGATTCTAAACAATTTTGAAATTTGACTGAAATTTGCATTAACAAGACTCATATTTTTTGTTGCCATATTTTTAATTATAATAAAATGATAAACTTTTTTTTTTTTTATGTGTTTCAACGCAATTATTTCGCCTTGAAGTTAATAGATGTGTATGTTTGCGAAACGTGCGCAAATTGCGTTAAGGAATTCTCCGGTCGAATTTTTTCGATTTCGCATTTAATAAATAAAAATTTAATATTAAAAGAATTTTTTTTATGTACAACACGATCAGTTATCGAAGCATTTCGTTTTCAATATTTATATTCAAAGATAATCATAAACAATAAAGAAATTATAAAGTAAAGAATTTTTATTAACATTTGAATCGAAGTTTTAATTATCTAACTCTAACTACCTTATATTTATATGAAACCAAGCTTACGTAGTCAAACTTATTATATATAGTTATATCTTCAATCGATTTTCGATTTGGATACGCGCAATAAAAATAGAAAAATTTGCCACGCTCACCTATTAAAATTTAGTTTTTCTTCATTTCTTTTTAAGATAACAGTTGTGGGTAGAAAAGATTCGACATAACCGAATATAATTTTCTTATATTTGTTTTAGAATATGTTTGAACTTTTAAAATCCAATCGAAATTAAAAGACGAATATGTAGATGGCACACGTTGAGAATTCATCTTAAATCGAGCATTACCTTCCTAATTTTGAATAAGAAAACAAAAAAAAAAAAAAACCATAATACTGTTAACGGTCATTCACTTGCGCTTATTAGCCTTTTCGTTTTTGCTTTAAGTAAATCGTGTCACAAAAACCAGTTCTTAGCCACAAATTAAAAGGAAAAAAAATTTAAAACACGTGCCAAAATATTCAAGTATTTTGCTGCTATTCGTTTAAAGAAACGAAATTGTTTCCTAACAAGAGTAATTTATTAAGTAATATTGTGTATGAAAAAGGAAGCAAATTATATATATAATGTTAACAAAAATCTTCTATTTATGGTAAGAGAGCTGAGAGTGTTTTAAACCACTGTTTTAAGATCACTACATCCGATTTTATATTTATCGCTCTACTGTTGCTGTCATTCCTTTTTCAAGTGAAAAGTGTACGTTTCAGTATATGAAATTCATTATATATATATATACACACACACATGCGAGTGTGGTGTCATCTTAGATACTCCAACAAGAGAATAAATATTTGATATATTGGAAAGGGGTAACACAGTAGATGATATGATTAGAAGACTATTAAATAAATAGTATAGTGAGTCCATCTATTTTGTGGTTTTGTAGTAAACGCGTAAATAAAACACAATTCTGATTGATCGATTCTGATTCATTAAATTTTTTCAATTCAATGTATTCAATGTGTATTTGTTCCTTGCCATTATACGTGGACTACAACAACACATCACAAGACTTATTACGGGAATAGATCTTTTTCAAGTAATTTTCGATGACTTGTCTTCTGCATATAGCAGGCAGTAGTTTGGTCATAACTTAACGGATATTGGTTTTCAATGTGTCAAGAGTTTGTGTATTGCTCGTATAGACAGACACCATCGTTCGAAATCGCATGATTTTGGTCATCACAGCACATCGCCAAAATGTGAAATTATATGTTCCGGAAATTTCTCGTGCAACAGTGCCAAAACGACAAGCGTTGTGTGGCTTGCGGTATCGTCCTTTTGAAATCACATATCTTCAACATCCATATATATTTTCATTTTTAAAACAAAAAAAAAAGTATAGTATTCATGTGACGTGTAGCGATCGCATTTGATGGTTTTTGTTACCTCCTCGCTATTTTCAAACAAGTGCGAATCTATTACATCTCCAGACCAAATGCCACAGCGTGTAGTAATTTTTTGGGAATGCAACGGTTTTTCGACAATTTTTTCACTGCTTCGGATGTGACATATTTCGCTTGTTGACACATCCACTAAGTGGAAAATGAGTGTCGTCATTGATAAAAATTCGTTGCGAAAAATAGTCATTCAAACGCTGTTGTTCGAGCATCCAATCAGCTTGTCTTCTACGCTTTGTATGGCTTCTTGTCTTAGCTGAACTTTGTAACGATGGAGATGCAAATATGAATGCAAAGTACGCTTTAATGTGTCGTAAGATGGGCCCAAATTTGGATCTGCCTCGTTACTTTCACCAATAGAACCAATATTGCCGGTTTCGATGACGTATAGTCTCTAAGAAATCTCTTACAGATCAAAATTCTTCAAATTTCTTCATAGGTTTGCTTATAGTGCGCTATGTGGACCATAATCTGCTCGTAAAGCATGAAGCATGAAGCGTACCTACCAGCATTTTTGTTATGAGTTTTTTCTATTTTATGAGATATAACGGTTATTAAACGGTCCATATTATAGAATGGCAAATATTACAATAAACTTATACAGCCTTAGATGACAGTTCTGTTTTACGTATGGTATTGATATAATCTTTCCAAATCCGTATCACGAAATGGATAACTATATATGATATATGATTTCAGCAGACTACACTGATGTAAAAGATTTGGATCAGTTTAGCTAATTTTCCAATTCCCCCCCGTATATCGATTTTAACGAAAAGTAAGCCTTTACATGATAAAAAGATTTAATATTTTATTGAAAATTGGTCCATAACAAAAAAATTAACATTTGGATCAGTTAAGAGTATTTTTTGCACTCCGCTCTATGAGCGAGTAAGGTGTGATGGAAGATTAGGTGGTGCATGCAGGGTCAGTAGGTATTATGACTTGATACATTGAAATGGCCCGGTCACAAGCCAATCATAATTAAAATACAGTCTACCAAGCTGGGAATTGAATTCGGGTATGCCAACCTCATGATCGTGTTTCTTATCTGCTAAGTTGTGCGGTAGCCCACCAACGATGACAAGAATGTCGAATTTTTTGTGCTTTTTCACGAAAGTAGGAGAATATTAATAAGATCTGCAATAAGAAAATACATTTTGTTTAATTTGAACCACGTTAGTGCACATTTTGAAGCCGAGTGCTTCCAAGAAAATCGTGCATGAAAAATATGAACGAAAAGTATGCATGGGAAGCATTCATGAAAAGTCTGCATGGGAAGCATGCACGGGAAGCACGCATGAAAAGCATGCTTTTACATGAAAATAAAGCATAATTTTTGGTATTTTATTATGGAGGGAATTAGGTGAAGGGGTGTAGGTGGCGCTTATGTCTTGCTTGCCTGAATAAAATATTTTCTTTCACATTTTTTTATTTACAATTTTAATTTTTCTCTGTATTTAGTTGTTAAAAAATTTGTACGAATTTTATTTTATACTTTACGTTTCTTATTTTATTATTTTCAGCTGACGTCATCATATACAACACATTGCCGGCCGTAACTAAATTGCATTTCAAAGACTCTTGAGCTGCCTTGAAAAGGTTAATGCGCGCACAAAATGCCTCACAGTGAATTCTTTTTTTTTTTTTTTTGATCTTCTTATTACAACAAATTTTTTCAAGTATTTTAATAAAAAGTTTTTTTTTTCTTTATCTACTTCACAGGCATTTCAAAGTTCTGCATTTGGCCTATCAAGAGTATCTGTTGATGTCATCTTCAATTTTAATTAAATAGAATTTTTGTTTTTGTAATGAAATAGTGTTTAGCGTTTATTTTTTTCTTTTGTTCCATTTTTTTCTTTATAAGACATAGTTTATGTCATTATACACTCAAGGTATAATAACTTATTGTTAATAGAAAATTTAGTTTATTTAATCTCTTTATATATGAAATACATCCAAACAATTTTGCATTTTCATGCATACTGTTACGTCACCTTCAATGGGTTAAGTAAATAATTTTGCAAAAAATTCAAATAAAAACAAAATTCATTGGTATCTATAGAAATAAATATAAAATTTCTTTAATAGTTTTATTGCTTTTTGTATCAAAAGAAGTTACGCAATAAAAACAATTAAAAAAAAATTTTTTTATATTTTAATGATGCACTCAAAAATAACTTGAACGGCTTGCACGTATTTAATGGCGCTTAAAAGGTTTTTTATTTCTACTTTTATTGCAATTAAAGATATGAAAAAAGAAATAGAATTTGTTTTTGTCATTTGCAACTACTAGATTGGAACTGAAGAGTTCACCATTATATGTTATACGTTGTGCGCTTGGAGCTTGCGATTCTTCGTTTTGTCGCATAATAAGAAGACCTATCGCTACCTTGCCACTTGGAGGGAAGGTAGCGATACCAGTGAGTAGGGCAAGACCACTTCAGAGCTTTAATTAATTAAATCAAAGATGCATGGATTAATTTTCAGATTGTCTTAGAGATGGGAGACAAGACGCGTAATGTATGAACATACAGAACATTTTCCGCCATTTAATGGATAATTTTTGAGGTTGAGATCTTCATCAGCTGATAATTTGAGAGAATTTAAAAAGAACTTTAACGCAAGATACTGTGTCAATATTACTATTTATATTAACCAACTTTTTTAAAAATTATTTGAATCGCACAGACAAAATCTCAAAATCGATAATATAGTTGGACCGTAAAAGATCGATCAATATGTTCTTAGGTCGACATACAGGTGTCGGCACTATTGACGAACACATAATTCTTTTTAGACCGGACCGTCTTTCAGCGGAAATGTATCAAAATTTCATGATATTCCGATCATTGATTTACAAATTACAACTGTTTTGTCCCTTTAAAATAAGACTTACGTCTTCCTTCTTTCTTCACCGATCGATCAATACTTACAATAATCAAAAAAAAAAAACCCAAGAAAAATGCATTCCAATAAAAAAATAGATTGTATGAAAATGCATCTAGCAGTGGATAGGAAACTTTCTCATTAATGGCTTGAGATGGCAGGTAGTCAGTAGATTCTTTTTAAAAGCGAGTACAGTCCTCTTTTTTTCTTTAAAATTTTGTATAAAATGGAAATTTGAAGATCATTTAAAAGGCAGATCAAAAGTGAACATACATTTATTATTATTGCAAATATAACACAAAGACTTTTTCTTCGAAAGGCTTACTTTATTCAAAGGCTTTACACAGAAGTCAGTCGTCGGTAACCGTTTCAGTTCGAAGGAGCATATGGCAATGTTTTCTGAATATCAGCATAGGTTTTACAACAGACTGTACATCAAGGTTCTTCTTTTGCATTTCATATTAGCTTCGTTGACTACCGTTATCAATCATCACGCACGAGTTCGTTCGCAATCGGTAGAGTAAAGTTTTGTTGAGTCAAATTATGCTGATAGTCGGCCTACAGCTAAACTTTTTTTTCAAATAATTGGCGGCCAAAAGGATATTTATTTTCATTTTTTTTTTTTTTTTTTGTAATGTCTAAACAGTGAGAGGATCTCTCTTATACTTACGACACGGTCATCATTAGTAATAGGGAGAGAGAGAAAACAAGAAAGTGGCCTCAGGATGGGTGGTGCATGCCCGATTGGTAAGTGTTGCACCTTTAAGGACCAAGCACTCGCTATAGCTACGATCACAAACCAATCGTAATCGAAGTAAGGTTGGCCGCACTAGAGTTTGCACTGGGATATACTCACTTGATAGTCGTACATTGTAAGTATTTTAAGAGAATTTGAAAATTTTATTTGCTTAAGCAAAAAGTTCATGGCGTTTTTTTTCAATAGATGAGCTTAAAGCCGCCCTGATTTTGCTAATAATAATCCTATAAAACTACTCATCTTACGAAGTATTAAACCGTGCGTGGAATACGTCAATTTAACAAAAAGTAGTTGCGTTTTGAAAGTGAATCAAAATTTTGAAAGAATTCGATTTATTTTGCGATACCTAAACCAATGACGACTCGCAGGCTTATAAAAAATGTGGTGGTGTTTGCAGTGAAGGTCTCCCAACAAAATCAGCAACAGGCAAATCGTTCGCTCTGCTATTATTTATTTCGCTTTTCCAAATGTATTCTTAATGATAAAAAGTTGACTTCGGGGGAAGCTTGTGTAAATCCTTTGATTCATTTGTTCGCCTATTTGACACATTAGCATCTCGGACAACTTGAAGTATCGGTATCAAATTTTGATTCAGAGATCTGCTGCAATCACATTTCTCTGCATCATATGTTGGGACAATTGACCGAAACTGCTTATGTAAATTAGTAGTAATTTTCCGCAAGCCACATTTCAATATGAATAAGATGTGTTAGACAAAATAATTACAGCAGCTAAAATACTAACAGTCTGTGCTCTGAGTAATGTCACAAAAAACTAAAAAGTCAAAATTAATTTTTTGTTGTTAAGGTTTTCGTGACTTAACAACCTTCTTTTAATATATAATTGATATTGAAGTGCTTTATTGTGACGAAAGAGACGACCTGGTCTATTAAATTGATGGCATTCACGAAACGAAAAATTCATTAATTGATGTATACATAACCTCACATAGGCTAAGCTCTCTTGCAATAGTTGGCAAATCTAACGTTTAAATAGAAACTCGACGTAAACAATTACAATTTTTTTTTTGAAATAACATATCATGACATGTAACAACATTCAATGCCACCGGCTGTTGATATTACAAAACCGACAAGACGAACGTGTTATAAGTTTTTAAGCAAACATGTCTTGGAGCATAATCGTGTTACATAAATTTTAACTATAACGCAATTCAAGAAAAATATAATACATTTGGCTTTAAATTATTGTTTTCACCTTCAATCACATAAGTTAACTTAAATGCATATGTTTCTTGAAGAAAGAAAAAAAAACAAAAGAAAATATAGAGAAGCTGTGGATGTTAAAGCTGTAAACGAATTTCTTATACCCAACGTAACATCCGCTGAGGATATGGTTTCAAATTTAAGCATTAGTTGTTCACCTGGTGGTATGATTAATACTTCCTTCTCTGAAGTTAAGGGCTACAATCTATGTAATCTAAAAGTCTTCAAGTAATCTAATAACAACAACGATACTTGGACTTTTTTTTTAAAATAACTGCTGTGCAGTTAAGAGAAACATAATCCAAGAGGAACAGATTTAACAGATTTTGGAATAAATTGGAATTTTTAATCGTCTGATCTTATAAAAAACTGCATTGAAACACTTAAATAAGGTTAGCGAAGAATATTTGCGAGTTTTCACAGTTCAAGTTGCTGCCGATTTTGATGATAGGCACGTAATGAAGAAAATATCAAGATGGAGAAGTCTTTTTATATCATTACATGTTTCGCTGAATATTTACAGTTATCTCACAAATAAAATAAATCGAAACGCTATAATCAGGTGAGATCGATCCTACATTACTTTGCCTAAAACAATTCTTCATTTGATTTCATGATAAAATTCCAAAAATTATATCTCGATTCCATGTAAAGGCATGCTTTTTACGGGGGCCCTAGGATAATATCTTTAGTTTAATATCTTTATATTCTTCTACTGTTTCTACTATACATATTAAACATTAGACTTTGTTGCCATACAGAGACTTACTTTTTATAAGAATCTTGTGGTGGAATGCAAAAAATAGATCTACGTGGTCCAAATCTTAATTTTTATGTCAAATTATTATTAGGATCTCATATCCATTATCAACTATTAAAGATTCGATTTTTTCGACAAAAAAAAGTTTGACTTTTGATGAGAACCTTCATATAAGGTGGAGTCCAAAAAATTGACTTACTTTGTTCAAATTTGACACAGTTAGTTTTTAACTCAGATTACTATTAGAGACTTATTTGCATTATAAAACGTTAAAAATTAAATCTTTTGATTATAGAGAGGCTAACTTTTCATAGGAACGGTTATATGCGAGCAATAATTGGTCTCATCCGATTATAACAATTTGACAATTCATTTATAGGTCGGTTTTTGTTGGAAAATATTACAAATTTCAATTTATTCCCGTAACGACTCTTTTCAAATGGGTTTTTATACAGGGAGAGGTCACAAACATGATCTGATCAAATTCATTTTCAACAGTTCTCATCTTTGGGTCAAAACACATCAGTAGATTATATTTCATTAAAATTAAAATATCTAAAAAAAATCTAACCTGCAGATTGAACACAGGAATGTAGGGACAAACACACACAGACAACTATAATTCAGAATGATTCAGATCGATTCAGAAAATGATTCTGAAATGATCGGTACAATAAGACGTGGTTCGGTAGGTCTATCTTAAGCCCTTCTAGGTGTTACATAAATACGTACAAACTTATAATACTCCATAACATACCATAGATGCTGTAGGGTATAATGGTATGAATTTTTAGTAAAAGTGCAAGTGTAAGTGTATACTATATTCTCGGACAAAAGCATAAATATATATATAGGTCATGATGTGACGAACAAGACTAATAATTATTTTTCAATTGTCATTTGAATATATTTTGTGTTTTCTATAGTCAATTGGTTAATTATAGTATTAATAGTGCAATTGCACGAGACAGTAGTTCAATCAACCGTCACCCACTTTCTTGTACACATGTTTGTATAAATTCAAGTAATTATATAATAATGTTTATTTTATCATCTAACGGTCAACAACTCTAGCAAGCACTGAAACTGGTTTTAAGTCATGTGTGTGTGTGTGTATGTAATGTTTTTTTATTTATACAATCATTACAAGTAACACAAGACACACACATATTAAATTACGGAAATCTATAAACATATATATATTTGTATATGGATGTAAGCACGTGTATGAAAATTTTGTAATTCATTCATTAAGTTTACTTTTAAGTATTCTTTTAACATCAATTTACTCTGATGTTAACAAAAAAAAAAAAAAAAAAAAAAAAAAAAAAATTTCTTAAACTAGAAATAAAATTTTGATTTTCATTAAATCGCCTGTAAATCAAAAACTTTAAATAAATGAAAAACAAAAATGTCTTATTTTCATCTTATATACATCAACAATATTTTTATTTTATTTACATAATCTTTCTTTTAGCTTGACTTATAAAATATTCCGTCCTAAATTGTTTGGTTGCAAAATGGCCAACACGCATGCGTAACCATTCCGGGAATAATTTTATAAAGCAATACTGAGAGAGAAATAATTCCTTTTTAGTTTAGAAAAAAAATTCATTTTAGTTAAAACAAATTCAAATCTTACCACCATAGCATGGGTCCAATATCCGGTAGTCTCTTTAGTTTTACCCAATGTAAAGACTGCCCAACGTGCGTACGTTTCTGCAGGCGGTGTAAAGTAGTTACCTTGCAATAAAGTTTCCGAAAATTGATTCATTTTCGTTACAACAAATCCTGGTATTACACATTGTACAGTTATGTTATGTTCATATAATTCACATTCTATCGCTAAACTTAAAGATCGTATATAACGTTTGGTGGCAGCATAAACCGCTACTAAAGGTGTTGGTTGCAATTCCGAACCTGATGATATATTAACTATAGCGCCTTTTCGTTGCTTTTTCATTTCCGGTATTACCAAGCGAGACATGAATGTAACAGCTCCTATGTTGATATTAATAATTTCCCAAAGTAAATCTTCGGGTTGATTACATAACTCGTCTGGATAATCATACATGCGTCCAACATTGTTTACTGCAATGAATTGTTTTTTTTTCTTTTTTTTTTTCAAAACTAAATTAAATTTACCTAATATTCCCACCGGTATACCTAATAGCTCCTGTTTAATATGTTCATAGATTTCTTTGCCTTTTGAGAAATCTGCTACAATCCATTTGGTTTTAGTTTTGTATAAATTTTCTAAAATTAAAAATTTTTAGTTAAAAATTTTCCACAAAAAAAAACGAGATTTCAAACTCTTTTCATTACCAATTTCGTTTGCTGTTGCAATTAGTTTTTCTTTTGTACGTGATATCAGCACAATATTAAGACCACGTTTAGCCAACTCTTTTGCATAACCTCTACCAATACCATCTGTAGCCCCCGTAATCACTATTACGTTGAAAAGAAAAGAAAAAAAATCCAAAAAAAAAATATATATTTTTTTTTTTCAAAATCAAACAACGTAACATGAACTTGGAAAATATAAATTACTTTTAATGTGAATTAACCGCAAAATAAAATCAAATAAAAGAGAATTTGAAACGAATCTTAAGCGCCTAACGGTTAATGTAAATACTGTTATAAAAATATTCTTTATTGATTTGGTTTGATGGGCTGATGTTCAACCTATTTTTAGTCTTTGGTCTAAATAAATTTTTAAAAATAATCACAATAATATTTATTGTATTATTTGTAACTATTGTGTGTTTTTTCTAATACCTTCGTCAAGACACTGAAATGTTGTTGAAAGGTTGGTATGACTGATAAAAATTTCGAGACACGTGCCCTGTTGGTTTAGTAATAGCAGGGTTGCCCTTTCTTATCGATATCATAGTGTGAGTATATAAAAAAAAAGTACAGTCTCGTTACTTTCTGTCCACAGTAGCACATTGTTGCAAGACATATAAGCATTATGTGAGTTTATATTATTTATATATTTATATTAGTTTTAGGAAAAGACTTCTCAATAAGAGTGCACTGTTTCATTTAAAAGCAATAACACGCATCCTTTTAAGTGAGTTGTGATCTTTTTATTGCATTTTTTCAAGGGCTACCAAGAGATCGCATTGTGTTCTTAAGATGATATTTTAATCTTAATCAAGTTGGGGGAATCGGCTCGGAAAGTGATTAAAAGTAAGGCTTTCTATTGTATTTTGTAATAATGGACATTCCGTAACACGGTATGTGAAACCTTTTGTACTCGCTCTTGCCGCTAGCGTTATAGCTTTCGGATTCTTACAAGTACTGCCAACTTCCTCGGTTCAGAGCATCATCGTGTATCTGGCGTAGCGTTATGAAATGTTTGCCAAAAATTCGTTGTCTAATTCTATAGATAGACGTGCATTCGCATAGAACGTGCTGAGACGTTTCAATCGCCCTGTCGCAGAATCTTTACGAATCGGTATCTGAAATGCCCTAATTTTTTGGATGATACGTGAGGGACATGTGCCCCGTGGGGAAGTCGGAGACCAAACAGCTTGTGTGTTGCATTAGGAGATTTAATATATCTTTTAACTTGTAGTGGTTCTACATTATGCTTCCAACGGCTTACTGACTTTTTCCGCGCCCATTTCGATACTAACCTATTGATATTTTTTCTTGATACGCAACAGAAAGATGTCCGATTTGTTATGATCTTTCGGTCTTCCTTTTTTGTTAGGCATTCGGAAATCTCGTTGTCGACAATATCCGAATGTCCAAGCATCAGCATAAGTTACGACTGATTGTGCTTACCCAGGTCATTAAGAATTTGAAAGTTTTGCTCCACAAGCCCACATGTTGAAATTTACGGCAATAGGTTTAGTATAAAAGACATTACACGGTAGATATCGCGTTTTTGTTACGTTTATCAGCACGACAAGGTAATTACTATACAATCATGAGATGATGACTGCTGAGGTTTAAAACAAATATTTTTACAATTTATTTATAAACTTAAGTGAATATACGCAACGCACAGAACGTCTTAAGATATCATCTCATTTTCTAAACTAATTTAAACTTGTCTGTCCGTTTGTCCACCTGCTGTTCGTCAATGTATTTTTGTGTTCAGTCCAGAGGCCACTGTGAGCACATTCGATGTTTCGAGGGAATTTTGTACGCTAATAAATAAGGACGAACTGTATTGAAAATGGCTTGGACCGATCTATCTTTTCGGCTACTCCCCCCATAATGGCCTAATTTAAAAAATCGTCACATGAAAAATTTTAAGCCGAATTCTAAGTAACATCACATAGACGTCATAAGTCATAGCAAATTTTTCTTTTTATGGTTTTCATGACTTAGCACTCAATTAAAGGTCGAAAGCTTTATGTGGGGGAACCAATGCTTCGGAATGCTATGTTGAGCCGATGTTATGCAAAAACTATGACAAGAAAACAAATTGCTTTCTTTCCTGGCTAATGATCACTGTCACTGCGCGAGTATATAGCGGTTATGTATATCTTTGCGAAATTCGGTTAAAAATTTGAATGGGATGGTATCATTTCTTGACAATTTCCCCTATACACGCTCCTACAGAAAATAAAATCTTTAGTATTTTACAATAAAAATTAGTCCAGATTTGTGATTTGATATACGAATTTATTGGGAGAAGTTTGGACCATGTTTCATAAAAGTTTTTTGGTATAAAAAATAGGCTTTTATTTGGCAAAAAAAAAAAATTGATTTTCGTTACATCTTGAGATTTTTTTATCTTAAAAGCTTTGTATTAATTGATTTACTTTCACTCTCATGTAATTTTGCGGCAAAAGTTTCAATGAAAATCAAGTTTTTCTTCGACATTATGGTAATGATGGATAACGCGAGTAGAGAGATCAATTTTGTCAAGATTATGCACAATATTATAGTTTAACGAAATGATTTCAACCGGTAGTTGTGTTATGCTTGAGTACTTCTCTTTTAAAAAATTTGATTTCTTTCTAATGCATTAATAATATGTCGTATTGAATATTTGAATATTAATTATTTAGCTTTTTGATACGAGGCCTTTTTCTATTATGTGCAGTTTGTATGCGCTCTTAACAAATATTTATCAAAATTTTTACAAATCAAACAAATTGCAACAATCAACTCGTTAGGTTTACTTTACGTAAGCTTTCCATTAGTGTAACTTGATCACTTTTATCCGCAATACAAACGTAATTATAATATCAGTCTCCGGATTGCTTTGTTAAGTTCAATTAATGATTTAATTAAATATATTTTGGAATTATATGCAAAGATTAACGATTGTAAGTTTAACTTAATTATTATTATTATTATTATTATTATTTTTTTTTTTTTGGTATTCATTAATGTAAGATTTTTTTCAACTTATGATGATGAATCACGCGGAATGCCGCTTTTATAATACAAAAGGAAAGATAAAACTCAAATTTAATTTCAAAAGATAAAAAATGACCATAATTGAAGAGTAAAAAAGCTCGAAAATAGTCGACCCATGATCGAATGAATAGTATGAAAAGGGTAAGCTGTTTGATCCTTCCGTTTATAAAACTTAGAAATAGACATCAGATACCAATATTATATACTCTTAATTAGTGGACGATTCTGAATAAAGTTAACGATATCCGTTTGTCCCTTCGATCAGGTTTCCAAAAAATGAATACATTTCATATACACAATCTTTTTGGATTTCTTCTTTCGAAAATTCAAAATTTCGAAAATAAACTCAATTTACGAACATACTCAGCAGCACAAGCTAGCAGTCAGAAATATGGCACTTATTCCATCTTCAATTTGCTTGAAGCATTTCCTAAAGGTTGATGTTCAAGGAGAGACTTGATATGGCCGCGAGATAAAAAGTATCCAATAGTCGTACTAAGACTACTTATTTAGGTTTCATTGTTCACTTAACGTTTTGCAATTTTGTTTTCTATTTTACTTCAAGTATTTGTAATGACTACCGCATGTAAATATTTATGCAGATATTATGTATACTTTTTAAAGGCGGGAACTCTATTATGTATACAAATAAAGGCTTGCATTATATATATATATTTATTTTCATTAATTGCATAAAATCAAAGGTCAATTGTGTTTATTTTAAAACCATCATTGAAAAATTGAGTTATACTAGATTTATACTTCCGTTTGTCATACAAACTATGCAAGTAAAGGACCAAACCAAAAAAATATTTTTACTTACGTATATATAGGAAATAGACAAAATAATATAAACATTATGCAATATACAGTACCGGGATTGTGACCAGACAATATAAAACTATCGCAACAAAAAGTGTCAGTAGAACTTAAGACTCACTTTTGTAAATCTTATTTCGATAAAACCGGTATGTCGGGAACTCCATAGAGAGGACATTCATGAAAGGTCCACAATTACGAAATTCTTTATAACTTCAAAGGTTCATATTACTTTGTCTAACCATTGTATAGTGAGTAAGTGTTGTACCTTTCCCCCATTCCGCGGGGGCTCCGCAAAGCTAACATTTATGAAAGAGCTGTAATTACGAAACAGTCAAGGGTTCATACCATTTTGTCTAGGCCCTGCATGTATATGTATGTACACCTAATCGTTGTAAAATTCTGAATCGGTTTAATCTTGTCTCTCCATTAGTGATCTGTGCCGTAGTGAAAGGCATAGAATTGCAAATAGTGATATGGTGTACATACCCTTAGTTAATGGCCGCAGTAGAAGTTTGAAAAAAAAATTAAAACGAAGCCGGCGGCAATACTCCTTTTTCGACCTATAATTGACGTTGTAATGTCGACAATGGTTTGAAAATCGTTGCAAATATTTACGAGAACCATTTGAAAATTAAGGTAAAAAAGGAAAGAGTGTTGTGCCCCATCGTAAGAAACAAACAGTTATACTTTGCAGCTTATAAGAGATTTTGCTTTAAAGATCGATTCAAATATTTCGTGGCGCCAGCTAAAGTAGAAAATCATCCAAGCCTCGGACGTACAATTGATAAAATATTTCTCAATCAAGTCTTTCTTCCTCTTATTTATTTTTATTAAAAATTTCAAAATTTTTTTTTTCTTTTTTTAGAATCTTATGTAAGCCCTTTTGATTTCGTTACTTACCTGCCCATTTACCAAATTTATCCACTAGACTTTGCGATAAGTGAGGTTGAAAATATGGTTGCAGGACAGCTTTTGAAATACTAATCAGGGATTTAAGATTGTCATGCAAGAATAAAACGATTGAAATTAAACCGATCAAATAAACACTTAATGTGATTAGATAATATATGCCCGATATACTGAAAAGGGTTTCCGCTTGAGGCATAATCTCAAAACTAGTAAGCGATTGCATTGCACTGGCTCACTAAAAAGGATTTGAAATTTAGTTATTTATTGATTTTTTTTTTTTTTTTTTTTTTTTTTTTTTTTTTTTTTTTGAACCGCTTTTTGGTTCGTTACAATGTATCATAAACGATTGGTAAGATGTTTGAACAACGACTAACGGTTAGGCTTATTGTAGTTGAGAGGCTATTGGATAGTTTGCAGCCAATACATGTAACCAGAAGTATTTGCAGTTTTGCGTGTGCATCGAACAGAGGAAAGAAAGAAAAAAATCCGGTTTTCTTTTTTTTTTTTTATTAAATACTCACTGGGTTTTTTTTGGAGTTTTTCTCTTTTCGACTTTCTTTCTTTCATTTTAGTTATTATAAATCATTAAGTTTTGTAATTTGTTCGTATTTTTTATATAAATATATTTTATTTTATTATTATTTTAAACATATTTCATTTCGATGATAAAACTCATCACATATATAATATCACAGTATTTCAGCTATTTTTGCTTTCAGCTTGAAAACTTAAATGTTCTTTACGCATTTGTTTCGTTATAAAATGAGCGATACGCATGCGCAACCATTCGGGTAATAGTTTCATAAAAAAATACTGAAAAATGCATTTTATTTTATTTACTACATTGTAAATATTATTAAAAATGATGGCGGGACTTACTTGCAAACCATGAGACCAGTAACCAGTGGTTTCATTCGTTTTACCCAAAGTGAAGACTGCTGAACGTGTAAATGCTTGTACTTGTGGTATTAATATATTACCTTTCATTACTGTTTTTGAATATAGATTCATTTTAGTGACCAAAAACAATGGTGTCACACATTGCACAGTAATATTATATTCGGATAATTCCTCGCTCATAGCTAAAGTTAAAGATTTAATGTAACGTTTACTGGCAGCATAAACAGCCATTAATGGCATCGGTTGTAATTCACTACCCGATGATATATTAACTATAGCACCTTTGCCTTGTTTCTTCATTTCCGGTATTAGTAGACGGGACATTAAAGTAACAGCTCCCACATTTATATTGATAATATCCCAAAGTAGATCTTCGGGTTGTTTACACAATTCATCTGGATAATCATACATACGTCCGACATTGTTAACTAAACATTAATTATTATTTTATGTTAATTTCACTCTTATACGAGTATACGAACTTTCAATTCACTTGATTACCTAACACGTTCACTGGTATGCCAGTTAACTCTTGTCTGATATGTTCATAGATTTCTTTGCCTTTTGAAAAATCCGCGACAATCCATTTAGTTTTAACTTTATATGAATTTTCTAAAAATGTGGATAATTTTTATTATTATTATTAGAAAACGAGCATTAACGGTATTTTTAATTCTTTTCATTACCAATTTCGGTAGTAACCGCAACAAGTTTTTCTTTTGTACGTGATATCAAAACGACATTAAGACCTCGTTTTGCCAGCTCTTTTGCGTACTCTTTACCAATACCATCTGTAGCGCCGGTAATTACTGTAATGATAATAGCATGAAAGTAAAAAAACAAAAAACGAAAAAAAAAAAGAATAAAAGAAAAAAGCAAAAAAAGTGAGCTTATAAAAGTTAACAGGCATGACAGGTTGTGTTTGCCTAGACGAGCTTATTATTTAAAAAAAAAAAAAAATTCAAATACAAAAAAAAACTAAAATATATATGCAAAGAAAAATGCAAATAATTAAGTGGATTTTAACACTTTAATGATAATTGGTTTTGTAAATAGTAAAAAAAAAAAAAAAAAAGAAAACAAAAGTTTATTATGCTCGCTGTCGGCAGATAGGGATGTATTAGTAATTTCCTTCATAAAACTTTAGCATATTACATGATCGTATTACGCAACTAAATCTATCGTTTACTTTATAAATTACATTTTCAATTGGAAATGAATTGTAACGGATTGCAACGGATTGCAACGGATCGTTTCACGAAACTCGTCTAATAGAATACACATGGAAGAGACAAAATAATATGAACGCTATACAACGTTGTGGTAAGATTATGGTCAGGAAACTTAAAACTGTCGCGACAAAAGTGACAGAAGAACTCAACAGAACTCATTTGACTACAGCTTATTATAACAAAAACGGCACGGTGGGAGATCCTCAAAGCTAACATTCGTTGAAGGACTACAATTGTAAAATTCTTTATAATGTCAGATGTTCACATTGTTTTGTCTATCCCCTGTATATTAAAATAAAATTAGAAAATTTGGTGAGGAGAACATATGAAGGTTTCTATAAAAAATAATCAACGTTGTGTTTGTTTTTGTACTTTATGCCGAAAATATATTTATTCTTTTTAATACGGGCAATCATTCGTTTACATTTAACACAGCGATAATCAGAAAGCAGTGGTGAGCGAGAGAAAGGGAAAGAAGGAAAGAAGAGAGAGATAGAAATGGAAAGAACGAAAGAGAGAGAGAGAGAGAGAGAGAGAGAAAGGGAGAGAGAGAGACAGAAAGGGAGAGTAAAGGAGGGAGAGGGAGAGGGAAATAGAGATAGAGAGAGAGAGAGGAAGGGAGAGAGAGAGACAAAAAGGGAGAGTAAAGGAGGGACAGGGAGATAGAGAGAGAAAGAAAGGGAGAGAGAGAGAGAGGTGTAGAGAGAGACCAAAAGGGAGAGTAAAGGAGGGACAGGGAGATAGAGAGAGAGAGAGACAAAGGGAGAGAGAGACAAAGAGAGAGAGAAAGAGAGAGAGAAAGAGAGAGAGAGAAAGAGGGAGAGAGAAAGAGAGAGAAAAGGAGAGAGAGAGCTAGAAAGGAATTGGCTAAAGCGTGGAAGATCTGAGCTAGGTCTTTAACCGACGAGCTCTCACTATAAGTTACGATCACATATCAATCGTAATTAAAATATGTTTAACCGTACTGTGGTTTGAAACAGAGTATGTTGACTTGATAGTAGCACTTACGAAACAACGTGGCTACACGGTACCCGGGTAAGCGAATAATAAAAGATCTCTAACAAGACTCTTCACTACACTGAATTTGATCGTGAAAAACCTCCTCTACATAGAAACAAATTATAACTTCTACTAATTTTTCACCAAAATAAATGAGAAACTGTATTAGATGAACTTGTTTGTGGTACTTAAAACTTTTTCAACATAAATCCTTATATGTGGAGAAGTAAAAAATATCCTATTTCTTGTCCACAGTTTTTGTACTCTGCCGAAACACAACAATGTAGTAAATTTTGTCAATATAAATATATTGAGATTAATACTAGGGACTTGTAGGTTTAAAAACACAATACGCATGGACAGACACCAGAAGGACAGACAAACTTAAATCGGTTCAGAAAATGATTCTAAATTGATCGTTATAAGAGACTTCTGATTTATCTTAAGCCCTTCCGGGTGTTATAAGTACGTCTGCACAAACTTAACATATAGCTCTTTGTACCATAAATAGTGCAGCGCATGAACATATTTTTTATTAAAAAGGTATGTGACTGCACTTATCATAGTTAGTTCCGCTTTATATGGATTTTAAACCAAAGTGACAAATTCCTTAACATAACATTTATCGCGCATAACATATGTTGCTTTACGTAAACCTGTTACTGTCGTGTAAACATTCCAAGCAATCGTTAAGATAGCAAGAAAAAGTTCTTCGCATTTTGACACGCCCGAAAGCTACGTGTTAACGACATCGTGGAAAATAAATTTTTGTTCATTGCGGGCAATATTCACTTAATTATATCCTACGCTATCTGTGGCTAAAGTATATTAAATTTTTAAGGAAGTATGCAAGACTCAGAATGACTTGTAAAAGACTCATTTTTTTGGTAGTCCATCTGTTCGTTTGTCTACTGGCTGTGGCGTAGAGTATTTTTGTTCAGGATATTTTATTGAATACCGGAGATACTTGAGTCTAAAAGTAAACATATTGAGTGGAATTAAATGGAATCATTTTTGTAACCGTACCATATATACTACACAGTTTTGAAAAAGTTGCCCTATGAAAAAACTTTCAATTATTAATGTATTCAATTACGGTAAATTATTTAGAAGAATGAATGGACGTTTAAGTCCAATGAATTGAATCAGAGATTAAAAATTGTACCAACATTTATTTATAATTTACACAAACTACATAACTGACTGACATAAGTCTGTAAAGAGTGGCATCGAGATTCAGTTATTGGGCGCCCACGCAGTCAAAGCAATACATAAAACTTGTCAAGTATTTTGTTAATTATAAAAATAAAGAGATCACATTTACATGGAACCTTTGGTCTGGTCTTCGTTCCCCCATAATATTTACATGAAACTTTTTGATGGTCTTGGGAAGTCTTTCTACGAAGTGTTAAATGAATATCTGTTTTAAACGAGAATTTTCGGATTTGATTTGTTGCCATTAACTAAAAATACATTCAGATAGATGGACAGACGCCAATGGAGAATGCAGATGTATTTTACAAGATCTTTGTTGGGTATTTTTTTTTTTTGTTACAAAAAGAAACATAATAAATTATTAGTATAACTGTTGTTATTGTTGTGGCAAGCGTTTATAATTTCATATCTCAGGTTTTTATTGTTATTATAGTGATCTCTTAAAGCTGACGCGTTTCAAGTTTTGTTTTTTATACGATTAATTATTTAATACTTAATGAACGAATAGCAAAAAATAAAATAAGTATCATATGTTACATCTATGCATGTTAAGTTATACTGCACGCATGATAACCTTGATCTTGATGTATTTTGTCATTTATGAGGAGAGTACAAATAAGTTGCCGCCATTTGAACTTCTTTTTTTTTTGGAATTATCAGATGTGAAACATAATATCGTAAGGTTGATCATGTAATAACAACATAACCTTGAAGCGTCACATAATTTTTTTAATGCGCCGATTAAGTGTCTTTTGCGGAAAATTTTAGTTTTTCTGCTTAATTCTACAGTTAGAGCCACTAAATCATTACGAGGGATGAACGGTGGTTGTGGTAGGATATTGGAAGGGCAAATAACCATCGTACAGACTGGACGAACCCTTAAAATGGAGGACTAACTGCATGGCTATCCCATTGGGGGCAGTCCTATAGATAGAATGTATTACGGTTTATTTGAACTTAACGGAAGTATCATTACGGAAAGCTACCAACAATAACTGATGAAGTTAACACGAAAAACCGCCGTATTATGTGAAGAGTCATGATATCATTAGTTTTCAGTACAACAAATGGCATATGGTGTATGACAAAACACACCAAAGAACTTTCGTGGCACTAAGCTGAAATGTGCTCTCTTCCGCGTTGTGATTAGTGGACATAACAACTTCTGATTAGCACTGGTTACAATCGATTTCTTATTATACGGTCGAGTGAGTCTTCCGTTCTTACAACGATATTAAGCCTCGAAGGGTCGGTTCAATTTCCTTCAGACACATTTTGTCTGAAAGGTAGAAGAAGAAGCAGCTGGTAAGGGACAATACTTTAGATAAAATGTAATGTAACGCTTCCTCGCAATAAATTCTTTAATGTTGATACCAAACGTCGGGAACTTATTATTACATTTAACACCCTATACGTGCAATGATATCTTTACTTAATCAAATCGAATTTAAGTACATAAGACTATGCCCAGTTAGTAGTTAGTCGAAATATTTTATTGATAAGACGAAAAGTTTGCAAAAACGACATTTTTGCTTTGCCTGTCCAGTATTCCCGTAAAAAACCTTATGATACTAATAATTATGGGGCTGCTTAAGTAGATAACAGAGACAATCTAAATGGATGTCAAAATCAAGTAAAGGTATTATATTCGGCTATGATCGAATCTATTCCACTCATCAGTATACAAACAAAAAAGGGAAAAAAATTTATTTCGATGCTTTATAATATTGGAAGGGTGTGGTTGATTTTTTCCATTTTTCTAGAACGGGTAGAAAATTTTTATCGTATACTGGTTTAATTTTACTTTTGTGGTCACGAGTAAAATGGACAGAAATTTGAAATATTCTCAGTTCATGTTCCATTATAGGCGTCTCATCTAATTCATTTGACCCATTTTAGATACCAACCTCTATGTAAGAATTTCTAATGTCTTTACTAAACTTGATGTCGATATCTTTATTTTTGCAACTGGAAATATTTTTGGCACAAACCGACAGACAGACAGATCAAGAATACATTTATTTAAAAAAATCTCTGTAGCTTTCTTCTCTGTCTTGCAAATGTTTTGATAAAACCGATATATAGCGCCTTTCTAGACTTAGCGCTGGTTATATTTTAAAATCGAAGTAACATAAGAAACAAAGTTTAATAATTGTCCGTCTGTCTAATGATTTTTGAGAAGAAAATAAACATAACTAACAAAACTATCACATACATATTAACTATGAGCACCCACCTAACAGACAGTTCAAGGTAAGTTTATGCTCGAAATAATTTCAAATTTTCTTTTATGTTATTGTTGTAAAATTTTATTATTATTTACTCGCAGTAATTGCTGTCCCATTAATGTATGTATATAATATAAAATGCGTAAACCGCAAAACAGAAACAATTTTTTTTTTTTGTAAATGACTAACTAACAGTAAATACAGATAACGTGGTAGTGAAGGTCGTTAGTACTCATCGATTTGAAACGTGAATGAAAGAAAAATCATTAAAAAAAAATTTGTTGGTATCAATGAAGCTTTTCGAAAACTATTATCTTTGCGTAATAAATGCTGATCTGGGTTTAAGTCTTGATAAATCGATGAGAAAATGATTGTAAGTGTACAACTTTGTCTGCACCGTTTTTTTTCAACCTTAGAGGTTCTATTGTAAAGACTACTTTTATTTAAAATATTATCGATTTTCTCCCAGAATTACATAAAACATGAATTCCGTAAAGGAAAGACCACTTGATCTTTGGAGTTACGCAGGAAAGTTCTCATTTTCTTGTGTATCATTATGAGAATGGATACCTTGCTTAAGCAGAAAAAAAAATAATCGATTAAAAAGTAGCATTAAAAGGAGTAGAGTCTACTAATATGGGCGGGGAAAGTAGCAGATTTCAGGTTAGCCTTTTTAAAGCTTCCTGACCGTATTTCGCTATTTATCATAGTGAAAACTCACGATACTTTGACTTTTGATATATTTCGGCCTAGTTTACGGTTCAACTTGAGCAGTTATTTTTATTGTTGGTAGTGTTCCCTAATAATGATTCCATTGGATGGGAACAAACTACAATATACCACATGGACCTGACTCCCCTAAATGGAATCGCCATAGATATTCAACTTTATGGTTTATGGTAATGGTTTACTTTATTTGCCTCTTGGTTATTGGATTTTGAATACCATAATGGAATTATTTTTCATCTCTTGTAGGGATTTCACAGCACCATCAGCAGAAAAGCAAAATTTCTCACAGATTAGGAGAAATTCGCTTGTAAAGTGATATTTTCCATCGAGAATAACTTTACGATGCGAGAGCAAATCGATTGCTTTTTCGATGAGGTTCTGCTGACAAATTCCAGAATTTATTGTGTGAGACGTCTACATCACACAGTTTATTTCTACCATATACCCTTGAAGTAATTTATTGGAAAATGGCGGGGACAAAGTTGTATAACTACTTTATAAAAGACGTTAATACCGTACATCAGATTTATCAGTAACAAAATTGACTCAAGGAGTATTCCGTAGTTGTGTTGCGTTGTGTTGCATTGTTTAGCACAAAATACTTTATCATGTGTTAGTAAGTAAGCCCATCAATTAATATAGATTGTGTGGCTTGTAATTGAAATATAAATTCAGGCTTTTTTAATGGATCATTCATGTAATGCTTCATTAATTATTTATAATTACAACTGGATGTGTAATTGAATGACTGACTGACTGACTGACTAATTGTTTGTTTGGAAATATTAATAGCTACAGTTGGTTATTAAATGAATGCACGCAGGCGTAAATAAGTGTGCAATTGAATTTATGGAAAAATTATAAAAATTAATCAAAAAAAAATTTTGCTTTTTTTTTTTCTACTCACCTGCCCATTTACCAAATTTGTCGATCAAACTTTGCGGTAATTCCGGTTGAAAATATGGTTCTAATATTGCTTTTAAAATACTAATCAATGATTTAAAGTTTGCATATAAGAATAATGCAATCACTAGAAGGCCAATTAAATAAATGAACGATGAAATCAATTGACAAAAGTTCCACATGCTGCTGAAAGCTAACCAAACAGAGATTTAAGGGATTTTTTTGATGTTTTGACACAATTTACACAATTTACACACAATTTCAGTTTTAATTTATTTTTAAATTCTTTTTCTTTTTAAATAAATAATTCAAAAAATTATTAAATTAAATAATTGATTAAAAAAATTATTAAAAAAATAAATTAATCAAAAAATTAATAACAAAAATTTTACTCTTCAAAAAACCTTTTAATAAAATATTATTTTTATATTCAACGTTAAGTATTATTTATTTATTTATTTTTTTTTTTTTTTTGGAACCGTTTGATAACTCGTTGTAACACGCACTGATGTGATGTAAAACATTAGGTGAACATCAGTAATTTTAAGTTTACAAAAAAATCAAAAGACATGATTTTGTGTGTAACTGAAACTTGAATTTTATCCATCCATAGTTGAAAATAAAAGCAAACAACTACTACAGCCACCAAAATAAATTGTTACATAAGTATACGTGTACACATAAGCTTAGTATAACACGGTTTCGCTTTTACTAAACTTACAAATGATACGAAATTGTTATCCAATGAGTAGTTTTACTACTTTAGAAAATATTTTTCTCTACAAAACCTAAGACGAAGAATCTCTATTTATAAAATTAAGGAGAAAAAGTTATTAAATAACATTCGTATTTCACAGTTTTTTTTAGGCAGACGACACAAATGAAGACATTTTCTTATGTGACTGATTTACTCTAATACAGTACATAGGATGTTCCCCAAAATGTACACAAGATTTGAATTAAGAAAAGAGAAGAAGAATGAAGAAAAGAGAATTTTTGTTTTTTAATTATATGTTTTTTTATATTAAATCGTAATGCACATAGGATAGGATTATGTTTGGAATAGCATATGGGGCAAATGGCCTCCAAAGGCTTTGAGGGCACATACGCACTCTTTTGGCGAAATTTCCTGTCACTACTTTGCTTTAATGTGAGTAAATTTCATTGATGCAGCGTTAAATCTAGTCATGGGTGGATGTGGGTTTATTGGAATAAATCCTTGATTTCAAATAATCCTTTAACAAGAACTCTAGTGGTGTTAATCTTATTAACGAAACGAAAAAGGGGAAAGTCTCAAGCAATAATTAAATTGCTTCACGGGATGTGTGGCATGTGGCAGCGTATCTTTTTGAAACCACATGTCCTTCATTATTATTATTATTATTATATTGTTATTCGATTTAATCAGAAAGAACTGGTTTACTATAGAAAGATATCGGGTGTCAGTCAATAGTTCAATAGTAGTGTCCACCACCTATTCATTATTTTTAAAATATTGCTCGAGAGTGAAAGAGTGTTTTTTTCTCATGTAATGCTCCATTTTGACTAAACCTAAACTGTCAGCTGTCAAATTGTTTTTTTCTCCTTTTATTTTGATTGCCAACACTTTACCTCAGAAGTAGGGGCAAATTCAGATCTTGCTTAAATTTTGAGACTCTCTATAGAACACTCTATGGTATGAGTTTTATTTGATTTATCAATTTTCGTGCAGAAAAAGTTATATTTAAATAATTATTCTTTCATTTTTTCCTCTACTATATGAAAATGTTATACGAGCTTTACCTGTACTTAAATGTAACTTGTTTCTGAAAAGCTTTCAAACAAATGTGTTTTCTTGAATTTTCAGTTTAAGTTCATATCTTCAAATGGTCGAAATTACGCCAAACATTAAATAATTATATGTTTTAATAAGAAAATATGGTTTAAATAAGAAAAAATTATACGATATAAAAATGATATCTAATAAAGTCGTCCCTTAAACTTATAGCAAATCTAACAATTACTTAAACATTTAATTAATATAATTAAGTAAATAATATGAAATTAATATGAAGTTTTCTTCAACTTTCCTTAGGACAAACATTTTGCTTAACTCGAACTAAATATACTTTAAGATTAACATTAAAAAATTTCCCCTCCCCAAACATGATCAAAGTATAATGAAATTTTTGAGAGACTAATGGAAAATGTTCAGAATTTTTCCTTATAAAGGGACAAAATTCATGACTTTCCATAAAATAATTTTACAAGACAGACTATGAATGCCTTCAATGACTGTCGACGATTATTAAAAGGAGATATTGGTGGTTAAGGTTAAAAAAAAATTCCAATAAATTTAATAATTAGTAGCAAACTTGTGTGTTATAAAATATTAAAAGCGAAACTATTTATATTCATATTATCATTTATGATTATTTCAAAGGTGAGTAATGACCAATTTGTAGCCGATATACTTAACAAGAAGTCAAAAGAGCATTTCTCGTATCTCATTTCGGTTTTCTGGAAAAATTTTATTTTAGTTAAGAAATTGCAAAACTTGTGCTAAAGTTTTTTGCACTCTTATGTACTTATGTTATTATGTTCATATAATATTCAAGTTTTTATGGTATATCTGATAGAAAAAAATTTATTATTTTTTTCTTGACGAACATTTATAGTGAAATCCATTTAGACTTAGTCTATGTGCCGTTGTGTTGTTCATCTGTTACAGAGATATTATAACCATAATTTTGGCTAGAAAATCGAGTTTGACTTCATTCTCATCCAGCTGGATTCGAAATACAGCAAATCAGTCCCTCGGTCATTGTTGCAATGTTTTTTTCTTTTTTTTTTATTAATATGACTATAAATATACATGTGGTGTCGTAAGGTCAGAACGAAATGCGAGAAAAGACAAATAAAATGCTCGCAGAGTGGGAAATGCGGGAAAAGACAAATAAAATGCTCGCAGAGTGGGAAATGTATGTATGATGTTAAGCCTTAAAAGTCCATTCATATCTGGTTTAGTCTACCGTACTGAAAATTGAGTCCAGGTAAGTCAACTTGATGATAGTGGCTCTTCACTGCTTGACTATGCGTTACACTAACTTTTTATTCTTTTGTTTTTGGAAAAAATTAAAAAGTTTGTCTTTCTGCCCCAAATCTAATATGAACTTAGTATGTTAACCTTAAATTTTCAATAAAATTACTTTATCAACTTCAAAAGTGACCTAAATCGTACCGAAAGTATCCTCACGATAATCAAGAACTATATATGAATAAAACGAAAAGTTTGGCTTTTAAATTGTACGTATGACTAACCGATGTCACCAAATTGTTTCTAAAAAATTTATTTAGAGTTATACAATAAGCATTCAAAATGTACGATAAACATTCGCTTTGTGTCGCGTTTCAATATGACACACAATCTGCTTTTATTAAAAATTTTGGCAAAAACTTGATTATTTATAATTTCCGTAGCTTTGTTTAAGCTAATTGTTAGTGAATTATTTAAAAAGTTCGCACTTGTTGCAATTAATGAAGTACCATTAATAACGCGCGATAATGAATTTGAATAAATAAAAACATTACATCGAGCAAGACCGATTAGTAAATACTCTGCGACACTTTGACAAATAATTGATGTTATTTTTGAAAGTGGTATAAGACCACTTTTTAAAAAAAAGTGGGTTAGCGTTAATTTTTGTAAGATATAGACACCTTCTCTCCATATTTATAATCATACATTGAATACAATACGATTTTTTCACAAAGTAAATAAACGAATTTTGGCTATAAAATGTTATCGCAAAAATCTTCTTTTTTTTTTTGAAAGCGAAATAAGTCCGTTCCTATTACTTAATTATAATTAAAACAACTTTCTTATTCCAATTATTATTAATTATTATAACTTCAGTGCGCACAGCGTTTTAACAGATATTACTTAGCCAGTGCTAGTATATTAAAAACAACATGTTCACAAGATAACGGTGTTATTTCTCCATTGAAACGGTGATTTTACTGATTTTGTTTAGTTTTCTTTCGCAAGTCCTACTGTTTGGTTTGTATTTCTTATGCTAGATAGATAAATATAATATTTATTAAAGCAGAAAAAATTCAAGCTTTAGATAAATAATATTTTATACAATTGTTACAAGACAATCCATCGATAAAAAAGACAATAATGTTAATTTGGTCTGATGTTAATAAGTAAGAGTAAAAAATGTTTTCCCGAAGATATTGAAATTTTACTTTTCTATCAAAAATTTTATTTTCCAACTTTTTCTGTCATGAAAGTAATAAAAAGTAAACTTTGAGTGTCGTATAAAGTCTTACTTTTCATGAGAACCCTTCTAAGTGACAGAGTCCAAAAAATAGACTTACCTGATCCATATTTAATGCATTTAATTTTTATGTTAAATTACTGTTACGGGTCAACTCTCATCATAAAACGTTAAAGATAAAGACTTCTTGTCATAGGGGTCACTGGTTCTTGGAAATCATTATATGATTTGAAGACTAAAAGATCTAGACCTAAGGCGTCTAAATCTAGTACAGATAATTTTTGTGTCAAGTTATTATTATGGATTTATTTTTATCATAAAATAATGTAAATTATAATTTTTTGTCTTATATAAAAACTTTTTTTTCAAAAGACCAAGGATATTGGAAAGAGTTCAAAAAATTGGCCCAAACTATCCAAATTTTTCACGTTTATATTATATGCCAAAATATCTAACAATTTTTGTCGATAAAATTTAGGAATTATAATTTCTTTTAATATTAAGACGTTTAAAGGAGTCGTTATATGCAGAGTGCTGGTAAAAATAATCCGTTCAAATCTATTTTCAATAGACTTCGTTCTTGAGCCAAAGGATGCCAGTCTACCAAATTTTTTCAAAATATCTCAAAAATTGCGACCTGTAGGTTGAACGCGCAAAAGCACAAGGACAGGCATCAAAAGGGCAGACGGACTGATAGGCTTAAAACACGTTCTGAATCGATCAGTATAATAAAGGGCGGGTTTGTCTTAAGTCCTTCTGGGTGTTACATACATACATACCAAAGTGGTACATCTTACCACAAATTTGGATCATATAAGTCTATTTTTTTGACACAACTACAAAATATTTATAATTTTTCGTATTTTTTTACGAAAATAAGTGAAGAGTTGTTGCCAGGTAAATCGATGTAAGTATTGAATGAATGACCTTGACCGACTATAAAGTTTTTTCTCTTTTTCTTCTACCGATGCAAGAATTTCACAACTGAGATAACAAGTTTAATAAATTTCACACTTAAGAGGCATAAAAATACGCGTCGGTTATATTAAAAATTTTATGATTTAGTTTTAATGAGTGCAGCGTACGACATTACATTCACCTAAAAAGCGGAAATTTATTAAAATTTGCTTTCACTTTATTTAATAAAAAAACAATTAAAATTTCATTCACATTTTTTATTTCACTAAATAGCGCTACATTCAGCACATTCGATGATTTGTTATTAGTAACATGAATACCTCTAATACAAAAGCAGAGCAGTATATGTGTCAGATACAATAAGTTCGCTTCGTTTATACGCTAACCAATGTTTGTACGTATTACCGAAGGTTACGACAATGTGTTATATTAATTTTATCATAACGTTTGTAAAAATTGAATAAAATTACTAGAAAATTAAGAAATATCTGAAATTCTAAGAAATGTGAAACTCTAAACATATTTAATTACTTCCCCCCCAAGTGTGATTTCTACACATTTCATTTGTTCGGATTAATTTGCAAAAATTGGCGTGAGATGGATACAAAAGTGTGCATAAATGTTATAATAAAAAATTACAATAATAATTTTCTTAGAATCTTACAATTTCGAACAAATCATTTTTGAATTTTGATTTGATTTAAATTTTGTTATAAATATTTATTACACAAAGTTATACAATTTTTTATTTAAATATCCAGGCACCGTTAGCTGGTCATTATAGAGATTTTTTTATATATAGGACATGAATGATAAGAGCCCAAAAGTCGACAAGAGGCGAATATATCTTTCTTAGATATTTATTTTTTCTTATTTTTACAATGTGTTAATGAATTTATCGCCCGGTCTTCTTAACTCTGTAGCAAGTACAAATTAAAAAAAAACTAAAATAAATAAAGAGCACTTGCTGCACTTTGTAATTTTTTTTGTCACTATTTGTTGCGTCAACATTGCTCTCAACACAATTATTGACGTATAGATAGATATTGTAGAAGATAAAAAAAAAAATTACATTTTGGTGTTATTGATTTAAATTTTATTACACTACAAGGTTAATAAATTCGAAATGATAAGGAAAATTATAAAGAAATTAATATTCGATTCGCGACCAAACATTTAAACACTTTTTTCACAAATGAATTCCAATGCATTCACTCACATCAATATAGGTTGCAAAAATCGCTTTATCGCTCTTCTTCTTCTGTTTATAGCTGTAATCTTTTTATTAAAATGAGGATTTCTTCGATTTTCTTTTTTTTTTTTTTTGGCTTTTTCGAAATTTGATTTCAGCTTTTTGTTTTGATTCTCTGCTTTGAATGAAAGCTTTCTAAAGAAAGTGAAAGCTTTTTTTTTGTATTCCTGGAGATAAGCAACACTGAGAGAAAGAAAGGAAAACTATATTAAATGATTAAAATAAGATATTTTTTTTATAAAATATTTCAAAAAAAATTTTGATTCGAAAAAATTTCTCGAAAAATGTTTAAAAAAGTTTTCACATGAAACGATTGCCAACATTTTTATACCCACCACCGAAGGTAAGGGGTACATTTCATTTTGTCGTTTTGTTTGGGGCACCTAAAAGGGAGCTTCAGAGACCCCACAAACTACATACATTCTTGATCAGCATCAAATTTAGAAACGATTTAAACACGTTCTTTGGTCCGTGTGTGTAATTTCTATGGTAAACATTCTTCTCAGCTTCAAATTTGGTAGGAGCATTGAAAGCAGATAGGTGTTAAAAATGGGCAAATGGGCATTGTTCAAAAGACACATCTACAGTAGAACAACTTGGTTTTTGAAATCAAAAAAGATGGGTTTTCTGTTCATTACTCATAAACCACAACAGAAAGATCTATAAACATTTCCACAAATACTGCGCTAGCTATCCCGTAGTCTGTGTGCATAAACGGAAAGGATCAACCACGCCTACTCGATTTAATAGAATATTGAAATATAAAACTTTTGCGAAAGATCCTTTAGAAACTCTGCTAGGCATATATATTCTTGATCAGCATCAAATTCGGAGTTCACCGTCCGTCCGTCTGTCCATCTGCATGTCTGCTTAATGCATAATCTGCATAATGTTTGTGGTAAAGACTTTCATAACCACAAAAATGAAGATATCGGCTACGAAATTGGGAGAAATATTGTAAGTTCTTTCACACATAAGTTGCTATTGAAGACGGGCCAAATCGATCACAGGCCACGCCTACAATATAAGATTCGGAAACACGCATTGAAAACTTCTTCTTCTAGTTCAATTAAATTCACTCCCTAATCTATATTAATTAATATAACTTTACAAAAATTCCTGAAACTATGATGTCAAAATATTTAAAATGTTTTATTAATTATTCGTAAGTACTTGACGTACGCAAATTCTGTTTTTTTCTGCATCTTAAAAATTGCTAGTAATTAAGGAAATTTAGTGGGGAGAGAGAGATCAAGAAATCATAAAATAATTTTTAAAATTGAAAGCAATGTTTATCACAGGCATTTTTGATATTTATATTAATCTAACAGAAGCAGCGATGTTACATTAACAGCAATTTGACTCTCTTTGCTTTTTCAATCCCATTCTCTTTATAAGCAAATGTTCTGTTAACAATTTCTTTATCAAACCAAGAGCACACACACTACTGTGCATATGTACAAAATAAAAGACAAATATGACGTAACAACAAAGGTTTGGCTTTTTTCTTGGTTTGGTTTTGTTTCTTCGTTTATATCACATTGAAAATTCCTAAACTTTAGGTGTTGAGTTGTGCATTGAAAAATAGTTTTCTAATCATTCTAAAGGATTTTGTAAACAGACTGATCCTTTAAGCACATACTGAAAATAAAGTAAAATAATATGAAAATATTATTTGGTACTGTACATATTTATTCATCCTATGCCAGGTGTTGAAAACAATTGTGATAAAGTATATGGTGCAGAGAAATGCACGTTCTGTAGTAATCGTTTATATTTACATTTTTTCCATAATTCTTTAGTTAAAAAGGCATACAAAAACTTTTATTCTCATATATAAAAATAAATATTTAAATGAAACAAAACGATAACAGTTGTACGTAGTAAACTTGATGAAAATGTGTTGAAAAAGCCACATACTGGAACGTACATCAGTGCTTATCCTTTGAAGATAATATCGGGATAAAATTATATTATAAAACGTATCGATATACTTCGTATCTTTTAAAGATTTTCAAAACATTGACTAGCATTGTTATGTATTTAACATAAGCTAAGCGCTAATTCTTCTTCTGCCTTAACATTAGAGTTTACATTGCAGTGAATGTTATTGATACTGTTACAAGAAGCTAATGAAATTTACAATCAGTCAGCTTGCAAAAGGTTAGTACGAACTTTAAAACTGATACTATATAGTGACATAATGACTCTCCAGTTA
The DNA here is from genome assembly GCA_000671755.1 of Glossina brevipalpis. Classification (NCBI taxonomy): domain Eukaryota; kingdom Metazoa; phylum Arthropoda; class Insecta; order Diptera; family Glossinidae; genus Glossina; species Glossina brevipalpis. The sequence continues at coordinate 5,642,113 of KK351013.1, forward strand.
GTCTGAGTGTTTGAGCTTCTATTATCCGTTATATTTTTATATGAAAAACCAAAGAAGTTGCAAGTCTGTTGTCCTGAAGTAGCATAAAAATAATGAAAATATCAGTTTTTTATTTAATAAAGCAAAAGACCTTTTATTATTCCATTATTTTCCAATTCGAAATGTTAAATAAAGTCCTGAAGTTCATATAAGATTGGATGGATTTCTTTTTCCCCAAACTAATATTAATTAATGTAAATCATTTGCATATAAGAGTATCTCGAATTCTAATCTTTTTAGATTTCTTCAGCAGAATGTCGACATATTATGAGATGGTTTCGTTTTTTATTAATTTAGTCGGCCTTCTAGCGACTGCAGCTTTTTTGTACGACAATTTCAAGTCATTATTTAGTATTCTAAAGGCAAAACTGGAACTATATTTTCGACCTCAATTACCGCAAAGTTTAACGGATAAATTTGGTAAATGGGCAGGTGAGTAAAAAAATATAAAGTAAAAGGTACTAATGAATAATGTTAGGTAGATAAAAGAGTTACACATCTTTAAACGTGCATTTCTAAATGTTTATATATAAGATATAGACGGTTTCAGTCCCAGCCAGTCGTTTATCATTGATAAGTTTTTGAGTGCATTGCACCCAAACTTGTTTGCTGATATTGATGGACACACATAATTAACTAGAAATCAATGTAGAGGACGTGCATGTCTGGAGTTGGACATCTCGCAATAAGAGCCAAGTCAAGTCAAATATATTTTTTCTAACAAGGAAAATACTGAGTTTTGTGCCAAATAAAGAAAGTTCGCCAATAGCATTTTTTTTTTTCGTTCGAAAGGTCCAAAGCGGGATTGGTTTTGCATCGTATCGAAAAGTGGATTTATTTTAAGAAACCCAAACACGAACATTTAGGCGTACCATTCATATAGAACATAAGACTGAATCGCTTTGACAGGAAGACGATTCTGATAACTAATCGATTTGAATCCTTCAGAAAAATATCAAAATATTAAAAGAGATAACAGAATGTCATTTTTTTACATTCCAACCGTCTCTTCGTATGTACGACAAAATCGGGTCGTGGTACGCTGGAAACACTCCACTGGGAACTGCTAGGTCATGTGGGCTTTGTTTTAATATACATACAGAACTTATAGTTAGTAAAGCGAAATCTCTATTAACCGTACAAATTGAATACACCACATGTGTAGTGGTGTAGTGGTGCATACAAATGATTTTATAAGAGTTTTATAAATGTTTTGGTTCAAAATTATGTTCATTGACAAATTTCCTTATATAGAAACGTTTTATAACATCTGAAACACTGTCTAGGTCTAGTTTATGTTCGTATTTAGAAAATAGAATAGAAAAATATTTATTAAATAATAAAAATAAAAATAATATTAAAATATTTATAAAACATTCCTTTCGCTGCAGTAATTACAGGAGGTAGTGATGGCATTGGTAAAGGATACGCGAAAGAGTTGGCTAGACGTGGCATCAATGTTGTCATTATATCACATATGAAAGAAGAATTGATTGCGACAGCGAAAGAAATAGGTAATCAAGATCAAGTTTAAATAAACGTCTTAGAATAATTTGTTCTTTAAATAAAAAAAAATTTAATTTTAAATTTAGAAAATTTATATGGAACTGAAGCCAAATGGATTGTAGCAGATTTCTCAAAAGGCAAAGAAGTCTATCAACACATAAAGCATGAATTGCGGGACATACCGGTAGGAATATTGGGTAAGTGTTAAAAAAAACTCAAGTTCTTATAAAATATATCAAAAAAGCTTCATTGCAGTAAACAATGTTGGTTGCGCTTCGTATCCGGACGAGCTTGGTAATCGATCTGAAGATTTCCTTTGGAGTATTATTAATGTAAACGTAGGAGCGGTTACCGTAATGTCTCGCTTGATAATTCCACAAATGAAAAAACATGGGAAAGGTGCTATAGTTAATATAGCATCAGGTTTCGAATTGATGCCAACACCTTTGATGGCTGTTTATGGTGCCACGAAGCGTTACGTGAGATCGCTTAGTTTAGCGATGGAACGTGAATTATCTGAATACAACATAACGGTGCAATGCGTAACACCGGTATTAGTTGTAACGAAAATTGTTCAGTTCTCGGATTTTTTATCACAAAGTTATTTCTTTGGAACTTCAGTGGAAGCGTACACACGCTCACTTGTCTTGACATTGGGCAAAACGCAAGAAACGACTGGTTATTGGACACACGCTATAATCGTAAGTTTACAATTTCTTGTATAAATTATAAAATAATAATTTTCAAATTAAAAGAAGAATACTTTCAGTATTTCATTGGAAAATTAACGCCGGAATGGTTGCGTATAAGGATTATCCATGCTATTGCCCGTTACATTAAAAAAGGTTATATGAAAAATCGGATTGAAAAAAAAAGTTATGTAAATTTAAGATGCTAAGATAATACTAAAATAAGAGGCGAATATAATAGCCACTGAAGAGTCTTCCTGAAAACGTTTGCTGGACCCAGGAAGAAGCTTCAGAGATCCTCTAAAATGATTATATTCTTGGTCAATATCCAACTCTAAATAAACAAATTTTTATTATTCTTTGCTGCAGACATTATCTTGATCGCAAATATGAAGACATGAGGATCAAATTTGGGGCAAAACTTTTGAATTTTTTGTAAGTAGGGTGGCATCGAAAATGGACCAAATTGATCAAAAGAGACATGTTTAGACTACATTGTCAACTGATAATATAGGGAAATTTTTCAACATCCACTATCTTATGTACGAAATTGAGCAGAGTATTTTGTTAAGTACGTATCAGTTGGCCGTTTTGGGACTTAAGTTGTAGATCAGTAACTTCTACGTATTGTAATCTAATTTGAGCGCGCTTGTTAATGGTACAGTTTTGAGTTACAAATTTCTAAATGTTCCAAGCAAAACGATAGATTTAATATATAGCCGCTATTCATTGGTAAATATAAATAATCTTTTGCTTGATCTTGAGCTCTATACAGATGGCTCTTACCAAAACGGAATAACACTTTATTCAGGGATTCAATATCAAACCGATTCCATGTTGGGCGATGATCAAACAAAGCCAACTACTTCTATACTACTACATGCTTCCCGCTAAACTCGCTTTAGCATGCTGCTAAAATTAATCAGAAAACTAATGTGCACGCTAGACCTGAATGCAGTTAAAGCAATACGAAAGAACAAAAATGACTAACACGATTACTATTCTCATCCGTTGCGTATCATAGGGTTTTTATTAAATTTAGATATCATTGACAATAAAAAAGCTAACAAAGCAGCGAAAAGACCAAGAACTTTGACATTAAAAATGGAAATACCATTTTTCCGAAATTTTTTATTAACAGCATCTTCGAATATATTCAAAGAAGAATTGGAAAAGTGACATTTTTTTTTTTTTTTTTTTTGAAGCGGCAAATAAATATTCAAAGTTACAGTGTATTCTTTGCGCTCATAATAGAGTAAGAAACTGCTTATTGAACTTACGACGCCATTTTAACAACTCTAATCACTTATTGTAAAATTTCTCACTGTCCAATAAACAAGAATACCTGATTTTCTTTGATAAAATTTTGGATTGTTCCAAACCTCGTTGAACAGCAGAAATTTTAAAATCATTTACTAAACATAATATAGCTGATATTTAGAAGAATATGTTTGAGACAAATACGTGTTCCGACCTAATAATTTTAGCTTAAAGGAACGCGCAATATGATCTTTTTATCCTGCCCCTTTATTTCTTTTTTTTTAATTTATTATAGTATACAATATTTATATATAAAACGCATAATTAAATATCCTTAAAGGATGGATTTTATTCTTTGTCCTTCTCCTCAAAAGGTCGATTTTCGGAACTTGGCAATATAATCATCATCCGCATCAGCTGATCATCTTAGGATAATTTGTAGATATGTAGCTAATACACGGTAGCATGCATGTAATTAGGATTTGTCCATATTTTTGTCTCGTTTTTTCTTTCGTCAACAAGAAATTGAAAGTTCAATAACCCAAGCAATAATATTTTCTTTGCGTAACGAACGGCCGTTATGTGTAACATTCCTCGCATTCTTTTGTAAAACGAAACAAAGGGAAAAAGTAAAATAACAAGAAAAGAGAAGAAAAAAAGTCTCGAGAGAGGGAGAGAGAGAGAGATCATATGAGATCGGCAAAAGCAATAAGTTTTAAGTTCATCAGTCGTAAAATCTAAATAGTAAGTTTCGGTTATATGTTAATTGTTGGTCTTGCGAGGTTTTTCTTTCTTTTTTATAATTTATGATAAGGATGTAAGTCTATTATTAGTAAAGACTATCCTAAAGGAGAGAAAAATTTATTATTCACGGTACCATTAGCTGCAAAATAATAAAAGCGAGAATTGTAAACAAGTAAAACTCCGATATGTGTCTATTTATTTGTGTTGGAAAGTCTAAAAAGAGAAGAACTAATTGTGACAGCAGTAATATCTAATGTGTAATATAATGATTAGCTTTGACTTGGTTCAGATCGTGGTAAAAATATGCTCGACGGCAATATTTCTTATGTGTTCGTGACAAATCGATTTTAATAGATTTTCAAGGATTGCACTGGATGGTTACGGTTATGCGCCTAATTTACATAAATTGTGGGCATTATTGTTGGGAAATATTTTTCGAAATAAATACAATATCCGTGCACTAACTCTAAGTGGAAGGGGCAATAAATAAGAAGTTTATAGCTAACATGAGAATGCATAGTTCCTGTTCAAAGACTCTTAACGGAGCTGTGAGCTGTGTAAGCTATTGTCTGTTATGACAGCTTTATAGCTGCCGTTTAACAAATCGTGGTAATAACTAGTTGGTATTGAAGTATCACTTTCTTTGGCTACCAAATTTACGTAGGGTAGAGTCAAAAATGTACGTTGCTCGCATAAGATTCTACCGCTTGACTAGAGTTAGTTTTCAATATCAATTACTTGAGATTTTTCCCCTCCGCGACCTTTCTGTGTGAACTTGGTTTTCTCGATGGAGCAACTGTAGCATTTTTTATTGAACTATTCAATGGTTGACGTAAATACTTGAAGTATATGGTCCTGAATAGCTCTATGATTGTTGCACGAGTTCTATCTTAGGTTCGGGTAATTCTAATGCCATATGTTGTGGATAAATTTAGTGAAAGTTTATTATGGTTTCGTAATATTAATAAGTGGAAGGGGAGACATATTAGAGCAGACGAACATTAAACAGATGGACACCTGGCGAACATCAAACGAACGTATATATTAGGTTGGGGAAAAGGTAATCCATCCAATCTTATAAGAACTTCAGGACTTTATTTAACATTTCGAATTGGAAAATAATGGATTTCTTTTTCCCCAAATATAATGTTTACAAGTTTTTTCTATTTTCTTTTGGTATTTCTTCTTAATAAAATGAAAATTTTTTTTCATTCCTACCCTGCTTAAAAATGTTTTAGACCGAATTGCCCAAATCGATAAATTTGTTTTATTATTTTTAATATCACACATGCTTTGTTACATTAAGTTTGTGCAGATATATATAACACTTAGAACAATTTAAGATGAGCCCAGCTTTCAGACTCAGAAAGATGTTTTATTTCTACATCTATATGATCTGGTGGTGGTGCTTGAGCAAAACAAAAATATTTGGAAGCCTTAGCAGGCAAAAGTTTATAGTGTATGTAGGAGAGGTAAACACAGCTGTCAAACTCTCTCTTTCTCTCTTTCTCCCTCTACGAAAAAAAACACTACATTCTCTATATTTTTGACATCAGAAATGCTTTCTTTTATGTTTTATTTAGATTTTACGGAATATTCTTTAATAAAAAAAAAAAAACGTTTCATAAGTCTATACTAATATCTTTAAAATTCTTAATTATAAATTGAATTAACTTTAGTGAAACGCCCTACATGTTATTGTTGTTCTTAACAGTCTTCCACTGAAATAAGGGACTCTGTACTGGATGATATTTCTGACTTCTCTATGTGAATTGTTGTGCGTACAACACGTTGCTTATAAGTGTTAATAGCGAAAGTAGAATGCTGCTGTCCCCCATTAGTATCGTTACTGTTTAACATGTGCTGTAGTAAGCCACTCCGATCTGCGCTACCACCACAACAATTGCTCACATTGCTCTTGCTTAATGGACTTGAAGAAGCCAATGGTAAAATGCTTTGCTGCAAAGAAATATCAGAAATACACACGTGTTTGGCTCTTGAGCAGTTGCTTATGTAATATTACAGAGTGACTCTTTAGGCCGTGCAATATCTTCTGTCACACATTTATATTTATAACATTTACGTACCATTCCATCATTTTTATGTCCATTTTTTGAATGATATCTAATACCATTTATATTCTTGTAGCGTTTCTTGCATCCAGCAATGGGACATGGATACGGCTTTAAATTTGCGTATTCTTCATTCACTTCAAACTCGGACAGTTTGCTGCTATACCAAATTTCATCGCCAATAGTACTACTTTGATTTGATGAAAAGTCTTGATGCTTAGGTTCAATATTATCCGTTGGAAATGTGCTAAGCATCATACGTTCATTTTGCGATGTAAAAGAAGAAACGTAGCTCAACGATGAACATTCTGGTTTCGAACGTTCTTTTTCTTCAATAATTTTGGGATCGTAATCAATATGAGTGTTTTCGATATGAATTATCAAATCGCGTAAACTTGGAAATACAATTCCGCAACCATTAAATCTGCACACGTTAAGTGAAAAGAAAGCCATTTAAAAACTCCGCCGCGGATTTGTCGACTGTTGTTGTGACGTGTACTTTTCTAATGAAAGTGCGGTCTGATTTCTGCTTCTTTGCTTCTTTCCGTACACAATTTGATTTCTCTTGTGTCCTTCTCTTTCAAGCATTTTGGACCTTAAGTAATTATCAATATTATTTTTTTGATATATATACTCATCTCTTTCGAAGGCGTCATATTCTTATTTTTTTTTTTTTTTTTTTATATTTCAAGTACTGTTCGATTGCTTTGTTAATTTCAAATATATTCTTTTTCTACATCTTGCACTGCCTTCTTCCTTGTACATCTTGCACTGCCTTCTTCCTTGTAGATCTTTTTAGTTTAAAATCGGCGTTAAAATCTAGGAGAATTAAGCAAAAAGTCCCCAAACTTTAATATTCTTAACATTCAGTAACTTATCGTAAATCGTGACCGAACACTATAGACAGTTGAATGGATGCATTCACTTTGAACCGAGTTTTCTGCATAATCACCACCGGCTTAGAAGGAAAGTATTCAATAAGTTTTTATATTAGATTAATATTATAAATATTTTTCATTTTCGAATATAAATAAATAAATATTCTTATTTGCAATATAGTGTACGGCAAAGTGTGCAAATATACGATATTAGGAATTATATTTTTTCAGAATTTGGCATCAGGTATTTGGCGATGTTGGAAACTATATAAATTTTGTCGTGCAGATCGAAAATCTGCAGGTATTTGGAGTGAATTTTGCAAACGAAGTGATTTATGTTCACCCAAAGAATGAAGCCGGTCAATTTTTAATAATTGCAACAATCAGCTATCAAATTTCAGAGTTGCCACTTGTATGAAAGAAAAAATGCTGCAAATTTAAGTAGTGCACTCTTATTGAGACATTCTTCTATACCTAAGGTGGTGGTGGTAGGTAATTAAACCTAAAATTTTGTGCTTGTTTTATAGCGGTTGGTAATGTGAAATTTTGAATGACGCTAAGGTTTGCTTGAGAATAAGAACCTTTCAATAGAAACACTACGATCTAAAAAATCAAATGTGTATTCGTTAGGTTTAACGCGTTTAGTTTGGGTACTTCTCACTGCCAATCGTAATATCTTATTTTTGTCAGTGACAATCCGAATATGTATAGCTAACTTGGCTAGTATAAGTACGTACCTAATCAAAGCTCATTTTATGGTGCTTGATAATGCGAAATTTCAAATTACGCTAACATTTTATGTTCTACAAGTTGTGAAATGACTAAGTGAGAGGACGGTAAGAAAATTTATAATTCTTTAGTCGAATTCGCGCAATTAACATCAATCCTTAACCACATACACTTTCAATTTCTTGACTCCTTTCAAATCCCTTTCAGTCTCATCGGTCATCTCGATGAAGCTAGACTAACGTATCTTTGTTCAGGAATGATTTTAAATGAATATTAAAACTTTTGTGCGTTAGCGAACCAAAAAGATTAGGCTAAGTGTTAGGCTGGAAGTCTTTTCGAAAGGTTTAATGAAGAGCTCGAAATTTCAAAGAAAAAATTTCTTTTATATAAAGAATTTTTTTTTTACATTTTCTAAAAGAAAATGAAAAAAAAATACATTTTCCGATCACATGAAAAAATGAGAATAAATTTTTAAAACATTTAAGAAACGCATGTCTTCTTATGAGATTAATTTGCCCAGTTATGAATTTCCTTAAACTTCCTTGAAGAACATTATTAAAATTCAGTTATAAAAAAAATTTTACCTAAATAAGTATGCGCATTAAACGCGATTTATGGTGAATCTGTAAAGCTGTCAATAAGAGCAAAATTTCAGTTTGTAAAGACAAGAGAACAATTTTTAACAAGTATTTATATCTGCGATAAGTGCTGTTATTGCTGTAATCATCAGTACTAAGTGAGGTATGTATAGGAAATGCGGCATACAATAACACACACACACACACACACACATATATATATATATATATATACCTACAAATGCATAACCACGTACATAGTTTGTAATATAAAACGCAAAATTCAAAATTCATAAATTAGGCGGAAACCCCAAAAGAACACATACAGAAAACGCACATTTACATATGTATATACCTACATAAGCCGTAGTTCAATATGCTGAACAGAAAAGAAACCCGCATACTTCACATTTGTCATCCACTTTTCAGCTTAGACTGTAAAAGCAAAAAAAAAAAAAAAAGACTAAATCTAAGGGATATATACGGTGTGGTGCTGTGAATTGAACTTTGCATGACTTCTATAAAATGTCTATGTGTGTGCAAGTACATACGTATGTATGCCAACATATACAAACGATGCTAAACGTTGCAACAAAGGTTTTCTTTTTTTTTTTCTTTTTTTTTTTTGTTATTTCTGTTAAAAATTTAGTTGAAAATACTAAAAATATATTTTTCTAATATTTTTATCTAACACTAGAAGATTTGTGCGAACTTTATTCGCTTAATAGCAGAAACGGATGGTTGAAGTAGAGAAACCGCATTATTTAAGTGTCAAATAAATTCATACTAATTCGTATGTTTGTGTAATTAAGTTATGTGTATACTGTGTGTGTGAGTGTGTGTGAGTGTGGGTGTGTTTTGGTTAAACGTTAAACCGCATGATTTTCAATTTTTGTAAAAGCCATAAAAAGCACAGGAACAGAGCCAGAATTAACTATGAAATAAAGCAAAGCCAAGCAATGCAAAGTAAAGCAAAGCAAGCAAAGCAAAGCAAAGGAAAGTCTTCTTCAAAATACAGCAGACAAGGGAATTTACAAAGCAGGGATGCATTGCTTATGTAGTCAAGCATTTACGAGTAATTAATTAGACATTTTAAATATTTTTATTGCCTAGTTTTAGGTAGCATTAAATAAAAGTTTGTTAAGCTATTTTAATGACTTTTTTAAGCATAGATCTGGGAGTTAATTTAACTAAAACTAAACACACACAGATATTTCTTATCATAATAACTATTTAGCAGTTTATCGCGATATATTTTTTTTCTTTTTTTTGCAATTAATCGTTTAAAAAAGTATAATGTTTGATAGAAGAAAAAATTACAAAAAAATAAAAATGAAATCTTATCCATAACAGTCTTTCTGCTCGAAAACAAATTCTCATATATTCATTAAAGTCGCTCTTTAACTGTCAAAAAGTCATACAATTTGAATTATGTTTTTTTTTCTTCTTCTTCTATCTTACATCTATCCAAGGGATGCAATAATGTGCTTGAATTTTAACAAACAAACAAACAAACAACAACATCTTAAATTTTTCCATTGTTTTTTGCGGTTGTCTGCATTTGCTTGATTTTAATTTTATTTTATTGTTATTTAATTTGCTAGTAAGAGTATACGTAGTATGCGTTATGGATTTAATTTGGTAGGTTTGGGTTGCTTTTTAAATAAACAATAAAATGTTATGAATTCGAAGGAAGAACAACAAGGAAATATAAAAATGACACATGCTATAGAGCATATAAATATTTGGGCTTTCATGCGAATCCTTATGTGTACCCAACAAATACTGTATACACTTTAGTTTGTATTCTGGTGGCATTAAGTCTCCAGTTGAAGTTAACTTTTTAAAATCTTTTAAGACAATTGCTTACGCAGAAAAGTTTGTTTACACATACATGTATATTACGTTTCGAACATTAGCAAAAAAAAAAAAAAAAATAAATAAATAAAAAAATGAAAAATAGAATCAAGTCTTTATGCTGTAAAAAGGCGTTTTATATATAAAAATCTAAGTAATAATTTTGCAACAATTCAATTGAAGCGGAAGGTACAGTGTTCACAAAAGGAAAGTATTTCGATTCGAGCGAGAATTTTTATTTCATATTTTGTGATATATAATAGGTGCACAACATTGCTTCAGTCGTTTTCCGATAGATAATTTTAGCGATATACCGTAGTGGTAATAAATAGATGTAGATCTCGTGCTATAAACTCTGACATTTGTCCCTTCGAAATATTACACGATTTGTGTATGCATCATAAAAAGTTATTCTTATTTGAAAATTTCACTTTGCGAGCGAGATATTTTTCTTTTTTTTTTTTTTGCTTAAATCGAAAGATGTCGTATCTAAACCCTTACGAGCGATGGGCACTGATTGTATTACGATATTCGAAGCATATATGATTAAGACACAGTCTAGGCGAGCCATTGTTATGAATATGGTGACGCCATTTTGTGGAAGGGCGTGGGGAGGGAGGGGAGGAGGTTTCATTATAATTGTATATTTGCTCCCCCCAAATGGAACACTCCGTATAGTAAAACTGAATGCTTGCTGATTTTAGCAGCAATAACCTACAAGGTACTGCACTCCCCGTTGTTATTAGCAGACATTACTCATTTTGATTAACACCAGTTCGAAATCGATTACTTATTGTCTGGTCAAACAAAGCTTGCGTTACCGAAAAAGTGTGTCTTCCCTTACTCAGTCCCAAAATACTTGTTTTCTCCCCGTTACGGAAGTAAGGAAAAGAATAGTAACACAGTAACATTTGAATACAATGGTCGTTCGGTGATCAAATTTGAAATCGTTCGGTTGTATGTTTGGGGAATCATTAGTTGACCTAAATCTACTTTTTTTAAGTCTAATTAGTTTTATATTTCATTATACCCACCACCACCACCATCGAAGTAAAGGGTGAGTGGGGGAGTATCATTTTGTTTGCAACACCCAGAAAGAAGCTTCAGGTACCCCGCAAACCGTATATGTTTTTCTTCAGCATCAGATTTAAAATCGATTTAAGCCTGCCTATCCATGTGTCTGTGCGTTAGTGGTAAACATTCTTTTGGCCGTAAAAATGAACATATCTGGCAGAAACATTGAAAGTTCTTGCACATAGTCGAAGGGCACGCCCACACTGTATAATGTAAATTGAGAAGACATCTACTTTTACGAAAAAAAGTTGATTTTTTTACTTATTACTCGCAAACTATGGCAGACATGTCTATAAAAATTAGAAAATTCATTGAGGCAATTATCCTTTAGCACCGGTATAGATCAAAACAAAATTCAGGATTACTTGGTAAACTTTAGGTCTAAAGTGAGCTTTGGAAGCAAGAGAAGTTTCTCGCCATGTTGTTGAAAAAAAAAAACGGTATTCTCGTACTTAGTCAACATAAGTGAATCTGCGAAACCACTATTTGTAGTTTTCATCCTAACGAATTGAGTGATGATGTATTTCTGGAAAAAATTTCTTGCTAAAATAAATAAAAATTAAACACTGTACCAGAATTTACTCGTATTACGCTATATTGTTAGTAGAATATTATGGAAAATTCTTGACTTCAATTTACATAAGGATAGGAAATCAAGTAGTAAATTCGAAAGCAAACAACTTCTGCACTCGCTTTGGATATAAAACTTTCGTTTAAGTTAAGTTAATATGATAGGCCTTTAGTCGGCAAATATATATATATGTGCTCAATAAGAGATAAGTTTTGGTTAAAAAGGATATGATTTCTTCGGGCATATATATACCCACTAAGAGATAAATTTCGGATATGATTTCCTCGGGCATATATATACCCACTAAGAGATGAATTTCGGATATGATTTCTTCGGGCATATATATACCCACTAAGAGATAAATTTCGGATATGATTTCTTCGGGCATATATATGCCCACTAACACAGATAAATTTCGGATATGATTTCTTCGGGCCAACATGAATAGATACACGACATTATTGCTTATCATAAAATTTTACTTAACCACCACACTACTAGAATTTTTTAATTAATTCTGGCAACTTTGAAAGCCCCAAAAGCGTGTGCACAGATCAATTTACTAGACTAGACCAGCTAGTTGTTAAGAAAAAGTTGTTGTTTAATAAGCTGTTACTTAATGCATTTGATTTAATGAGAAGATTAAGTATTAGTTTGCATAAAACTCCACTGTTCGTTCCTTGTGGTTGATGGGAATAAAATCGTTGTAGTGCTTTGTTTGCGATCAAGACTACACGATGTGTATCTTTTTATATGTTGCAAATGCCTTGATGCTGCTGTTTAACTCACCCCTAAAATTTCGGTGGCGAATGCAAAGACAAATCCTATTTACAAACTTTCTCATTAACTCGTAATATTATGAGTGAAAAATTTCTGCCAAATAGAGTTTAAATGGTGCATGGAAATTAGCTCTGCAGTAGAACATAATATAAAACATAAAATACTAATAAAATAATAGTAAACTAATGAGAAAAAATACAACAGTAATTAAGAAAAAAAAAAAAAAAAAAAACTTTTTTAAATGCTTTTAATTTTTACAACTAAATAGTTATTTTTTTTTTTTTTTTTCAATTGTAATCGCAAAACGAAAAAATCTAGACATAAAAAAAAAGGAAACCAAGAGAGGCGAAAATTGAAGAGAACCTAAAGAAACAAAAAAAAAAAAAAGTTAAATAAAATAAAACTTCGCTCATAAAATTGTAATCATATGTGAATTACGAGCTTTTTTCTTCTTCTCTAACCCTACTACTACTACTACTACCACTACTACCACGATTACTGTTACTAGAGCTACCAAAAACCATAGATAGCACAATTTGTGTGAAGGACTGTTTTTTTCATCTTCCTTGTGATTGCCAAATGATACGAAAGAGCCACCTGTTAAGTTGTACGGATTGGCTTTGAACCTGCGGGGCAATGACCATAAAAAATGACTTAGTATTGCTGTTGCAGTTATGTCTAAATACGTTTCAACGAATATCAAGGTTTTGAGATCATAAAAAGCCATTTAAAATAAACTACACTACACTAGTAGCACTAGGCGTTAGCGACGGCAGTCGCCAAACAATCAAATCTCAAAACCAATAAAAGCCACAATAAATACATATAAAATATAACTAATGTTTACAAAATGTTTTCTTTTTTTTTTTGAGTTTTTAGATTTTGTTTTGTGTTGATCTTTTTTTACAAGGAGAGAAAAAGGGAATACACATAATGCGGTTTTAGTTCTTGTTTTTGTTTGTGTATAAAAGAAAACAAAAGTCAAGCGTATCGTAGTAGTACAAGTCAAGAGTATATAGTTTAGTGGCATGTTATGACAAATCTAATAGCTTCAGCAGTTTTTACTCAATTGCTTTTGATTTTATTTTTATTTTTATTTATTTATTTTTTTTTTTAAATTTTGCTCACATACAGAAGTTACTGTTGTTGCTGGCAATTTTTGTTGTATCGTTTTATTGATGTCGACAGTAGCAGAATACAATTGTTATTGATGTATAAAGGAGATGATGAAATAAACGTATATTCTTCTATGAATGCTTGCGTATAATATGTGTTTGTAAAATTTATTTTATATCATTTGCAGTTTCAGGTCATAACGAAGGAATCTAATAATTTTAATAATTTCAAAATATGTAAAAATTCTTTCAATTACACTACAGAGAGAGAGAGAAAATATTTTTGCCTTTAAATACACTTTTTTTTTTGTAGCCCTTACTGAACTAATGTGAAAACACGTAAAAAAAGGCTACATTAATTGATACTGAATTATTATTTACATCTGTGTCCTAGAAACATAAATGACAACATTCCATAAATAGTTACAATCATATACAAGGGATATAGACAAAATAATATGAACACTATGCAATATAGTATAAGATCTGCGGAGAGGCAACATAAAGCCGCAATGAAGCAATAGTGGTAAAAGAACTCTACACTCGCTTAAGTACAACAAGATGTTTCGCAAATGTGACAGCAAAACTCCACATTCACTTAAATACGGCATTTTTTCGATAAAAAAAGTACAGCTCACCAACAAAGCTAACTTTCATGAAAGGGGGATTTCTTCGAGGCTCTCACTAACTATACCAATATTTTCTGTTGAACATGATGTATGGGCCTTAACAAACCTGCCATAAATCAAGCAGTTCTTTCATATTTCTTTGCACTTTTGCCTATAGCGAGCTCAGATGGACAAGTACATCGATCACGATCTACTTACGAAACGTATCTATTATAGGGTGAGAATTTTTATAGTAAATTTTTACTAATTTAACATGTCCAAAGATTGTTAAGCAATTTATATTACAAAATGGAAAACATTACCTTAAACACGTTATGCTCTGGCTAATAGTTCCGCTTTACATATGTTATGAAATAAGATTGCCAAGTCCGGATCACGAAATGGATGACCCTACATGATCTTAATGTTAACGTGATTCGTAATAAGATATTTTCAAAATTTGTGATTCTATGCGGGCATGATACCAAGATCAACGGCATGAAATTCAAAACAAACTTTACAAAGATTTCAAAAATTTGAAAAAATAATTTTTAACAACGTAGACTTTGTTTTTTGTTTATATTGATGGGCCTTCTAGTCGCTAGTCAAAGTGAGAAAGAACTTTTGCACTTTCATTTGCATATTGAGTTCGCCATAAATAAAGCCAGATCAATGGTGGATTTTATTAAAAAGTAGTCTCTAGGGATCTAGGCGATCTATACCATTCTGAGACCAATACTTAAATATGCTTCTCTCGTGTGATTAAATCAGCAGAGAAAGAATTCTTGTTTTTCATCCTTCGAAGTCTGGGCTGGAATCCACAAGTCTCCTTGTCACCTTATGAAAATAGATTGTTAGTGTTAGACCTTCTGACCACTAAAGAAATGAAGTATCAGCGGTTGTGCTAAGCTTCTACATGTTTGCATCGGTTTAGGATTTCACTATCAGCTTAATATTAAACCGATTGCATATGTACTTCTGTGCCAGAAATGTACATGGTTGCACATGGTACAATTGTACATGGTACAATTGGAACCGCCATTAGGAAACGCTACCAATAGTAACTGATGAAGTTGGGACGAAAAACCGGCTTAATATATCTAAAAGTCATAATATCGTAAATTTTTAGCAGAATCTTTAGTGGCACTAAGCTGGAATGTGCTACTCTCCCCGCAATTATCAGTGGATACAACTGCTTCTGCTTAACATCAGTTACAATCGATAATTTATTGAGTGATTAAATGGATATCGAACAAGTAACTCTTCTCGTGCCCGTACTCCCTTAAAAGGCATAATTGTCTTGCCATTGCGACATTCATATTTTGTCTAAAAGATGGAAGAAATAGCATCTAATGAATGACAATACTTTGAATAAACCGTTATGTACGTTCTTTTTCAGAAAAAATTCCTAATCTTTGATAGAAAACAACTAAAACTTATCGTTGTATTAATCCATATATCGTATGCTCATTTACAAATCATATCGTATACTCATTTACAGATCATATCGTATACTCATATTACTTGCATATCGTTTTCTCTTGTAACATACTATGCAAAGATTTACCCATAAAATCACATAAGCTAACGAGCGATGGGTATTTAAAAATTCGAATAGAATTTCGCTTTGGCTTAACTCGCAATAAAAAAAAAAAAAAAAAAAAAAAAAAAAAAAAAAAAAAAAAAAAAAAGAAAAGAAAACAACAAATAAAACAAAGCCGCTTTTACTGCAATCGTTAAATGTGATGCATACAAATTGGTCTGCGTGTGTATAGAAAATCTAATCAAATAAAAAAAAAAAAAAAAGCATGACTTATTATCAACATTCATGGTATGAGTGACAAGCGATTTGAAGACATTTGGTCATGATTTGCTCAGTAACAAGCGTAACCACACCGCAAATGGTTACAATGCTGTACGAAAAAGTGCAGTTGAAAAAAAAAATAAAAATTATTATGCAAAGTGAATATAATTTGCGTAAACTCACTACTCTAATGTCTTTGTATACATACGTGTGTATGTGTGTGTTTGTTTTTTAGTGTTTACTTGCAAATGAAATCAGGGCATGTTTAAATTTTGTGAAAGTTTTTTTTTCTCTTCATCTATAGTTGTTTATTTACATTAATACCTCAACTACTTACCTTTGTTAGGCGGCTTAGTAGCCGCATTCACATACACATCATATCATGCGTTAAACATTAATTTATAGGTTTAGTTAGATGTGTGGGCCTATTTAGATATATTTGTGTAAAGAATTTTAATATATATTTTTTTCTGTTTTTTTTTTTTTTATTTTTTTTTTTTATTTAAACCTACTTCAGATCCTGTTAGTAGATAATGTATAAATTTAGTCACTTTTTTTTTTCTTCTTTTTATTAGCATTACTTGCAATTAAAATAGAGTTCATTACGTTGGAAATAAACGGCAGTTGTGTGCTATAGACGATGACATCTTCAGATAATTTTAGCAGAGTATGTGACAAAATTATTATTAAAATTATAATATAAATAGAAAAAGAAAAGTTTCAAAGACTTTAAGTGAAACCATTAACATGTCAATCCTACATTAGTACATATGTTGTCGAAATGGAAAAAAAATATTTTCTCTCTTTTTTATGATAAAAGCATAATTACTTCAAATAAAAAAATCTAAACAGCTATGCGAGTTGAATCCAAAATATAGAAAAATAATGTCTATATTAAGGATGGTAAGGAAAGTTCATTGAATTGTATTCATTGATATACAAAAATGATCATCAAAGGAAAAACTTGAGGCATTATATGTATAAAAAGCAAAAGATGTTGATTTCCAATCTTATGTTAATGTAATCCGAAGTGTGTATCAATGTTTGCTAACTTTTACAAGAATATAACATAAGTACAAGATATTCTGATTACACTGTTGCCATTCGCCATTCGCCATTCGCCGACTTCTGCATCTCTCATCTTTTAGAAAGAATCTGACAGAGGGACAAACGGACAATATTAAAGCCACTTAAGGTCTTATGCTGATCAAACATATGTACGTACATGAAGGGAGATCTAAGGTGTATTGTTGGATGGTACAAATGATGGATCAAATTTTCTATAAACGATCTTGCAATTATTGAGTACCTTTGTCAAGACGTCTATAACCTTCCTATGTGATCTGGCGATTTTTCCTAACGAAAGAAATGAATCAAATAATCTGTATTAAATTTTGTCTGAAAAATAGCGTCAACTCACTTAAATCGCTGACTGAGGCATTTAGCGAATCTACTTCGAGCAAAAAAAATGTACGTAAGCGGTACAAACTTTTCACAGAAAATCGAGAATATGTTAACGACGATGGTCGCTCTGAACACACCAAAACGTCACCAACCCGCAGCAGAAGAAAACGTTGAAGCAATGAAGATAGTTGTTATGTAGAATCGTCAAATCACTATTAGAGAAGTTGCTGAAGATGTCAACGTATCGCTTGACTTATATCAGCCGCAAATTTTTTTAGATATTTTCGGGCGCGAAACGAACGGCGAAGTGGGTCTCAAAAGCCCTTAATTGCATCATTGCTCGTTCGCGTTTTTTTGGACAAAAACAACACCGTAATCATGCCTCAGCCACCATATTCGATTTTTTCTTGTTATCAAAACTGAAAAGACTGATAATAGGACGTTCTTTTGTCACGATTAAGGAGATAAAGATAGCATCTTTGGAAAACCTTACGGTCATCTCAAAAAACGAATATCAGAAGTCCTTCGGAGATTGGAATAAGCGTTGGCACAAGTGTGTTCTATCTAAGAGGGATTACCTTCAAGGAGACGAACTAGGGGTTGATAATTAAATAAATATTTTCTTCCAGAATATACATAATTTTTATAATGCCCATCTATGACTAAATTGACGATTATGTGGTATTCGTCTATGAAATGTATGATAAAGAAACGACAGATAAATGTTTGAGAATTATTTCACTGCAAACCGCTGCCGCGAAGTATATCTTGAAATACATTACAAAGAGACTTCAATATTTACATATTCAGTGTTCAATCTTTGCTCAAAAAGTATTCCAAGTTTAAGAAGTCGTTAATTTTTGAACTCAACTGACCATTAAGTGTTGAAAACGATTGATGAATGTTTCAAAACTATCTCACTACAAACTACTGCTACGAGTTGTATCTTGAAGCGTAGTGCAAAGGGGACAAATTGGAATTGGAAGTGGAAAATTATACCATATTTAAGAGGATGGTTAAGCTTTGAATTGATCTGACCATTAAAGCCTAACTGTCGCCTTGTAAATGGGAGAAATTCTTATATTCCGTTTTTTGAAATTTTTCTGTAAGGATTCTTCCCCATATACGATAATTGAACTGTATTGCTTTCGAAGTCATCGACTGTGTATTTATTTCTTTAATTTTATTCTGCTATCGAATTTGCCCAGGTCATGTATTTACATTTTAAATAAGAGGGCAATCAAAAGTGGTTGTTTTGCAAAATATATTTTCAATTTACTTAAGTATATATACATATACTCCCATACTCTAGCGGGAATTTGTATAAATCTAAATATACTTGAACGGCATGCATTTATAGCTAAAATGATGTTTCATAATATTCGTAAAAGAACAATTGAACCTTCAAGCAGACGCCAAAGGTCCTCGAAAGAAATGCCCACACGTCTTCAAAAACAAATGTAGCCAAAAATATATATATATGCAAGCATGTGTGTGTGTGTGTGTGTCTGTGTGTGTAATTGCAATCGGTTATACGGAAATAAAATCAAATATGCATACATATACATATTTATAGTTAGTCCTTGCATGCGTGTAAGTGTAAGTGTAAGTACTTTAACGTATACACACACATATGTTAGGTGTATGCGTGTGTAGCCAAAATATTGTCATTTTCAAAAGAATGCTGTTTGCTTAACGTTTCCTTTTTTTCCTCTTTTTTTTTTTCTTTTTTCTTTTTTTTTCTGCTATATTTTTAGCGGCTGCATTCAAGCATGTAAAAAATGTTAAACATCTCAGAGCAAAGGATGGCAGTAGAGATGTCGTATTTCTGTGTTTGTGTATGCATATGTATAGCTGTGTATATATCTATGAAATGTGAATAAAAACAATTTCTGTTTAAATTAGAAACAAATGCCAACACAGAATGTATACAACAATATTTTTATAACTGTCATCCAACCAACCAACCAACCATACACCAGCTATAAGAAAAAAACAAACATTAAGAGAATATGAAGAAGAAGACGAAGAAAATCTCGTTTTCCTGTTGTTGTTGTTGCTCATTCTAGATAGTAAATCCTATGTGCTTTGTCTGAATGAGTATGCATGTATGTGTGTTTCCTTTTTATCAATTTTTTAAAGATTTCTTCAATATAAAATAACTTTAAAGAGTTAAAGATTTTTATTTTTTACAATACAAAAAAAGAAAAAAAAAACGTATGTGTTACGTTCAAATGAAATAGAACCAAAAAAAAAAAAAAAAAAAACACTATGCTGTTGGCAAACTTAATGACCTGTTAAGTTTTCGATAATAGCTGCTGGCAAAGAAAATTTGAAATGCCAAACACTTCACAATGAACACAAAAACGTTAACCTTCTCTCTTTCTCTCTCTTTCTCTCTCTCTTGTTTCCAAAGGCATTTCTTCTGTGCTACTAGTTTTCTATACACTCTCTCTCTCTCCCTCTCTCTTTCATTTGTGTGTTCATTTTATATTATACTTGAATTCTTGTTTTCGGGGTTCATTATCTAAAAGGCTTAGTTAAGCTTTAATTATCAGCTAATACGAAGGTAATGTCAAAACCATATCTAAGCACACACACACACGCACATACGGTTTTCGTTATATTATAACACCATGGATTTGTCTATGCAAAAATCCCTTTTTTTTGGTTTTATCTTGTTATTCGTTCACTTTTTATGCTTTTTGAAGACAATTTTCATGAAATTTCACATAATTTCTTTACATAAAAGCTTTTCCTTCCTTCTGGTTTATTTGTCAACTTTATTTACTCCAGTTGTGCTCTTGTTATCGCATCTAATGCATTTTATCAAAAGGGTTTATTTTAATTTTTTTTGTTTCTATTTTCTTGAATTTTATTAAAACGTAAGTTTTTATTATCATCGCTCTAAAAGGATAAAGTAAACTTTTCAAAATATTTCAAGAAAACTCAGTTGAAATATATTTCTTATCTTTGAAGTAAATCTGCAAATTAGTTTACAAATTAGAGCTTAATTAAAACTTCGATATAAAATAGACGAAGAAGAAAAAAATTATGTTAAGGCAGCATAAAAAAATGGCGAAATATTCTATCGGCTGTTAGCAGACTATTAGGCTTTTACATAATTTCCGATATATTTACGAAGTTCGATTTCATAGGTTCTACGTCATTTTCATACTGCAGATCTGTTTGAGAACAAATAAATCACCTTAGTTGGAGACGATCTGTGATCATCAAATAAAAATCCATATTCAGAGATTCAACTTTCTACCATTATTTTTGCAAAGTTTAGATCGACAAAACTGAATGGAACGTTGACGGACAGATGCAGAATAAACGACAAATTTTATGTAGACACTGACTATATATTTTTGAATACTCTACATTTATGGTAGGATAAGTTGAACTACCAAAATATTCAATTAATCGTAGCAACGTTCAGGGACTGATAGAATGATCTTAATTCAAATATTAACCTTTATTTCAATTTAATAATTAATTAATTCAGTCTTTGAGAGCTTATACAGGAATTTTCAGTAAGAGTGATAGGATTTCTTTAAAACACGAAAGGGCACTAAAAGAGAAGGTCAAAAGCAAAATTTCTGTTTTATTTTGAAGTACGTTGGTTGCAATTAGGTTCTATCATTCAAATACCCTGCACCTCTCCTTTTAAGAAGACAAGCCTAGTGAACACAATTTTCGAGCAATTTCTCCATTAAAGTTGACCTAATTTCTGGCCTAACAATATTCGGTTTTAATGCAAGAATAGTATCTGGTTTATCTGGTCATAGAACAGTTTCTTCAAACAATACCAATATAGACCAGATATAGACTAAAGGTATTAAATCACTAGTCCTTGGAGGAAATTAAACGAAATTTGAATTGAAATTGAATTGAAAATGAATTGAAAATGAATTGAATCGAAATTCAAATCGAACAGAAATGGAAATGGAATTGAATTCAAGTTGAAATGTAATTAAATTGAAATTGAATTGAATTTAAATTAGAATTGATTTGAAATTGATTTGAAATTAAATTGAAATTGAATTCAAACTAAATGAATTGAATTGAAATTGAATTGAATTGAATTGAAATTGAAAGTGAATTGAATCGAAATTGAAATTGAACAGAAATGAAAATGGAATTGAATTCAAGTTGAAATGGAATTAAATTGAAATTGAATTGAATTTAAATTAGAATTGATTTGAAATTGATTTGAAATTAAATTGAAATTGAATTCAAACTAAATGAATTGAAATTGAACTGAAATTGAATTGAAATTGAATTGAAAGTGAATTGAATTGAAATTGAATTGAAAGTGAATTGAATCGAAATTGAAAACGAACAGAAATGGAAATGGAATTGAATTGAAGTTGAAATGGAATTAAATTAAAATTGTAATTGAATTGAATTTAAATTAAAATTGATTTGAAATTAAATTGAAATTGAATTGTAACTAAATGAATTGAAATTGAACTGAAATCGAATTGAAATTGAATTGAAAGTGAATTGAATTGAAATTGAATTGAAAGTGAATTGAATCGAAATTGAAATCGAACAGAAATGGAAATGGAATTGAATTGAACTTGAAATGGAATTAAATTAAAATTGTAATTGAACTGAATTTAAATTAAAATTGATTTGAAATTAAATTGAAATTGAATTGTAACTAAATGAATTGAAATTGAACTGAAATCGAATTGAAATTGAACTGAAATTGTATTGAAATTTAACTTAACTTTTGAATTCAAATTGGATTGAAATTGAAATCGAACAGAAATGGAAATGGAATTGAATTCAAATTATTAATAATAATTAGAATAGAATAAATTGAATTCAAGTTGAAATGGAACTAAATTAAAATTAAATTGAATTTTAAATTAAAATTGATTTGAAATAAAATTGAAAGCCCCATTAATAAACGATAGAAAGTCAGATACAGAGATTGAGTTACTTGGATATAAAAACTTTTACTGATCAATTATATATAATTTGTGGAGTCTCTGATAAATATTTGTGAGCGTTGCAAACGACATAATGGATCAACGAATTTTGAATTTCTGCTTTGATAAATCCAAATCTTCTACTGTCAAAGTTTTCATATTTCCTGATTATTCATAACAAACAAAATGACAAAAAGTTTCAATTCGCAATTGATTCACAGCAAACTATAATTAATTTCTTTTAAGAGTTTAGTAGAAAAATATTCAATTGACACAAGCTCAATAATAATTTATAATTTTTATCTATTCGTTTAAAATGATCAGTATCTGTATTCTTTCATAAAGAGGAGAATGATTTTTTTTTTTGTGTTAATTTGCTACGAAAATGTTTTTTTTCTTTATTTTATGACTTGTTTATGTAAAAGCATAATATAAAAATTTTAGAAAATTGACAAAAAAAATGCTTTAAAATTACACTAATTACTATGACTTGTTGTTAAATACTTTTTTTTGGGGAGAATATTTTTTATAGGCACAACCGAAAGGTTTGTGTGTATGTTAATTTTATCAGTTTGTTGTATGTTAATTTATCAGCATTTAAAGGGCAGTTTTAGAGACCCCACAAAGTATATATACTCTTGATCAGTATCGAATTTAGAATCTCTTTAAGCATGTCCCTCTGCTTGTTAATCTGTGGTAAATAGTAATATATCGGCTTCGAATTTCGCAGAAACTTTGAAAGTTCTAGCACACATTTTGGTATAGAAAATGGCCCAACTCGGTTAAAAAACACCTTTGATTTCGAAATTAAAAAAATATTTTGTTTATTACTCACAAACCATAGCAGAGAGATTTGTAGGAATTCGCATAAATGCTGCGTCCGATATCCTAGAAAGGACACCCATCCGATATAATAGAATATCGAAACCCAATTTCTTTTATGAAAAAGTTTGCAGCGTCAAGAAAGAAGCTTCAGAGATCCAATAAGGCCTATATATATATATATATATATATATATATATATATATATATATATATATATATATATATATATACATATGTTTGATCAATATTAAATTCAAAATCCACCTAGGCATGCCCGTCAGTCCTTCCGTTTATCTACCTGTCGGCTCACCTGCGTAAAGTTCGAGCTCGTCCGTCCATCCGTCCGTTTATCTGTCTGTCGACTTATGTGCGAAAGTTTTAGACGAGTCCGTCTGTCCGTCTGTCCGTCTGTCCGTCTATCCGTCTATCTGTCTGTCTTGTTATCTACTTATTTGGATCAAATTTGGCAAAATTATCGAAAGTTCTTACATTGAAAAAAAAACGCTAATCGTTCAAGGGCAAGCCTACGGTTTTTATGAAGTGAAAATGTGCCAGCTTTCAGAGTGTTTTGCTCACTATTCATAGACTAGAGAAGAAAAAATGTTCCTTGGTATTTTATAAAAATAGAAAAAATCTGCCACGCCTATCTAGTATAATAAAGTATTGAAATTTCGTTTTTTTTTAAAATCTATATAAAGGTGATAGGTATAAAAGACTCGTCGCAACCGATATAATTTTTTCTTAAAACACAGAAATCTTGTAAATATCTCTCGTTTTTCCCACAAATTGTAGTCGCATTGAATGTTTTTGCTTGAAATTAGAAATTGTACTTAAGTCGACGATAAACTATGCCATAAATACATATGCAGAAGATATAGAGAAAAACATTTGTGTCTTATAGCCCATGTGTGTGCATAGTAAGGAGAATAATTTACATTTTTGAAATCACAAATAGAAGTCATAAAGAAAAGTATGCTTAAGATAGCAATTTTTATATAACGAAGACAAGTACTAATGAATGCAAATGGTCAACAGGTCGTGTCTTATGGAAGAAAAACTGAAATAGAGAAAAACAAGTAAAGGTTTTATATTTACATTCTTCTCTCGCTCTATCTATACGGATTTTATTTTTATGTTAAAAACCTTAAGAAACATCATAAAGTTTAATAATAAAATATTCAAAATACTTTGTTTCAAATTTAAATACAGAATACGGCGCCGGAATATAAGAAAACAAGAAAAATTTTTACAATAATAGGGAGAATAAGAGATAAAAAAAAAAACAAAAAAATTCAAAAATTTTAGAAAAATTTTATATAGAAAATATTTATTAAATTTTGTGTCCAATATATATTAATTTAGGCCTAAATTTGTTTACGCAAATTTCTAACAAAACCACACGTGTTTATGTTTGTCCTACAATATGGACATAACATCATTTAAACTTCACTATGGCGAAAACATAAAAACAAAAAAAAAAAAAAAAAAATCAAAACATACTAACACAACATGTTTGCAACATAGCACGTGGTATACACAAACAAGCAAACTTTACAATGCACAATGCACACTAACACTAAAAGTTTCCCCAACGGGCTACTCAATGCTTAGGTTATTACGCACATACATACATTAGTATGTAATGCGGAAATTCTGCCCTTTAGTTTAAAAAATTTAACCAAATTGTTATTTATGATCTCTGGCAAAACAAGCCAAAAGAACATTACATACAAACATTCAACGACTAACAACTCAATTGCCAAACGAGACCTAGACGCGTTTATTTAATAGTAACTACAGCAGCAAACAAAAAAAAAAAAAAAAGAAAAACAAATACGCGTTTACAACCATACAAGCACGCACACTTGAACAACCACTTGACTAGACAGTTATGTGGTAGTGATGAGTGAGTAACGATGGCTAAAAAAGATAAATACAGGACACAAGACATCAAATAAACCAAAAGAATAAGAACAAGAAAAAGAAGAAGAAGAAGAAGAAGAAGAGAAGCATACAAAAAATAAACATACTTTTCTTTTACTTTGATTATTTCAGAATTACGAAAAAAAAATTGGGGAGACTTGCTTGAACCGGGTCGTAGTTATCAAGATGGTTTGACTAACATTTCATTTCTTAAGCAATCTAATCACGTTTGTTAAACTCAGCCTACACTGTAAAAAACTTACATTAAAGCTAATTAGAATAAAAAGATATGAAAAAATTTATTTTATGAAGTATCGACTGGCGGACGTTTAACATGGAAAATTAATAAAAAAATAAATAATAATAATAAAACATAGTTTTACGTAAAGTGAATAAAAAAAAAAAATAAAAAAAAAACATAAAACATAGTTTTGTATAAAATTAATAAAGAAAAACATCATTAAAGCCAAAACTAATCCCCAACTTTATTAAGATTTCGACGTAGAATTTCGTGTTTACACCACACGAAACCTTTACCCCTTGGAATGGCGAATTTCAGTGAATTTTTACAGGTAGAATAGAATCATATTTTAGAACTGATTCGAATTTTAGTCTAAAAATTATAAAACAAAAAATTTTGTTTCTTAAGTTTTGAAGCTTAGTCCTGATGTCCCGATACTTATTGATAATAAACTAAAAGACCTTCAATTTGATTAATTAGATTAGCATTGCGTCAATTGACTAAACGATAACAATTTCCTCCCTCCATAGTTTAGACTGATATATGGGCTATTACTTGAAAAATATTTCCAAATATTCTAGGCTTTCCTCACCTTTTTCCTATAGGTCGTATGATCTTCTAGATCGTCCATTTCCATAAATAAAACATAATTTTGATTGAGATTTGGATTTAAAATTTTTTTTTTTAGAATATATTTATTGGATCTTGCCATTATTTGGTCGAATACAACTTCATTCAAAAATATACTTCGCGGGACATCTTACAGGACTGGATTCTTTTGAAGTAATTTCCTATGAACCGGCAATTGCTCGGCTGTAACTTGACACATGTTCGTTTTCAAAGCTTTAACAGATAGAAGATTGATCGTATAAATTCGATCCTTTGCTTAAATTGACAAGAAAAAGTTCAGCGGATGTAAAGCACACAATATTGGTTACCAAAATTTGAAACTTGATACGTCCAGGAAATTTCTCACGCAACTATACCAAAAAGGAGCATGTTGTGCGGCTTGTGGCATGATCCTGCATGAAATGTACCTACTGTAAAATCAGCAGTTTTATAGTATATTTTTATTACTTTAACATTTTCAACGGTTGTTAAGCATTCCATATTGCAAAATGGCAAACATCGCACTAAACATCTGATACCCTAAATGATAATTCGGTTTTACATAAGATACTGAAACAAAGCTGCCAAATCCGTACGAGGAAATGGATGACCATATACGATCTTGACATTAACGCAATTCCCAATGAAACATTTTTAAAATTGAATCCTGTGAAGGCATGACATCATGCCATGCTTTTGTCTGAAACCGGCATGAAATTCAATATAAACTTTACAAAGACTTTTAAAAAAAATTTCTAACGATGTAGACTTTGTTTTCGTTTATATTCATGGCCTTCTAGTCGCTAGTCACAGTAAGAAGGAAAACTTATATATTTTAATTTGCGTGTTAAGTTTATGGTTGACTTAAGTCAAAAGTGACAGCAGAACTCACTTGAATACAGCATATTTCGACAAGACCAATATGTCGGTAGCGGTACAAAATTAAAATTCATAGAATAACTGCAATTCCTTTATAATATGTAATGTTTACATTACTTTGTCTGCCCCTGCTGATATATGGAACTTAGAAAGTTGGTCATTAGGATTTTTTTACAGATACCTTCATTGATGCTAAAAATTGTCTGTCTGCATCAGACGGCAATGGGCATTAAATCGACCAAACTTTCCTTGAATTCAAATCTCAGAATATCTTTTTGTTCATTTTTAACGTCGAAATCGACCTTTCGCAGCCAACAAGGATGCTACGCGTATAAATGAAATCAAATACGTAAATCTATTGTTTACTTTTGTAGAAACAATTAATGGAGAAGTCTAGTAAGAGACTTAAACATCAAGTCGGCATAGCAGCGTTCAGTTGCCAGATTGTCAAACAATACTTGAACTACTATTGTGAATTGGCATAACACCTACAGATCAAATATACATCTCGAAGAATGGGCTCATGTCTTATCCATCTCTTGCCACTTCCTTCTCGTTGACCCTCCATTAGGTTATTTTGTATATGAGGGTATGTACTGCGTGAAGGGTCTTTTTAAAATGAGTGTATGTCTGTATGCAGCCTTTCGTGAATTTAGCCTTGTCCAGCATCCGCCGTATAGTTGTTGCCAGACCATGCTATGGTCAAGAGAGTTGAGTTGAGTTCTTCTACCACTTTTGCGGTAGTTTTATGTTGTTTGTCTACCGTAGGCAAGAAGCATTCTTCATGCATGGGGCAAGCAATACTTATAAGGACCAATCTTTCTTTGGGCAGTCTGATCCTCATGGATTTATTTGGATTTTTAGATGATATACGGAAGGTCTTTCCTACAGTCTATCCCTTGGATTATTATGTACTTGGAAGTTCATTGACACAACCCGACGCCATCCATCTTCCCTTATGAAATACTGCTTCTATGAATAATACACGAAAAGTGATAGATTTGTATGATCCCTTTGCAGCAAAGAACCTAGAGAAGAGACTTTAACTTTTCTTACGAAAAATCTCCCAATGATCTTCTCTTACAATCTTTGTGAATCTCTCGCCAGACATCGATAGTTAAACCTTTATCCTTCTTAGCCGATAACTGTTTCGGACGACCCCCCATGCGGAACCAAGCTACAGTCCTGTATAACCTCGTCTGATGGTGATATTCCAGCCACAGTGACGTTGACTAGTGGCACCAAGCAGAGTTAAGGGTTCGGCATATTTTAGTTCGCGGTACTTTGGCCGTGAACTTAATTTACCCACCATCTTTTATAGAGCCATGCGTTGTTGGTTAATATACTGAATAATATTATTTTTGAAAATTTACCTTCTAATCAGCTCTTCAGAATGTAGCGCTACGTGCGGCTGCAATTACCTTCCAATCAGGAATGTGAGCAACGATATAGAAAGCGGCAAACTATTATCTGGCAATTGTCTACATTTCCAAATTTTATAAAATTTCCTAGAATAAGTTATGGAAGGAGCCAGATTTCATAAGCAGAACTCACTTACTTATGATGTGACTTTTTTTTACGTTTCTTTTTCCTTTAATATGGGAATGCTTAGACGAAAACGAGACTGGAATGATTGTGCCTCTTGGATGATGTCCTCATATCTTTTTCATCATTACATATCCAGCATTACGGACAACTTTATAGAGCTTAATAACTGCATAATAAAGGCTCATTCATATTGTAGTTTTATAAATAAAACAGATTTTTAATTGAGATTTTAATACATTGATTAGACCTAGCCAATATTTGTGGAATACGCCAACACTTAGATGTCCTCGGTTGGATATCTTAGAAAACTGGATACTTTTGAGATTATTTTCGATAGAAAATAGTAAACTTAGTTTCTTCGATATTCGTCAATATCTTCGAAGCATTAGAAAAATGTAAAAATAAACGAAACATTAAAAAGCTAGACCACGAAGTAATAGAACCTACAATAGCTGTTCAATACAGTAGATGTTCGAGAAAATGATCAAAAATTGACAAATGCTTCTCATATATTTTTTGTTTCAGTGTAACTGATTAAAATAAATGAATATGTAAAGTTAAACATACGCAACATCGAATGTATTGCATTTTAGAGAGCTAAAAATAGTTTTAATTCAGTTTCTATACAAAACGAAAACAAACATTTTTCAAAAAGAAAAAAGAAAAACTCAAGTTCAAGAGAGTAAAATGCTGATGAGAGTGAATAATGAACAACATTTGTATATAAGACAGAATACAGCGAATGTGTCCACAATCAAAATAAACTAAAACTAAATCACGACGACAGCAAACGAAGGCAATGCCGACGAATGCATTTAGTTTTTTTGTGTGTGTGTGAGTGTTCATGTTCTACATGTATGCATTGTATGCATGTGTATAGAAAAGAGAGTAAATAAAGCAATAGCAGCTGTATGTTAGAGATTGGAGAACAGCCAGTTGTTGTATGAGAAAATGTTTGCCACTAGTAGTGCAGTATAGTGGGGGCAGTGCAATGATATTAGGCAACGGGTGCTATTTACTGCTGCTAGTGCCATAGGCATTAACAATCTTCTATACCTATATACACATTTGGATGCTCTTGCTATTTGCTACGCAACTCTTCGTTTGTTGTGAGATTCTGTGTTGTTGTGTTTCTAGTGATGATAATGACGACGAACGAACGATGACAATAACAACAAAGTTAGTTTGCGAAATGAAAACATTAGCGACACAAGTAGACAACAAACTGCTCTGGCCTGGCTGGCACACCGTATTGTAGCGATAGCCAGCTACGGCAGTCGTCAGTCAGTTGGCTAACAACAAGGCAGCCATCGCGAGCCAACGTGCGAACAACATAGTGTTTGTTGGCTGCTTTGATGGTTAGCTGGCTGGCTGACTAACTGGCGGCTGGCAACGTTACTAGTGCCTAGGGCACTAGCGCGGTTACTTTTCGTCTTTTTTTAAATTTTTTTTTACTCACATTTTTGGATTGAGACGCATCCAAGAAAATCGCCACACGACAGCCAAGCGACCAAATAACAGGAAAAAAAAAAAGAATCAAAAGAAAGAACAAACGTAAGATACTCTAATCGTACAAAAACAAAATCGTCTGGCTAACTCAATATGTCATCAACCGATGATGGTCCAAGAAACGCAAAGGATATATTCTACGCCTGCTTAATTTGCCAGCCATACATGGTTATTATGAACCATTGCAAATAATATTTTTTGGCCTTCAACATGATATTTCGGTGCGATAAAAACAAAAGCGAAAAACAAAAAAACAAAAAAAAAAAACGCCGAAAAAATGTCATTGTCCAAGTGATTAGCCAAGTCAAATAGAAGCCAATAACTTGGAGTGCCAAAATATCACAGATGATAACTCAACTTACAACAATATCACCATCAAAAGCAAGCAGCCATCATCATCGTCGTCATTGCATTCATTCATAAGCTGTTCACTGTAAAAATCTCAAATTGAAGTCATCAGTTCGCTATGTACTCTGAACTTGGATGGAAGCTTTGCTAATAACAACAGCATTCATTAAAAAAAAAAGTACGCACACTTATACGCGTCGTCCGTCTCGATCATACAGCTTTTGAAATCAGGTATAAAAGACTCATTAACAATTAAACTAAAACGGATGTGCAAAGATGATGATATTTTAACAACAACTTGAAAATATCAGAAGCTAAAGTCTCAAGCTAAGAGAGAATAGAATCCCACTGATGATGTTCACATTAATTAATGATACAGTGATACAGTGATACAGTAATACAATGATATAATGTTGGAAATGTTGAAGAGAAATGAAATGAAGAGTTTTAATATTCAATCGGAAGAGTGTGGGTGCAGTGAAAGCAAATAAAATCAAATGTTAAAAATAAATTTTGAAGAAAAAAAAAAGAACAAAAAACAAAACTAAATAAAATAAATAAAATAAAAATATTAGTTTCTACAATAAGTGCTTAATATATACACATACGTTTCGTAACATAGATAAAAATGAATATAAAAAAAAAAAAAGTAAAAATATTCTTTAGAAAACAATAATAAATATCACGAATTATGTAATAATAGAAAATTCATTCTCATTCGAAATCCTTAATAATATTCCAATATTTCCAATTATCATGTACAAGTTATATATAAAACAAAACAAAAAAGAAAGAAATAAAATAACAAAAACAAACCTAAATAGATTAAAGTGAAATTTTATTAATCATCATATGAATAATGCTTACAAGAATTTTCGAAAATAGTTGGAAGCATCAAAAAACCGCTATTTACGACAAACCATCTATCAGCTAACATCTGAGCTGAGGATTGCAGCAGACGTTATTCAGGATTAAAATCAATTGAATTTGGTAAGTTTTTCATTTAATTAATGCGCCTGAAAAAGTCTCAATTGATTCTAAGAAAATTTGAAAAGAAAAATTCATTAGATATAAAAGCTCTTAGATTGAAATTGTTATTGCAACGTTCTAGGTTAACTTACAGCGGAATAAGCAAAATAATATGAACACTATGCAATATAGAAACAAAATTGTGGCCACAAAACATAAAATTATCAAAATAATAGCAGAACTCAACTAAACTTACTTAAGTACAGCATGTTCCGGCAAAAATAATATGGCGCGAGCTCCAGAAAAGCTAACATTCATAGAAGGATTATAATTGCGAAATCTTCTATAATATCAAGTGTTTATATTGTTGAATCATTGTCGCTTTCTTCGCTTAGTCGTAAATCGTAAATGAAGAGTAGCGATCTCAAGCGCTAGGATACATGGAAAGGTTGCATTTACGAAACCATTTATAACATGGCAAGTGTTCATATCGTAAATCGTAAATCATATCGCGATCCGACAAAATTAAGATTCGTGGGAAGGTAGCATTTACGTAACCCTTTGCAGGTACTCATATCGTAAATTCCAAATAAACATTAGCGATCCTAAAAGCTAAGAAACATGAGAAGCTGTCAATTACGAAATCCTTTATAGCAAGGCAGGTGTTCATATTATTTTGTCTATTGTCTGCCAAAGCGCAAACCCAATTGGAATGTCAATCTTCCTATTCAGCACATAGGTCTCCAATGTGCATGTTAATAAGTTTTTTTAGAAGCAAAATAATCAATTTTAAGATCTGTGTTCGTATTGAATCGCTTCGATTAGGCAAGATTCCCCAAACTAAGGAAGTTTGGAAATGTCGTCGAGGTCTTAAAAAAAAATTCAGTTTACTTCAATCTATTCTAAGCAGATTTCAACTCTCAAAGAAACCTTTCGTCTCCAGACTGTGCTTTGTCCTATATGGGGATATGAGACTATATTTTTTAGTAATACCCGCGCAATAATATTTGACTTCGTTCTATTCTAACCAGATTTCAACTCTCAACAAAACTTTTCATCTAAAGGATGTATTTTATATTATATGGACAAAATAAAAATTAAATATAAATTTTTTAAAAATATCCACGCTATGGTATTTTACTTCACTCTATGCTAACCAGATTTCAAATGTTAAAAAAAGATATCGCTTAGCGGCTGGTTATTGTATCAGCAAGGAAATTAAGTTAATTAAATTAAAAAATATTTATAACTCAAGTTACGATAACGATTTCCGAAAAGCGTCTATTTTTTCATCTTACTATTCTCCGATGAAGTTTCAAGTAGAAGATTCAAAGGATTTGCCCAAAACTAGTAAAAAACTTTCCTTTTCTTAATTTACGATATTAAAAGTTTGCTTAGAGAATTACTAGAAAATGGAGAGAGAGAGAGAGACAGAAAGAAAGAAAGAAAGAGAGAGAGAGAGAGAGAAATAAAGAGAAAGAGAAAATGTGTTAAATTTTATAAAAATATTAATTTGAAGTTCATATATCGTACTGAGTACGTCCGTGTGAAACCGGAATTTGACTATAGATGGCCATAGTTTCCAAGATATTTACCACCAAGCAGAGTTATTCATTCTATTCTTTAACATTTGACGAAAGTTTTCAGCTCACTACAATACATTTAGTTTCATATAAGAGCATAGTTTGTAATAGCGTTGAATATGTCGAGCTCCGTGACAAATAAAGAGCTTATGAGGGCAGCGTTAATTTTTGGCTTGATCGATACAAAAGAAAATCATGTTTGTATCTTAACGTTACTGGGAACAAAAAGATAATTTTTTTTTAAGTTGAAACTTTCGTTGTTAAAAAAACATCCAAGATATTAGAAAAGCTCATGAAAGATCCATCTTTTTATATGATATCTGTCCATCCATCCATTCATCTGTACGGCAAAATCGGTTCCTAACTCGTTAAGAGTACTCAATTGGGAAGCACTAGCCCAAGCAGCTTACTCACCAAACTAGAAACCTTTTGATTACCATTTATTTGCATCGATGAGACATGGACTTGCTGAACAGAGTTCCACTTTTTACGAAAATGTACGAGAATGGTTCAAAAGGGCAAAATTTTTTTTTCATGTGCGATCCACGAATCTTCAGATAGGTGGGAAAAATATATAGCTAGCGAATTTTTTTAAATTCTTTTCATACATTAAATGTATGTTTTCTATGCAAAAGTTCCGGTTTCATATTTACTCGCCTAATATCAATCACATCATGTACTAATGGATTTTCCCTCGATAATGCGGTCAGTATGCGTACACATATCTATACATACCTGAACGACACAATGGACATAGATGGAACGTAAATTTTTTCCCAATCACTTACACACTAAAATCTTAAGCGCTCTAAGCAGTAACATAAAAGTAGAGCAAAATTTGTTTTCCATCTTTTACTTTGTTTCAATAAAAAAATTAAATAGAAAAATAATAAGAAAAAAATGTTATACCCGCTACCGAGTGGTGAGGGGCATATTCAATTTGTCATTTTGTTTGTAATGCTCAGAACGAAACTTTAGAGATCCGACAAAGTATATATATTATCGATCAGCATTAAATTTAGAATCGATCTAAGCATGTCCATCTGTCGGTCTGTCCGTACGTCCCTCTGTGCAATATCTGAGGTAGGTTCTTCTGGCCAAAAAATTAAAGTTAACGGTTTGGAATTTGGCAGAAATATTGCAGATTTAAGCACGCAGGTTGATATGCCGATTCTCATCATTCTGATACTATAAATGAACTTTTTTTTTGCTCATTCGATCCAAAAAAAAATTTTCTCTCTTTTGACAAATTTTATAAACTGCGCAATCCATTTACATATCGGAACATATAGTTCCACCAACAACACTTGGATCTATTTGCACTCTCTAGGTCATCTCAGGACTACGAAAAATTACTATCGAGAGACACAAAAGAAGGATACAAGGACCACAGCCTGAACCATTCCCACAAAAACCCAAACACCAGCGGGATAATCGAAGCATCCAGCACCTGAAAAAGGTTCGTGACATTCACAACATGATCAACCTTTCGAGCAGCGACAATGAACGCTTATTACAATAAACCCTAAAAGAAAAAGAAATAAATTATAGAACAAACAATCTAATCGTATTGCATAGCGTATAGCTTCTGTAGTACATAAATAAACTTACAACTTACAAATAATATTGAGAGCTAATATTTTTGTTAATACGTGAGGAAAACAATTGGTTTGATAATTCTAATTGGAATGTCGTAAACGAATTAGAAATCGTAGACCATACTTCCCCCAATCCTTGCAGTACTTAATACTGTTACAAACATTCTTAAGTGCCGTTCACTTCTAGGCTTCTCGCTATATATTTATTGCATAAAAAATATTTTAAATAGAAGCATCTTAGACAAAGAAACGATTTACGAAAAATTTAAATAGTTACAACAACCAATTAGACTACAGTTATACCTGAAGACATTAGTATACGAAATATCTCAACATTCACAGTAACCGGAAAGTAAAATATCAAACTCAATTTAAAAATCAAATGCAAAAATATTAGTGAAAGACAGTAGCAGCAAGAGTACTTATTGGTATCTCATGGTACATCAAATATCATTATTATTATTATTCTTATTATTTATTTTCATCAAAGAAATAAATTCTTAGTTTAAAAAAAAAAAATATTAATGAACACTAGCAATTAAAATTATCGGCTCTATATTCTTAAGTGTCATTTATCAAAAGTCAAGTTTAATGCATTTCTATAAAGTATCTAAAGAGACTAAGCAAGCGCATCTACCAACCCTATGCCGATATCCCTTTTTGATTATTTGGTTGATGAAAGAAAGAGATTAATAAAGAACACACACATTATCGACTGAATTTATGGTTTAGCAGCTAAAGCAAACACAGAATTGAGTCTATTTCTTTTGCTTACTTACACCTCACTATGCATCGTTGCATTGTTCTTTTTGCGAAATCATAAATCTATATATATTGTGTGATATACTTATGTGTAATATTATCCTTGACGCATGCATTGAACATCAAGTTTCATTAAAAAAAAAAAAATGTAGACCTTTTCTTTAAATATTATAAAAATATAGAAATTTTTTATTTTATTTTTATTTATCTGTTTATTTATTTTATTTTTTTTCTTTTTTCTTGGTTTTTTTATTTATTTTGTTTTTATTTATTTTTCTCTTATTTTTTATTTATTTAATTTGTTTTTTCTTTTTTTTTTTGGTTTTTTTATTTATCTTTTCTCTTATTTTTTATATCTTTTATATTTATTTTTTTTTTGTATTTTTTTATATATTCCTATTTTTAATGTTTTTTTATTTATTTTATTTTTATTTATTTATATATTCCTATTTTTAATTTTTTTAAAATTTATTTATTTATTTTTTTATTACTGTTTTTTATTTTATCTATTTTTATATTTTATTATTTTTTTTTTTTATATATATTTATGTAATTTTTTTTATTAGGAAACCTTGTTTTCTTGATCGTTAGATAAAGAAATAAGGAAGTCTTCTCTTATATTAGGAAATGTAACCCTAAGCCTAATATAATAATAAAAAGAAGATTAGTTAGACTTAATCAATAGTCATCATAATACGAGTGCAATGAGTGTAGGCCTTAGCTATAATGCTTCTCCGATATTCTGAGCAATATCACCGAGACGTGACAAAGCAGTCGCAAGCATGTTTTTTCTAACATAAAAACATTGTTGACGGTTTCTTTGTATCTTTAAAAAGCTTATTCAAGGAAATTGGTTACAGTGAATTCTATTCAAAGCATTGTTCATCATTACCTACGACTAATCCCCATCTATCGGCAGCACGCGGATAGGAGAACAAAGGACATATTCAAGCAGTCAAGAGAAAATAATTGCTAGACTCTATCTAATTTTTGGCTTCTTCGTAAGAAATAAGGTACTGTTTGGCCAGCCATCGGCCAAGGAAGGAGCAATATCTGGCGAATACGGCAAATAGCTGACGGACCATTAGCTTGGATCATAGAGCAGCATAAGCATGGCGATCCCAATTGAATCGGTCAGGTGAATAGGGTATACTATGATTTATAGAAAACAAATGAGTCCATCTTTAGGAAACACTACCAAAAATAACTGATGATGTTGGGACGAAAACCAAACGCCAAACGTCATGACATCGTGAGCTTTTAACACAAGGAAATTCGATCCCATACAACAAAACACGTCCAGAAAATGTTACTGAGACAAAGCCGGGAAGTGTCACCCTCCTCGCTGTTATCGGTGGACATCCAATCCCTTTTCCTTTACACCCGTTACAAACGATGACTTATTGTATGGTCGAGTGGGACTTCCATTCTTACAACGATACCGAACAAGCGATACACCGCCTCAAAAGGCCAGTTGCTTGTCCCTTATGACATTCATATTTCGCCTAAAAGAGGCAAGAAGTAGCAGCTAATCAATACAAAACATTTACTTAAGAAATAAAGTTTAAGAACATTTTGAAGCAGGCAAACATATTTCTAAAGCCACTTTCATAAATAACCAAAAAAACATTATTTTTCTATAATAAAGAAACTAATTAAGAAAATTATTTATGTATTTATTAATTATAAAGAAAAGGAAAGAAAGTCAATACATACAAGGATAGCATTTTGAAATTTATGACCGCCATTAAAACGATTAACAATTAAAAGAAAACTCCGCAGCCAAGCAATCACACGAAGAACAACATTGTATTTCCCTTATACTCCTCATCGCGACATCTAATTAACAATTACAGAAATTAGCATCTTCTAGATACTGGCATGCATAGAACTCTATAGATATGTTCGTAGGCAATAAGACAAATTATCAAGGAAAACGAAAACTACAACAAGATTAAATGGAGCGCGAAAATGAAAAATGTAAAAAGAGCAAAAAAAAAAATTAAAAAAAAAAAACTTTTAGAAGAAAAAAATTCCAGTAATTTTTTGTTTTTTTTTTTGTTTTTTTCTTCTTTAGTATTTTTCTGGCAATAGTTGGACATTCAAATACGTGTGACATCAAGCATGTTATGCTATGTTAGCACATTCTATTTTAAATAATTCTTGGAATTTCTTTTTTTGTTTTTTCAATTCGATTTTTTTTTTTTCGGGAAGTAAAAAATAAAATAACGGAAATTGGCAACTATCGCATTGTTGTCGCTTGTATTTTCTTAAAAAAAAAAAAAAAAAAAAAAAAAAAGAATTCTTTTTTTTTTTCATTTTAGTTATTGTTCGACAATTATTTTCTCTTGACTGCTTGCATATGTCCTTTGTTCTCCTATCTCCGTGAGACCGTGAGGTATTATTAAGGGCAGGAAATGCTGGTCAGTTTTGTTTGCTTTGAAAAGAAAATGTTTGTTCGCACTATTTTTTTTTTTTTTATTATTATTTCGATTACATTTCCTTTTCTT
Source organism: Glossina brevipalpis (assembly GCA_000671755.1). Taxonomy (NCBI): domain Eukaryota; kingdom Metazoa; phylum Arthropoda; class Insecta; order Diptera; family Glossinidae; genus Glossina; species Glossina brevipalpis. The sequence continues at coordinate 5,680,068 of KK351013.1, forward strand.
GTTTTATTTTCACATCTCTTTCTCTCTCTCTCTCTCTCGCTGTTTCAAATGTCAATTCGTTTTTCCTTTCACATAAGATTTATAACCTCCAGCCAGAGTTTTTTTTAGTATAATTGCCGTGAACTATTAAATTGATAGCTACAGACTTTTATTTAAATATTTCTAGTTTTTCTTTGATTTGTATACATTTTTCAATTCTTTTAACAATCAATTATTTTCACTCAAGCAATTTAATGGCAATTAAATTATAACTCAAACCAAACAACACATCGGAGACATTAATAAATTTTATTCATATACGAGAGTGTATATGAAATAAATTTAAAGAAAAAAAAAATTCAAAAAAAAATTCCAAATTTACAAAATATGTTGAGACTATTTATTAGAAAAACCGCAACATTAAAAATCTAATTAATAGGTTCACACATGTTTTTGCAGCAACAACATTGTTAATCGATAAAATATCAATAAAGCAGAACATCATCAATGATTTAATGGTATAGCGTTATAGTGTGTGTGTCATGCAGCCGAAGAGTATTTATTTTATTACAAGTTTATTATTATTGTTCATTATGAGCAACATTCGGAAATGCCTTTCGAAGACTTTGCGACGGATGCAATAAAACAAACGTTCAGTGAAAATGTATTTTTTTCAACTTTCCCTTGAATGTGATCCCACTGCATATGCTTCTGATGTTCTTTGCAATTAAAACGTTTTTAAAACTCAATAAAAGTGAAGAAAACAAAGTTGTAACACTTGTTTGAAAAAATTGAAATTAAATTTGCTTTTGCATTTTGCATTATGGTAGACACAGAAATACGTCTTAGAAGTGCAGCAAGATAGGATAAGCATTTTATACAAGATGCTGAGCTTTATTTGTCGAATACTTATTGTTTTTGATATTCAAATGCTATAAGTTACTTGATTCAAAACTTTGGTCTTATCTTTCTGGCCTTTCCATTAAGAATTACAAAGTCCGTGTAAGAGAGTCTAAATATGAATTCTTGCTAGAAGCCAGATACCAATAAGAGCAAGTATCGATCAGATATACTACAATGAAGCGAACACATGCTTGTTCTATTAGCAGGCAATACATTTGTTTTAAAGTCAGTTCACATGCGAACGTTCGAACTATATCTTAGTAGAAATGTGAGCTTATATTCACACATTTTGTACATTTTTTGTTCACTCTTTTATTGAATCATTCAAAACGTAAGAAATCGCGACAGAAACTCAAAATTTGCTTTCTATGCCCTGCAATAAATTTCCCAACCTCTTTAAAGAGTTTCTTCTCCGTACTTCCACACCACATACTCACACAATTTCTTAAGATTTAAATCAATGATAAACTGCGAGAGCTTCGTAGTGGCTGCGGTTGTCTCCAATCGCGTGAAGAGCTTGCTTGCTTGGCCGAATGTGGAGCTGCATTGCAACCCTCAGGTACCCTCGAAGAAATCTTTAAGCTTCGGCCGGTGGTTAGAGCGGGCTTGTTTACTCGAACATTGCAATCGGGTGCATCATCTGTAGAAGGGCAGAGGTTTTAGTTGAGCCCCGCTCTTACCAAAGTGAGGAGAGATAAGGTGGGAAGAGGGAGGCGGGGGAAATTCGCGTTCCGCATACGGCATACGGCATTCGTCATTCGGCACTCAGCACTTCGGAACCAATCAACTCCATAGTGATGAGTGTGGGTTTTCCATCACACATCGTGAGTTTAAGCCCTGTCGGCAAAAACCCACATTAAACTTCAAGAGACATGTTCAGTCAAGAATTTGTAGTTTACATTTTACGATCTTCACAATTTTTCTAAGCACACCTTAGGGCACGTCCCATATATGTGGCTCCATGCACCGCTTAGGGACCAATCATCCTCGTGGCGAAGAGTGTGCGTTTTCCTCTCATGTAATACCGTGGTATTAAGTATTCAAGCAAGTTCTGCTGAATAACTAAATGGTGACATGCAATAGATCATCGATTATATGCAACATACAAGCTATTGCTTACCAACTAGCAAACTAATCAAAGAGCGAAGCAAGACATTAAAGCTTGTTATTTTTGTCAACAGCGGGCATATGACACTGTCGTCTGCCGATGATTGTTAAAAAGGACGTAGGTAGCGTGCAACGAATTGTTCTTTAGAGACCGGTTTGCTTTCCAACAAATAAACGTGGGAACGTACATAAATAAATCGATTTCTAATCACTTTCGTCTTAGAAATCAATGAAAAAAAAATGAAAGGATGGGTACGAAAGTGTGCACTTTAGGTCTGATAAAATTATTCTTACTACAGTTATTGTTGAACTTGATATCATTCTTATGCAATTGTAATAAACTGAAATCATTAAAGATTTATTATCGAATATAAAAAATTTTAGATTTTTTTCACATTTTTAAGTGTGCAAGACCGTAAAGGTCATGTTATAATATATTGTTTTACGTTACGTCCTTCTTCATTCCCTATACCCCACTGCCACGTTTTCTATTCTTTTACATTTATGTTACATTTAAGTGAGAAGACGACGATAAAAGCTTTTCAAACGTACGATTGTTTTGTGAATTAACTGATTTTTGTGCGTTAAGCAGTCGGATACATGGACGTCCGTAAATGAATGAAGAGATAAATATTCTTTTCCTTTAAAAGTCATTGCAGTTTTACATATTGTGCCCCTTTTTACATATGATGCCTTTTCGCATTAAGACACACATGTATATGCGTGCATGCTTTTAAGGATATCTTTCTATGCTTTAGAAAAATTTTTTGCGTCTTTCGGCCATTATTTTGCGGCAATTGTCACATGGAGAGTGAATTTAATATTTATGTGGCGCCAAACAGTCCCCAAAATTATTTATTTAGCTTTTTACTAAAATTTAAGTCTTTTATATAAATTCTTTTAAATTAAAATGCGAGTTTTTAATTATTTATTATAAATATTTATTTTATTATTTATTATATTTATTTTATTTTTTTTTTGTTTTGTTCAAATCCCATATATATATATATATAACTGATAAAAATGTCAACCAAGACCCATATAGTCTAAGTTACTCGGTGCCTTCAGTCATATGCTGTACATGTAAATGAAATAAACAAATAAATAAATATTTTTTTTTATCACATTTCGAAAGCTCGCTACAAATTTTTGACAATTTTTATATAACACTCGTGTACATGTCTTGATCAAAAACTAACGAGAAAATGTTCATATAAACTTGTGATTTTTTTTCGCTTCTTCTTATTGACTTAAGCGATCTTTAAAACTTAGAATAAAAAATTGTTGAGATTCTGAAATCTAAAAAGGACATAAAAGAATGATTTTTTAATGGACTAAAATTTTAAATAATTGGAAGAGTCGCTATTCGTAGAATAGTATTTAGCATCACTAAGTGGTCAATTTGAATGTATAAAAAGTAATTGATGGCAAAAAAAGAATTTGAAGCTAATCCAGTCATTAAACTAATAAAACCAATTGTAAGACGCAGGCATTGCAAATTAGAAGTAAAGCTCACGCTTCTTCAATGTCAAAACACTATAATGCACTATATATGTCCACATCAGTTTTTATCGGGGTCTCCTTTTTCAATACATGAAAATTTGTTAGCTTTATACGTGTGTACATGATGTCGATCAGGAGAAAAGAGTAAAAGAGAGATAGAGAAGTGGTGATTGAGAATCGCTGATCACAGTTTATTAGGTAAGGGACCGATTGCTAGATGTTATGCCTTTACCAGCACTATATGCTATGCAGTAGTGAGATTTGAACCCGTTAACACCAATTTGGTTAGTTGCGACGCTTATCTACTCGACTATACGGTAATCCAGTTGCACAATTGTAATACGTAGATGCGTACGATGTTCATGTCTCCGCCAAGGTTAGAGGTATATTCATTTCGTCTAAACCTTTACAACATTCAACTGCTATAAAGTAGATATTTTCTTGATCAAATATTATCAAAATTATAGAAACGACTCAACGATATTAAGTCTAACCGTCTGTTCACTATTCCTCTGTTTTTTTGATATGATCTCTGTGATAAATTAGGATATCGGCTTCAAATTTGATAAAAACGTTCGGAATGCATGTACACAGGTTAGTAATGATGATGCCAAACGATCGAGATGACACGCCTACAATAAAACAAAAACTGAAAACACATCTATTTTCAAAATTTGGAAAAAAAAATTTAACTCTTGCTTTTCACTTATAAACCACAACAGATACAACGATAAAAAAAAATTCCACTTATGTTCTATGACTGAGGCTAGTGGGTGCTGTTATTACAAAGCCTAAGGTGATGGTAATTCGCATAATGATAATTTTCTACGTAATTATTAGTTTAAGCCTTCCGATGACAAGATTGCAACAATTAATTTCTAAATCCAATATTAACTAAAGTGGACTGACTCACAATATGTGATAAAATAAAAACCATAAAAAGATACAAACTAATAAAAAAAAATTTCGTCGAAGGTAATCAATGTGTCAGCAGCCATTGAAAGTTTGATTTAGCTCTAACGTATGCATTTTACTTCAGATTAAGAATAATTTGAGAGACATAACATACGTTTGTTGTTTGCGTTCAAAGTTAAGAAACTTTACTTTATATTTAAAAAGAAAAGTTGAACCCAACTGTCAAAATAAATTCGAAAGAAGTGAATAAAATGAAACGGACTTTAAGGTATTTTTTAATTAACTATTTAGTTTTAGTATTGATGACATTTGTTTGTTGAACTTAAAACACAACTTTTGAATCTCTTTTTAGTCACGCTAAGGTATCCAGTATTGAGCTGTCAAGGAATGGTGTAAATGGTGCAGTTTTCCTTTCTTAGTTGCTTGCCTTTTTTATTTTTTTTTTTTAAGACGCATGAAAGCAAGTCTTTGACTTGATAGGTATATATCTTTAGTAGCTTCAAAAATGATTTATTAATTAATGATAGAATGTGGAAGAAAAGTTATCCAGCAGATCGCCAGATTATTGAGTAGATAGATAGAGAAACTCATCGATTGAATCTAGAGTCAAAAGTATGGTCAGTTATTTCATGCAGTCATTTCAGATAGAGATCCCGAAACGGTGTCAATACTGAAATTTTCTTTCCTTTGTTGCTTAATTTTAAATGAAAATCAATTTTATATTGATACGTAAAGATTACGCCACAGGTGGTTGAAGATAATAAAACAAAAAAATCATTTAATTCATAATTAATTATTTACAATGATTGAGAGGAAAAGAGATAAAAAAAAGAAAAACAATGAAAAAACATTAAAAATATTAACTGATGCCAAAAGTTAAGTCAAACATAAAGCTACAACAACAACACTAACAACAATTAAATCAACACCTCATATATTGGCTAACAGACAAAAATGTGAGATGCGACTAAACAAGCCCACTTTCGATTATTAAATGAGCCAAGAAATTTTCATAGTTGACGACAATGTACAGAGAAAGTTTATTGACCCCCTTCCACACTCTCCCTCTTCCTTCGTCACACATATAAACACACATACCTGTAAACATATATCGAATTGGCAAACTAATCAAATACTTTCAGAAATACTTATAAAAACAATAATAAAATAAAATAACAATTTACGCAAAAAAAAAAAAGAGAAAAAAAAAACACAACACAACACTAGACCAGCCATCTGTTCTTACCAGAAGAGGATCATCAAACATTAATGAATGAATGTACATTTATATATAAAAAAAAAAAAAAAGTTGTTTAAGGAATGCCCGCTAGCAGATGAGCCAACTGGGGAATACCTCATAAGCATGCTGGCCAAAAAATGTCATGAAGAGCCAATAGTCAGACGAATGCAACATCGCATGATCATAAGAAATAGTGGGGTGGGCATACTCTTCTTCTATATTAGATCAACGCCAAGTAGTGAAACCAAAACGGAAGCAAATAACAAAACTGGGCAACTAATCAAAAATGTGCGTCAGCAATAAAACAAAGTAAAATCATAATAAAATAAATGCCAACACGTTAGAAACATAAAAATTAAACGTGACCACGAAATAATAAAAAAAAGAAAAATTTAATAAAAAATAATAAATAATAAATGATAAATAATAAATAATAATTAGTAAATAATAAAAAAAAAATTTTTTTTTTTTTTTTTTTTTTTTTTTTGGAAAATTTATTAAATATTCTAAATGAAAAGAATTGATGGATAAAATGTATTTGAACTTACAGGGGGAGATAGACAAAATAACATAAACACCAGACGTTTAAAGACTTTCGCCATTGTCAACCTTTCATAGATGTTAGCTTTGCAAGGCTTCCACCGTAATGTTTTTGTCGAAACATGTTATATCCATAATGGTCTGTCCATGTCTGTCTTTAATGAAAACATAGAAAGCATGTGAACTCGATTAAATGGAAAATACTTTCCTCCACAATAGCACTAAGATGTCTATAGTTCCAGTCATCATGTTTCCACTGTACAACCTTACTAAGCCGCCGTTGTCTCGATTGGTGCGATTGGCTGTATTTGAAAATGAGTCCACACTAAAATCAAATCTTTATTAACATTTTTGCTCACTTGGCTTGCGTATGTTAAATGAATTGTTTTATAATTCTTTTTTACTGACTTAACGTGAGAATCATGCTCATGTGTGACTATAATTCCATGAAATATAGTTGAGTACCTTGAGTCTAATACAATTAATTAGTATAATAAAATTTGTCCATCGTTTTGGTTCAAAAAATATGTGTTTATTGTGAAAGCATTACCTTTTGTTCAAAGTATTGTCTTTCGCTAGCTGCTACTTATTCCATCTTTTAAACAAAATATGAATGTTGTAAAGGAAAGACCTTCTGTGGAGTTGTGCAAAAAATGTGTCAGTGTCAAGCAGATGCAGTAACGTCTACTGGTAACAGTGTAGAGGATACCATATTACTACTTAGTCCACGTAAATTTTATTGAACATGCTTTGCTATATGGAATCGAATTTCGTTGTGTTGAAAACTCATGATATCACAACTTTCTGACATATTGTGCCGATTTTTCATCCTAACTTCATCAGTTATTGTTGGTAGCATTCTATTTTTTTGGAAAGAACGATGGTACATCCTATCCATGTAAACGGCCAAAATGGGATCATCATATTTATGCCACTTTGTCACTCATGTTGACGGTTCGCCTAATGCGCATTATGGTTATTTGTGCTTTGGATATTCCTAGCACAGCTACTGTTCAAATACCTTGAAAGGATGTAGCGGCACTATTTTTAGTATTAAGCAGTGGAAGTAAAATTTCCGAACTACTATAAACTTATAAACTTATGAAAAATCATTCTAAAAACGGAAGCACAAATCAAAAAAAAAAAATACCAAAATTCATTCCAAAATTTTTTTTTATATTCGTCACATTTTTCTTAATAATATGTATCGTAAGAACAAATATTTAGATAAAAAAAAATACAAATTTTTCAATTTTTCTTATGAAGATGGAAAATATGTGCTGCAGCTTTACTTCGAAAGGCGGATATCAAAACGTACTTTAGTCACTTCTTAAAAGCTGCTTCTTCCTAAATTTTAAGTTTTAATTAAGTTTGCACTAAAAAATATATTTTTTATCAAATCAGTATTGCAATTTGTACAGAAAAAGTATTTGAATAGGACAAAAGAAAAAAGAAAAAGTATTTGAAAACCAGAGAGGATTCTGTGGTCCATAAATCTTATTATTTGATGTTTTATCTCTACATTCAAGGCATCGAATTTTTATAGATTCCGCAAGAAATGTATGTAACAAGGTATATCTGAATGGAGGAACAAATAGGAAATTAAATGAAAATCTAAAGTTAAGCGGAAGTACCTGATCGAATGTAATTTCCAACAAAGTTAAATAGTCGTTCAATTAACGCGATTTCTGAAACATGTTCACAACAAATCATCTTTCCAAGCAATCTCCGTAACGCAACTTAACTATCTCAACTACTTTCTTTTGCACTTTCTTGCCTAATGTGATGCTATACTATCTTTCAATAGCTTGCACCTATATTTTATGCTTTTTGGCTAAAAACCAAAAAAACATTTCTCCAGAAAAGAAAGACAAGACATATTTATATATATTTTTTTCTTCCAAAAAACGAAAAATAAATAAAAAAAAAAAAATGTAATGTAAAAATTTGTTATGTGTTGGCAAATACACACAAAGCCACAACAAACCAGTCTTTATGTAATTTTCAATTTTCCTTCAAACTGCAGTCAACCGACTAGTAGGCGCTACATTTTGCAGATTTTCACTGCGGCATAACTTAATAACACACACAAAGGAAAAGGAATATATTTCTCTTGCTTGCGCATTAAAATGATAAAGAAGACCGAAGGGTATGAGTGATCTTAAACATAAATTTTAAACACTCATACGTAGTGAAGGAAAAAAGAAAAAATTTATTTTTAAATTAATAAGACAAAAAAAAAATGTTAAAATCATAAACTGAAAAACAAATAAATTATGTGTTTACAGTAAAACGATCTGTGTGTGTGTGTGTGTGTGTGTGTGTATGCATACACACATGCACTTGCAAAATTTCATCTTCATTTTTGACCGTTCGTTTCTTTTTTCCTTCATTTTTTTTTTATTTTTATTATAATTTTTTTTTATATTTTTTTCAGCATATTTTTTCACTAATAACTTTTGTTCAAATATTTTCGTTTTTCGTTAAAAATCGTTTGTTTTTCTCAATTTTCCTTTACTTGAATGCACATAACCACCTACCATTCAAATAAGTGCTAAAATATGCAAATCAAGTAAATCATTGCTTTTAAAGTTTTCAGGCGACAATCATAATTTAGAACAGCGAGAGTCCTTTCTTTTTTTTTTTTTGTTTTTTTTTTTTGTTTTTCACTCTTTTTCTTTCCTATCGTGTCGACAATAATTATATTTAACAAGGACGAAGAAGCAAAAGTATTATCAATAATTTTTGTGTTGTTGTGAAAAAAAAAACTAAATAAATTTTCTTTATTTATTTGTCTACATATTTATGAGATCTGCCAGTGGAATACAATGCAGTATTTCATCCTTTTATTATGCAAATATTGCTTCTTTTAAAAATCTTCTATTTAATCATTAAAATAACTATTTTGAGTTCAATTTAATTTTACCTTTTTTCCATCCATTACGATGAAATGGGTGATCTTTTTAAAAATGTAAGTAAAGCTTTAAACAAATCTATGGACTTTACAGCAGAGGTTTTCAACTTTTATATTAACGTAAACTTAAAGTAGACTTTTTAAATAAATATAAAACTAAAGCGAAAAGAAACTTGTGAGGATTAAAATCGAAAACTCATTTTCGTATTATAGTTTAGCTTGTGATAGATGTAGGTGATCTTAGATAAAGGTTTCAAAGCTACGCTTCAAATAAAATTAAAGAAAGTTCAAAGCAAACCAAAGTAGAAGGAAAAATTCTCTTCTATAAGGGGTCACGTTTGGCACATTAGCAATTAATTATCGTATAAAAAATAAATTGTGAAATGAAATGTGAAATAGTAAAACAAATCACTAGACAATGACGATGGACAAGACAGGGTTATTATAATTATCGAATATAATTAACAACCCTGAAAAGAATATAGAAGAATTCAATCAACATCAATGAAGACATGTTCGTGTGAAGGTGGAAGTAAAAGGGCTCTCAACTCAAGCCAGCAGACCATGCGAAACTCCGGCAATGAAATTGTGCACTATTATTGAGGCACTCATTACATAGAGTAGTTATCAATTAATGAAATAATGCACTGATACGTACAGAGGATAGACAAAATAATACGAACACTATACAATACAGTACATATCTCACAGCAAGTTGGCAACACTGTTTCAGTATAAGTTATGCAAAGCGCATGTATTGCACAGTCAAAGTGTCAAGTCTTGTTAGGTTATATTTTAGCGTACCTTGTTCTGTAATCTTTAAAACAAACGGTCGGTGAAATGTGTAATCCCCTAGTGTTCGAAAGAGGGTAAACCCTTGTTACTTGGTTCGTGGCAAACACTCCTGAACTGTTTAACGTTGCACGAGCGATAATGTTTGTGACGAAAAATGCCGAACTGTTTAAAGCTTCACGATTGAGAGTAGTCACAACATGATAAAACATTATCGGCGAAGGGGAATAGTAGGCGAAATCAAACGTTAATTGCTAGAGACAGATGAACATTAAAAGAAATTATGGCCAGACAACGTATAACTATCGCAACAAAAGTAACAACAGTAACACGAGTAATACAGTTTCGACAAAAGCAATACAACGGATGTTGATGGCCCAATACCATAGTAATAAATAAATATTGAGCATATGTCAGATATTCGTATGTATGCATCAAATACATTCATAAGGAAAGTTAATAGATGGCTGGAAGAGTTTATGAAAATGAAAAAATAGAACAGATTTATATGTAATGGCCAAGCATGGTATACAATCATGCGATACTCGAAGTCCGTGACGAAATTGGTTAGCATGTAGAGCTACTGTGGAATATAAATTAATAAAAGTATTATTAAAATTCAAAACTCCTGTCGACTGAATAGATAGAGTTTAAGAAGAGCTGAGCAAGTATTTAAGTAAAGATCTCTAGTTCCGCTCTAGTTTGTGATCCCGCAATTCCTAAGTAATAGCGTTAAGTAGCTTTATATAAGAAGCCTTTAGACACTGCTATCTTACTCGACACCGTAGAATGTTACATTAAGATTTCTTTTTCAGAAGTAAATTTGCAGCCACGAACAAATGTGCATACCTTCATTTTTTTACGGCGAATATGTAGATATTTTTCTTTTTGTGGCGAACATTTGTCTTTCCTTTTGGCACTAAGCAACGCCATCATAGGAGGACGCATTTCATTGGTTGGGAAATATGTCTTATAGAGATTTTGCTGGTTATTGTTGACAAAAGAAAAAACAAATTTTCGTTGTTTTTTTAGCTCATAAAAAATCCTCATGGATTTGTAATCCCTCGATTAGCATGAGATCACTTTCTCGTATTTAATGTTTGCCTAGAAATCGCTTTAACAAGAATTTTGGTAACTAGCATCTCAGAAATCGCTCTCTCTCTCTTTTCCTCTCCCTTTTGCTCTCTTTGTTCCGCTCGATCTCTCTTTCTCTTTATCGACTTCTCTTTGTCCTTCACTTTATTTCCCTCGCTTTCTCCCTCCTCCTCGTCACCCCTTTTCTCTCCCTCTCGTACTCTTGCACTCATTCTCTCTCTCTCTCTCTATCTCTCTCTCTCTCTGTCTTTTGCTCTCTTCGTTCATCTCGCTCTCTCTTTCTCTCTCTCTTTCTTGCACTCTCTTTGTCCCTCACTCTATTCCACTCCCTTTCTCTCTTCTTCTTGTCAGCCCTTTTCTCTCCCTCTCGTACTCTTGCACTCATTCTCTCTCTCTCTCTCTCTCTCTCTCTCTCTGTCTTTTGCTCTCTTCGTTCATCTCGCTTTCTCTTTCTCTCTCTCTTTCTTGCACTCTCTTTGTCCCTCACTCTATCCCACTTGCTTTCTCTCTTCTTCTTGTCACCCTCTTTCTCTCCCTCTTGCACTCTCGCACTCACTCTCTCTCTCCCTCTTGCACTCTCGCACTGTCGCACTCACTCACTCTCCTTCTCTCTCTCTCTCTTTTCTCTCTCGTCCTCTCTAAATTCTTCTCGCTTTCTCTCTTCTCCCTCTCTGCCCCTCTCCCTCTCTTTCCTTCCACTCTCTTTTTCTCTCTCTCCCTATCAGCCTCTGTCTGCCTTTCCCTCTCCCTCTATTTCTCCCTCTCTCATTTTTTATGGCTCCTTCGTCCTAGCCTTATCAATAATAATTAATATCGCGCGTCATTGTCACATCTTGTTATTTTACTTTAATCATTCTTCTTAATAAAATTTCGCTTTCAGCTCATGACAGTTTATTGACACATTTAGATTGCATTCGTTTAGTTTGTTTTAAAATTTTGTGTATTTTAAAAACCACACATTATTTAGTAAGTTTGCTGAATGTTTCACTTATATATGTTGGATGTCATGTGTTGATTTCTTCTTTTATTCTTCATTAGTTGTTAGAGCGGAAATGATTTAGTTATGACTTCATCTAATACAGTGATGAGAGCGATCGTAAAAGTGAATAATTCAGTTTTACTCTTTCATGATTAAATTCGAAAATTTTCTAAATCGATTAAATTAATTAATTATCAATAAAACTCGGAAAATTTAAATTCACATCTTTGGCAATACCTTACACATCTTTTGGATTCAAATTATCAGACACGATGATTTTGCTTGCATTCTTATTAATGAGTTTACTTCATTTTGAAATGTGTTTTAAAAAAAAAAAAGAAAATAAACCAAAACATCATAGTCAAGTAAACCCGAAATAACTTAAATAACTTACGTACAGTTTGTCTAATAAAATTATTTTCGTGAAAAATGCTACGCACTATACCTTGCTTCCACATAAAAACACGCTTTTCGTAGGAGCCCTTTAAGAAAAGAGAAATGAGCTCTAAATTTAGCAAATTTAATTTTTCTACCAAAAATCTTCTTATTCTTCGACTATTTCCGCCATAATGCACTACAAAGATTAGATTATGAAAACTTACTTTTCTTGAGAACCATTACATGGAAAGGGATCCAAAAATATAACTATTTGATCTAAATCTTGTACAGTTAATTTCTGATTCTAATTACCATAAAGGACTAACTTGTATCATAAAATATTTTTCTCACATAAACGCTAATTTTTCATAGTAACGCTCATATGAGAGGTAGTTCAAAAAATAGTCCCATTCGCTCCAAAATTTTTATATCTATTTTATGTACCAAAATAATATATTCTATCAATTTTTCTCGAGAAATATTAGAAATTATAATTTTTACATATAAAGAATTTTTAAATAGAGCATTTTAAGGGGGTGGTCGACCGATCAGATCCATATTCAACAGCGTTCCTCTTTAGGCTAAAGCAGTAAATTTTATTAAAATATTTCAACAATCGCGACCTATATTCAGAGACCGGCAAACAAAAAGTCAAAGTTAAATCAATTCAGAAAATGATTCTCAATCAATCGGTATAACAATAGGTGAGTCTATCTTAAACCTTTCTAGGTGTTACATGCACATCCAAAAAAAAACTTAATTATCTTATACTATAAGTAATGTAGGGATTAAAAATTCGAGAAAGAATTACAAGATCAAATATTACCCCTTAAACTGACTTCCTTCCGAATTGCGTTTTGGTTGTGATAAAAGTGTGATCATTACTACCCATATTCTTTATCATCCACTGAAGAGTTAATAATTATTGATATCAAATATACTTATTAAATTACATAATTATATAAAAAAAAATAATATATATTGTTTCTTTTTAATTTTTTGACAGATAATTTCATTTAAATTTACTTATAAACATATGCTCAGTAAAAATGCACAAGCATTAGCATAATTTCATATTTCCTGCATTATCTGAAAATTAGTTCAACAATTGTGATAACTTATTTCAAAATAAGCATAAAAAAAAAGAAATGTACAAATATATATTAATTGGTTTGCATTTAATTTTCTTCTTTTTTTTTTTTTAGTTTTTTAAATATGTATTTTTATGGAAGAAATATTTAAAAGCAAAACAGATGTATATTACACAATAGCCACACTTACAGTAATGGGGAAAAATTCTAGGGCACGATTTTACATCAGTTTGATACATGTTCAAAAGCTAAGCAACCTTTTCATCAGTATATCTAACACAATTGAAGCTGAATTCTCACTGTATTGATTAGAATGAAATCCGAAGTTGTAATTGAACCTTTCGACGCAATACTGTCCGTTAATGAATTTATACTTAAAAATAAACATAGTGTTTCGTTTCCGAAAACTTTTTAATTGTGTTCTTAAGATTAAGATCAAAATTGCTTCAAGTTTTAAAAGAACAAAAAACTTCTTACTTGAATTTCCCTCCCTTTGCATATGTTCGTCTCAAGTAAATAAAATTTAATAGGTTTGTTTAAGGCTAGCGCTATAGCCACAATGAATTCTGTCCATAAGCCAAGCAAACCAAAAATATTTAGTATAAAGCAGTTTACTTTGTTACCCAGTTAAGCTTTTGATGACCTAAGGCCTTTATTTATAAGTTTGACATGAAAGTGTGCTATATCCAATTCATGAAGAAGACTTTTCTAAACATACCAGGAGTAAAACAACTTTCACTTTAGTACACAAAGTTACCAACCTTGGTATTGCCAGCTGAACTCATCTTAAGCATATTTACGCCAGGTATTGGACATTGACGTCCTATTCGATACTCGACATTGCTCGAAATTCCAAATGTTTCGAATAGTATCTAAGAACTGTAATAAATAAATATTTACCGACTACTTTTTTTCACACCACTGTACTTATACTTAAGAAATTACCAAAAAAATTCAAAAAATAATACCACATCAAAGAAGAAATATTAATACAACTGATCAAACTGAACAAATATCGATGAACCCATTTACGCATTCTCCTTATTAATGAAATATTTAAAAATACTTTGTAATAAAAAAAAAAAAAAAAAAAAACTACAATAATTGTACAGTAAGAATTAAGGAATTTATATTTAGATCTTTCAATGAGTTTTTTAAAAAAAAAACATTTTAAAGAAAATATTCATATGATTTTAGAGAAATTTTTACGCGAAATATTATAATTGTCGTGAAATATTCATGAAATTTGCATTTTTAGCACTAATAACTTTAATCGTATGCATGCAGATATCTTTTCACGGTAATCAAAATGAAGACGAGTGTGATAGTCGTTCCCCTTATATATAATATCAGTGACGAAAAAAAAAAAAAAATACGTATTTGTGAGAAGCGTTAAATTCCATGTCAAATTGAAAGTTCTTTTCTTATGCATGGCCAGGGGACGTATCATATGCGTGCAATGACCATGACGATGGCCAGAAACGTTTATAGATAGAAAGATAAGGAAGAAAAGTATAGACATAATATTCGTTCTACTTAAAAGTGCAAACATCAGGTACCTTAGGAAAGAACCCTGTTGGTAAGTTGTTCCATAGGCGAGCAGACTTCTCCTTTTGTTTTAAGCAGTGAACTATTTCAGCGCAACAATAACCATTAAGGGGGCTTCACTATTTCGAAGTTCCCGGATAAATATCCTGAGTAGAATCCAGAATTTTCCGTTGATTTAAAGTGTTTTCCTATTGTAGGATCCCACAACTACAACGGGGCCGTATCTAGCAATCAGAGGGAGCATTTTCCAGGCAATAGTTACAAGAAGCAATCTCTCTTTGAGCAATTTGATGCCCATAGATTTGATTACCTCTTTAGATATGCTATACATCTCGGGAGGCTAATCTTACTATCTTATCTTTTGATTTAAATGTACTTGGAAAGTCATAGAAACAGGTTTTAAACCAGCCATGCTCTCATATTGGATACAGCTTCAATGAATCATAAGTAACGCACATTAATACTACTGTGGTTACATGGTTCCTTAATACTAGAGAACCTAGAGAAGGGATATTTCTACTTTCGTAACGTGAAGAGGGCACTTCGGCCAAATGATTTCCTTCTACGCTAAAGAACGTAGAGAATGGACATTCCTACTTTGGTAACCCCAAAGAGGCACTTCTTCTCACCGATTTTCTCCTACAATCTTTTAAGAACCCATCGCCAGATATCGATAGTTAAACCTTAATCTTTCTTAGCCGGTAACAGTCTCGGACAATCTTCCCGATTACAGGACACTTGATTGGACTGCCTGTTTATGACGGGATCCCAGCCACAGTCACCTTACCCAATGGAACCATGCAGAAGTAAGAGTTTAGAACATTTCCGTTCTCACTACTTCATTTACCCATCACCGAAGGCGAGCAATAATATTAAAGAACGACGACTCATAGCACTGTGCTCAGTGGTATGTAGGCAATTCCAGAACGAGTGATTGCGAAAACTGAAAAAGCCGCGTAATCCTATTAAAGACTTATTTAGTGGATAAAATTCTTTTATCTTTTGCACTGATCGAATCTATACGTAAGTACTATATAGCTAACATTACGCCAAGTTTCAAGGATATCAAAGTTTTTGAATCCAGTGTCGCTGTCCATGAGCGTCTGTGTGCGGTTGACGCTCTCCAAACAAAATTTGGAGACTCCTACACGTGAGAGTTATACTTTAATTATGGCTGGATATGAGCGATATAATTGGTACGGATATCGGCTGCTGTAAAATATTTTTTGGATGACTTCAAAAACACTTAGGTCCTTGACTGCATTTTTTGGTACTTCGAATACATATTTACAGACGTGACTGTCTGGCGACTCTTCAACGCACACATCGCACATCTCATACTTTTGGGATGGCCCAGAAATATTAAGAAATCTAAAAAGAAAATTTCAATCCTACGGATCTGTATACTAGCGACTATTACTTGTATGAATATCGCTAAACGATGTTCGAGGAAAAAATTTCGATTAAATTACAACATCATTTCGAAAATTGACGCTTTTTTTGAAGATCTTGACAAATCTTTTCGTAAAAAAAGAAGCATCGCAATGTTAAAGAAGCGTCAGATGGATTGTATTGTATTGCTGCTTAGGAGATTATGTGAATGAATTTTACACAAACAAAAAGTATTTATTTGTTACTTAACCTCGTGAATTGTTGAACGATGTATTAAGTAATTGCGTACAAAAACAAATGCAAGGGCCACCAACTATTTTTGTAAATTATTTTTAGAAATCTATAAGAAAATAAATTAACTAAATGTTTGAATACATTAAACTCAAGTAAATCTAAAATTCAATAGAAATATTTATCAAAACCATCTAATAAACTATTCAAGAAAAAAAAATTTTAAGTAAACATTTTTTTTTTAAATTTCAAAAACCACGTGAAAGAGTTTTTGAGAAAGAACTAATCGGTTGGGTAAGAACACGAAATTTAAAGAGAAAATAATGTTCTATACTATGTACACCTCACGCTTTCGCTTATAGTGCATATCGTCTGACCGAAGAGTCATATTGAAATATATCTGCAGGGGATAGAGAAAATAATAGGAACACCTGAATTTATAAAGGATTCCGCAATTGCAGGCTTTCCATAAATATTGTCTTTGTGAGGCTCCCGTCGTACTGCGTTTGTCTAAGCATTTTGTGCTCGTTAAGAGAGTATTGACTCCTGCTGTCACTTTTGCCGCTTTAGTTTTATATATTGTCTAGCCCCAATTCTAGTACTATATACCATAATATTCATACTATTTTTTCTATCGTCTGTATATAAGCAAAGCAGAACAGTATTTCAAAAATTATTTCTTTTTTTTCAACAATTTTCACATAATCCCTCTAGTAATCTTGGAATAAAAATTTTATATAAGATTTACTCTATAAATCATCTTCGCTTTCGTCGCTTATTCCTAAGTCGTAAATAAAATTTAAATAGACAGCAGCGTTGTTAAGTCAAACGCCCTTGCTTTAAAAATATTCGCATAGAAATCGCGCAAAAACCGTTGACAGCCACTTTCGTAATATTATGTTGGAATAAAAGGAAAGTTTTGTTGTATTTAAAAAACAAAACGTTTTCGATATCATTTCAAAAATATCTATAATTGATTGATATAATTGTTCGAATATACAATGATACATTGCCCTCGTACGGGCGTTCTTCATATGATTTTTCTTTAAGTGAACTCATTAAGTAAAGTATCTCATCGTTTGGGAAATGCAAGCTCTTAACAATGATAAGATTTTAAAAAGCCCTCAAAGGGAATGAAATTTATTAATTAAATCTGAACAGATAATAATAATAATGATGAATAAGTTATTCCTAGAGTACAATAGATCTTTCGGGTCACGCTACTGATTTGCCCAAACAGTAATAATAATATTCCGTAAGCCAATTAACTCATTCAGTTTTGGAGTAACATATTGTGGTAAGATCGGGCAAAAAAATCAAATGTTTTTTTTTTCTTTTAAGGTAAATACATTATAAACTGGATGTATTCTTGAACATTGCGTACCTGATGTCGAATTCGTTGCTTTACTTCGTGATTTGTTAGATAAGTTTCCTAATTTCATTAAGCTAGAATGTTCCTTCCAACCTAATATAATAAAAAACAAACGCTAAAATGTTGAAATCTTATGGTGGTTCAGGTCGAAATTCTCTAAAAACAAAGTTGACACCTTCTAAACTCACACCTTACATAACAATGTACATAAAACAGAAGAAACTCAACTCAATCAAAAATTTCCAAATTTTGAATGAAAAAATAAATATATTTGCAAGCAAGCGCGAGATAAAAATATATATCGGAATATAAGGCGAGTTAAAAACCGATTTTCTATTTACATACATAGAGTGTATGGATGTATATAAATATATATATATATATGAAAAATAGAGAAATGTTTTTCTACATTTTGAACTATATAGTCCGCAAATAGTCAAAAAAAAAAAACAAAAAAAAAAACAAATGCGCATAAATTGTAGCTTCTCTTAGCTGAATATGAACATTTATTTGAAGCATTTCATGAAACATCTTAGATAACATAGCCACTGTACGTTTAGTTTTATTTTGTTGTCTATAATCCACGAGAATGCTTTGACAGAAACAGCGATGACGCGCAATTAACTTTAGCACAAGAGCGTACAAAAAATTAAAAAAAAAAGAAAAAAGAAAAAAAAATAAAAAGAACAGATATATAAAAAAGAAGAGAAAAAATACACAAAACAGAAATCAAAAATAAAGATCATCGTCACAAAAAAGCACACAGAAAATTCAAGAAAAGACGGACAAAACTGTTGAAAATATTTTTGCTTAGGTTTTATATGCATCATGGCAACAACAAAAAAAAAATATGTTGAAATTGGTCGACTGCTTAATTTACGTTTCAATGATTTGGGATGTAATTTCAAAAGCGATTGACTCCTTATGCACTTAACTCTACTGTACTCTTTCTCGTCAAATGAAAAGTATGGACAATTTGTTACGATGACAGAAGCATACGCACAATTGAAATATTGATCAAATACTTTGATGAATTGAAACGTGTACGTCAACTAGAACAAAAAGTTCCGAAATAACCTCAAAATAAAAAAAAAATAATAAAAATATTTATGAAAAGCAAATAATTTCAATATTGATACTACGAACTAAACGCGCGATATAGTCCCGATATATTTCATTATATCTGTCTATTTGTTAATCTCTCTCTCTCTCTCTCTCTCTCCCTCTCTGATCTGGTAGTTAAGAAGACATATACGAGAACCGTTCTTGAAAATAGGCTAGAGATGCTTATGCTGCTTTTACTTAGAAAGACCCGTCTACTGCCTGTTCAGTGGTTTTTGAAAATTCATTTATTTATCGCTTTATACCCCAGGATTTATAACTCGTATTTTGTTGAAAACAGACGAGATCGGTTCGCATTTATGCCTTACCAAAAAGCGTACACCAGAAGTGTTTATAGAATTCGTAGAATGTATTTAACACAACCAAGAAAACCATAATCGCCGTGATTCGAATTATTGATAATCATAAGAACAAAATTAATTTTTCTTTTTTGCATTTATTTGTTCTGGTTTTTATATGTAAAAGTTTTCGGATTAATAATGGGCTGGCTTTATTTGGAAAGATCTTGAATAGAGATATTCAAATACGTCCGTCCGTCTTGCCTCATTCCGCTTTTTGAACTTAAGTTAAGACGCAAAAGTGAAGAAAACAAACGTATAAAAGAAAGTAAACTCATGATTTGATGAAAATATTGGCTAGAAATCCTTTTTTAATGAGGCCAAAGTACAATTTTATAATATTTTAATATTTAAACTTTATTTATGTGAACGTAATATTCGAATTTACTGAAATTAATTTTAAATCAACATAATTGTAGTCAAGCTCTTATTGCTCGAGTAGAAAAAGGCGGTGTAGTAAATCAAAACTAGCATTAGGTATTAAAAGTGTCGACACAAACTGAATTTAATTTCGATTCGATTTTGTGGTTTTTATTTATATCCACTAACGCAATATGAGAGGTATAACCATTTTTTCATTTTATTTGTAGCACCCAGAAAGAAAGAAGGGTCAGAGACACCATAAAATGATTGATCAGCATTACTCATGGCCCTCTGTCCGTCTGTCCCCATCCATCTGTTCGCTTATTCCTTATTATTCCTGACCATCCGCACGTCCGTCTGTCCACCCGTCCGTTTGTCCGCCTGTCCGGCTGTCCACCCGTTCGTTTGTCCACCCGTCCGTCTGTCCACCCGTCCGTCTGTCCACCCGTCCGTCTGTCCACCCGTCCGTCTGTCCACCCGTCCGTCTGGCCACCCGTCGATCTATCCGTCCGTCTGTCTGTCCATCCGTCCATCTGTCCACCCATCCATTCGTTCATTCGTTCGTCCTCCTGTCCATCCATTTCCGCCCACTCATCTGTTCGTGTGTTCGTCTTCCCGTCTGCCCATTCATCCATCTGTCAGTACGTGTTTGTCCGTCCGTCTGTGTATGACCTGTCCTAAACAATCTCCCGACCGCAAAAATAAAGACATAGTCTTCAACTTTGGTAAAAGCATTGGCAGCTCCTACAGAGCAGTGTAAATTGAGACCACCTCTGTTTTCGAAAGCAAAGAAAAATTATCTTTTCATTACTCATTGACTACAATAGGTACAAATACAAAAAATTTCACATATATTCTATGAATGATCTTTTAGAACCTGTACAAAAATGGAAAAAATCATCTATACCCACTCAATTTTATAGAACATCGAAATTTCACTTCATTTTTTCAAAATATATATGAAATACAGAAAAGGAAATTTCAAAAATCTCATAAAGTATATATATTCATGATCAGCAACAAATTCGGTATCCATCTGGAGATGTCCGTCCGTTCGTTTGTGGATCGGTTCGGCTGTATTCGGCTTTACGCAAGTAAAGCCTGCGGTAAATATTCTACTGGTCGCAACAATGAAGATATCGAGAAGGTGATGGGTATAAAGAATCCGATCACAGCCAGATATAATTTTCTCGCTTGTTTCACTTGTCTGCATTCGACATAAACTTAATGAGCGAGTGATCTTGCATAGCAGCACACTATAGCTATTTTTATAAAACAAAAAAAAACACAAAAACCAGACACATATACACTGAAGAAAATGAGCTGCAAGAATGAGGAAAATAAAATTTTTCTAAATAATTTTAAACAACAAATAATTTTTGAAATTTTCTTTAAAAATGAAATAATCTTTCTCTCGCTCTCTATCTCTCTCTTCTTCTCTCTCTCTCCTTCTCTCTTTCTCCCTTCCTCTCTCTCCCTCTTTCTCTTTCCCTCTCCCTCCCTCTATATCTTTCTACATATGTGTATATTTTATATATATCTTCCCCTCTCTATCGCTCTCAATCTCGTTCTTTATCTCCATGTTCTGTCTATATATATGCATATATCTGTTTCTCTCTCTCTCTCTCTGTCTCGCTCTCTATCTCCAGCTAGCTTTCTATCTGTATATGTATATATCTCCGTCTCTCTCTCTCTCACTCTCCATCTCGCTTTCTATCTCTATCTTTCTATATCTATATATTTCTGTATATCTGTCTGTCTATCTATATCTATATCTCTATCTTTCTCCCTCTCGCTACCACTTTATGTCTATCTCTCTCTCTCTTTCTCTCTCTCTCTCTCTCTCTCTCTCTCTTTCTCTCTTTCTCTCTCTCTCTATCTCCATCTATCTGCTTATCTCTCTGAATTCTAGTTCTCTTTGTCATTTTCTTTGCTTTCTTCCTCGCTTCCTCGTGACTAAAGTTTTCGTTTAATTTACGATCTAAATGATCATTTATTTCTTTAAGTGTAAAGCTACATGTATAATTGCAGTGATTTAACATTTCAGGTACAAATACATACGTACACGTGAACATCCCTATATATCACATAATCCAACCGTAAACATTTGATAATAATAACAACGGGTTGTACCTTCATTAAGAATTTTTAGAGAAAACAAAAAAACCAAAAATCTGTCTGTGTTGATATTTTCTTTCTTTTTTTCTAAATTTCACAACAGCCGTTAGTGTCCATCAAATGTATATACATATGGATGTATTTTATTTTTCTTCCCATTTTAACGTTCGGTAAGACGTATGTTTGCAATTAATTTCATTAGTTTGGGACTATAGAAGAAACCGAAAGCGATGCGGAATAATTATAATTTGTTCTCTATTCTTAAAACCTTGCATGTTTTGAAATTTGTGAAGAAATTTGCTATAAACACATTTAAAAATTGTAAACGATTTTCAAAAAAAAAAAAAAAAAAAAAAACTAAATTCCTCTTGAATGTAGTCAGCTAGAACTAATCGAAAAGATTTTTTGTCTCTAACTTTAACAAAATTATCTATAAGATCTATAAGATCCGGGTTTTCCTATAAGACCGTTTATATTTATCAGACTCCTTACAAGTCCATCCATCATCCGAAACTTTTCTTTAATTAATGTAAAAGATAAAACACACTCATCACATTTCCCGAACGGAACCGTTTAATATTTCCAATCCCCATATTGTAATTCTACAGAGGGCTTTGTCCTTACGCATGTAAAGCAAACACTTTCCTTATTCTCAAGCTTTATTTTCTTATTTCACACAATTCTTCTTAATTAGTAACACATTATTATGTCTTCTCCTCTGCTTTCCCATCAGTACTGCATTTCATACTCTCACAATCATGACGAATTTGATGTTGTCACTTTGACCTATCGACTCCTAAATTTATAATGCATAAAAGCATTTAATGGACTAAAGACTACCGTAAAATAAGCAGAAATACTGGTTTTAAGATCACCCTGTGAGCCCAAAACGAGTCTTCGACTTTGGTCCTCGCACAATGTTCGTAATATTCGGCTACAAAAAAATGCTAAACGTAAATCATATTTTCGACCAGAAGAATATTTATGTTTCATGGGCTGTCCTTTGAAATTATGAACATCGGAGTTGCTCAATAGAGTACTTTTTATAGCAATGGCTTATAGTTAAGACAAATTTCATTTGATGTTCACTCTAAGGTCAAAGTTATTGATGAAAATAAATTCAATTTTTTTTTTCAAATTATACGAACTTTTCCACATAGTCTACGAAATTCAACGTGCGGTGCTATTGGATATGTTCCTCGCGATTTCTGCAATACTAAGGCCATCAAGCTGAAATTACAATCGGATGGAAAACTCGGCGCCTCATATATATGAACTTTAACAGGTTCTTGACTTATTTTTAAATTTTGCAATGGTGGAGTACTTAGTTCACTTAAAGTGAATATTTATTTTTCTTTATTTATTTTGTAAAAGAATTCTTTAGTGAAACTTTCATTTCAGTTCATTTTGTTAATAGAGTAATAGAATATACAACAATAATACGCAACATCTCAATAATCAATTATTTGCACCCGTTTCCCCATAAATTTGTTGAAAAACATAAACACATGACAACATAAATTAACCACAAAATGCTTTAAAGTGCATTTAAACACTTTTTACGTCTATATGCTCTTAAGAAGTAGACAAAACGAAGAGTCAGAAGAAGATTACAACAACAAAAAGTCAAACGTTACACACCATTAGTAAATCACCCATAAAAGACATAATTAACACTCTGCTATAAATGTGTGCTAGAAGAATAAAAATCTTCTCCAATATAAACATAGACACCTTAGCAAAGCCCTGCCACACGAGCCAAAGAAAACATGATTAGAAAAAAAAAAAAAACAAAAAATAAAACCTTCTCATACAATACTTTCATATTAAGTTAATGGGCGATCAATTGGCACATGTTCAATGGGCCAAATACAACTATGGAAAGAATTGAAAAAGAAAAAGAAGTAAAGTTTTTTATATTCTTTGACAGCATATGGATGATAATAATGGAAACATCTGCTAGAATAAGAAAACTGACCTAACCAAACCGAATTCAAATAATTCCTGGAACTACTCAACGACATGAATAATCGTAATAAGAACAAGATACGGATAAGCAGATACATAGGACTTGCTATGCAATTTCAATGCGCATAAACTAAGCTAAACACATGTTCTCATCTCTTAGTACAACTTTATTAATTCATACTCCCGATTAGACTTAAATCTTTCTGTATGAAATATTTTCAGAAGAAAATGCTACAAAATTCTACCAACAAAATTAACTTACTTCAGGGTAAATTTCAGAAAGATTAAATTCCGAACTGCCGTACACTGATTCTTATCGTAACAAACGCTAACATTAGTGATTTTTTATGGGCACGTCTTATAGGGCATAGCACGTCTAAATTCGGAAGTCGTTACGTAAAAAGCTTAATATGTAGGGTTATCCATTTCGTGGTTCAGATTTGATAACCTCGTTTCAGTGACATACGTAAAACGGTACTGTCATTTACAATAACATGTGTTTACTGTAAGGTTTGCCATTTTACAATATGAATAGTTTAATAACTGTTCATCGTGTTAAAATAGTAAAAGCTTACTATGAAAAAATTAATTCTATAGTAAGTGCGTTTCATGCATTACGAACAAATTACGGGCAACATAATCGTTCATCTGAGCGCTCTATAAGCAAGAAGAAGTGAAGAAGTTTAAAAAATATGGATCTGTAACAGAATCGTTAAAGCCGACGCGACGTCAAAAAGAACGCCCGATCAGAAATACTGGCACTGCTAGTGAAAATGTCGAAGAAGACTCAAATTTAGCCCTTACACGTTGCGCACCCCGTTTGACCCTATCTTACGGCACATTATGATGTATTTTGCATTTGGATTTGCATCTCCATCCTTATAAAATTCAGCTAATACAAGAACTGAAACCATCCGACCATGCATTAAGTAGGAGTTATGTTGATTGAATGCTCTAACGACAGCATTTGAATGACGAATCTTCGCATCGAATTTTCTTCAATGGTGAAGTTCATTTTTCAATTGATAGATATGTCAACAAGAGCAAAATTGTTGCATCTCGGGCAGTTCATATCCACAAGTGACTGCCGAAAACCCGTACCAATCCCAAAAAGTTACAGTGCGATATAGTGTTCGGTTTGAAGTTGTGATACTTTTTTGAAAATAACGAGGGTTAGCAAGAAAACGTCAATTCTGATCTAATTCATAGCCACATAATTACTATTTTTTTTGTAGTGTGAAATTGAAGACAGCGATCTTGCGTATGTATGGTCTCAACAGGACGGTGCCACAAGTCACACGACACGCTCCATTTTGGCATTGTTGCGTGAAAAATTTCCCGAATATATAATTTCAGGTTTTCGTGAGCTGATTTGTGTTGACTACCAAATTCGAGCGATTTCTCACCCCTGAATATTTTTTTATAGAATTAAACAAAGAATCGACTTTATTCCAGCAATCCGTAAAAACTTGAGGCTTTCAAAATTAACATCCCTCAACTTATAACTGAGCTATTGCTTGCTTTATGCAAACAGGTTATCGAAAATGATCTCAAAAGGATCTAGTTGTGTAAGATGCAAATAATGGCAAAGTCTAAGCAATATATTGAAAAACAAATTTGATCCAAATCTCTATCAGTCATGTATTTTATTTACATTTACTTTCGGAAGCATAAAATGGATAACGCTGTATAATTTCGCATCTCGTTTTGCACGACTTCAACAACCATTTTCTCGATGATTGCTAATATGCTTTAGATGGATTTCTAATTTTTATAGTTTTGTTAAACATACGACCTATGACCTATGACTTCCTTATTGCATTTTGACAGAAAGCTTCAAATTACTTAATTTTTCGAAAAATCTTGTAAATTCTACGACACATGATGTGAAAACAAATCGTTATGAAAATTCTCGTATTCGCATTCCAGCCAAAGAATCTTCTGGTATGATGTTTAATAGTTTAATATTTATTTGAACACGTTTATATGAATACGTTTGTTTACATTTTTGTAGCGTCATAGTATCACAAAACCAAAACAAGGCATTCGGTTGAGAAAAAGAAGAAGAAGAAGAAGTAAAAAAAACCTCAATCTTTTTGGGAATGAATCCAGAAAACTTATTGGCACAACTCCATGATCATAAATTATGCAATCTCATCTTTGCGGGTCTGGCAGCCAAACTGGCATTTTAGGCCTAACACTATAAGAATACACACACACACACACACACACACAAATATAAATATTCATTCATATATTTATGCAAAACGAAATGGGGCGTGTTTTTAATATAACAAGCATTTATGCAAATTACCCTCTTCTCGTTAAACAAAAAAAAAAAAAAACTTAATAACGTCTAATATAACAAAAGAACTGAAGAGAAAAATCCAAAAATTTCGTAAGTAATTAATTATAAAATTCTTCTCGTTTTGATTCTTATTAAAAAGGAAATAATATTTTATTTACTATACTATTTTGATATTTTCTCTTCCTGTTGATTTACGTTCTGCTTATCAAAGATTATTGACACAATTTTCTTTGAAAATCATTTAGACACACATGTGCATCTAATTAGATTTAGAGGAAGGAGTTCAATGTTTTATTTACCTACAGAACTAAAAAGTTGAAAATACAGAATAACAAAAAAAAAAAAAAAAACAACAAAATTCACATCTGCGTATGTAAACTTTAGTGGATTTCTTCAGCAAATTGCAGCAGAAAGGGGCGAAGATATAAATAAAAGATATTCACACACTTTGTTCTTTTGCCAAATTCAATAAATTGTACTAGAAATTGAATTTATTTATATTACGTAACTGGTTTAATGGGTTCATTGGTTGATTTTGAAATAGTTTTTTTTTTTTTTTTAATTTCTACTTTTTCTTTATTTTAAGATTATCTTAAAAGAAACTAAAATGAAATTGAAATTAAAAAAAATTATGCACTTAGCTGGTATTGCATTTTTTTTCTATGACCACCGAAAACATCTATTAGTACGAAAAAAAAACTTATTTATAAAGTATATCGTAATTTAAAAAATTACATCGTAAATTTCATCACATGAGACATACGACATTTGCCTGCAATTAAGCACAAATCAAAGCATACATTAATAAACAAATAAAAAAAGACGCGTTTTATGTACAATCTTTGAAGGGGCATAACATGTTTATAGGTAAGCAGGCGGCAGTAGTTCAAGAATAGTTACAAATGGAACGAATTTCTGGAACGATATTGATCGTTTTCGGAATCGATGTCAAGCCACCTATATAGATAAAATCATGAAGAAATTTATGGATCGTTTTGATTATTTTCGTATTCGATTTTAAGCCTTCTATACGCACAAACTCCTGAACGAAATTCTAGAACGATCTTGATCGTCTTCGGACTCGATGTCAAAATCGTGAAGAAATTTATGGATCGATTTTGATTATTTTCGTATTCGATTTTAAGCCTTCTATACGCACAAACTCCTGAACGAAATTCTAGAACGATCTTGATCGTCTTCGGACTCGATATCAAAATCGTGAAGAAATTTATGGATCGATTTTGATTATTTTCGTATTCGATTTTAAGCCTTCTACATGCGATTTTCATTACTTTCGGACACCATTTTAAGCCTTCTACACGATCGTGAAAAAATGTATGGATCGATTTTGTTCATTTTCGGAAGAATTTCTGCATCGATTTTGATTACTCTCGGACTCGATTTTAAGTCCTATATACTGGCAATATCGTGAAAAAATTCATTTTCGAACTTCATTTTATCTCTTCTATGCGAACAAAATCGTAAAGAAATTTCAGGATCGATTTTAATAACTTTCGCATTCGGTTTTAATTAACTCCTCTATGGACAAAATTATGAATGAACTTACGGATGGACTTTGATTAATTTCAAAGTCGAATTGAATGCTTATAATACGGACAAATTTCAAACTGACTTCGACCATTATAGACGGTTTCTTACAATAGTTTCTTTAAAACATTTATTCTGATTTTTCTTATTTTTAAATCCAGATTCCATATATATATTTTTACGTTCATTTATTGAGAAACAGTAAAATAGTATCAGAGTCGCCATCCCATATAGAACCATTTCAATGTAGAGCAAAAGCAAATATAAATTTCAGCATCCTAACGTTATTTTGGAAATTTTTTTCATTTGAAATTTTTCTATTTTTTTTTTTTGCTTTACTAGCCCTTGATAAGCTTCTAATTTTTGTAAAGGGATTTGTAATTTTTCAAATTTTTTATATAGCTATTAAGCTATATAAATATATAAGTGCTAAAAGTATGATTTCGTGAATTATTCTTTCTTCTGAACTGCCATAACTAAATTGATTGCTAAATAATTTGAGGAAGTTTTTAATGATTTGGAATTTTCAGTGTTTAGTGATTTCATATATTCATAAATATAATAACAAAAGTCTTGAAAACATGCATACATAGATCGGGGCTTTCCTCTTTAATGTATAAACAATATAAAGAATTATTAACTTTTTTCATTTTAAAAATTCCCTATTATTTGTTTATTTATTTACAGCCTTCTCCACAAACAAATCAAGCCAATCAACTTAAAGTTAAACATTAACAGCAAAATTCTGTGATATAGCATCGAGACAGCGCATATTACATCCGAGCACTACATTAATGAATTCTGCCAATTACCAAGAGTTTTGCTATTGTGGCTTAGCTTTCTGTGTATACATAAGCGAGGATACGCAAAAGCACCAATCAACACAAAGTCACAAACGCACACACGTGCATGTGGACGTACAGATATACTTATTATATAGTTAAAGAGAATAAATAAGCTCATCTACATATATTGGACTGACCAACCAATGGCAGAAGAGCTGTTGAAAACTCTCAAACTACCACCGGAAATGCAATTCAACTTAAACAAACTCTACATATACTCATACAAGTAAAATCTGTATAACTACGTAGTATGAGAGAGTGAAATAGTAAATATAACAAAGAGAATGAGATATGTTTAGAAGACACTCATACGCCTAGTTATGCCAGATATTTACAAAAAGCAAATGTTTGTTATTGCTTTGCATATCGGGTTTCTTAAGTAATAAGTAAAAATAAAAAAAATTTTGTACATTTTTTCTATTGGCGCAAAAGCACCATAAAGGATTTCAACCAATCGCAAAAGCTAAAACAAAACAAAATGAAAATCCTTAGCTGCTTTTGTGGCTCTACATGACAATGAATACAAAAAGAAGTACTTTTGCGTATGCTTGGTGTTTACTTTGTGACAAAATGCCAAATCATTGTTGCCAAAATTGTTATTACTTCTCTATAATTTTGTTTTTTTTTTTTTCTTCATCTTAATTTAATTGAAATGCATTTTTGGCTTGGAATGCTATTATAAATGCAAAGAATAACACATTATTGGGAAAAAAATAATAAATCAACATACAAGGGCTTAAATTACATTTTAAGCATTCGTAATACAATTAAAATTAAAAAACAAAGAGAAATAAATCAAAAAGACATTTAACTAAGCATTATTTATGTCATGATTTTAAAACACTTTTCAAAACATCCACAAATCATATGTAAATATAAATAAAATATTATATATTCTTAATTACACTTAACAAAAATAAATAAATAAATAAATAATAATAATAAATAAATAAACTTTGCAGTTCTAGTATCCTTAACAACAACAGCAACATCTTAAGCTACTGTATTTGTTGTGCTCTCCACAACCATGGCTATTATCTCTTAATAATTTATTAAAAAAAAAATTATTATACAAAAAAAGTAGAGATTTTTTTAAAAGCAATGTATTTTAACAGAGCAAATAAATAAAATAAATAAATAAAATACTTAATTATTAGAAATTATTTATTATTCATAAAATATAAAAATTATTATAATATATTAAAAATTAAACACACAAACACTTACAAATTATTATATAAATATTATCAAATCTCACTATTTGAAAATGTGTAAAACCAGCAACAAATTTAATAAAGTTTTCTTTAGCTGACCAGCGGAACCAAAAAAAAAATTTGTCTTAATTACTAGTAAGAAGAGAAGTTCACAGGTGAATTGAAAAAAAATTTTATACTCAGTTAAAAAAAACCCCTAATATCTTTGGCGTTAAGAGGAGCATTTGCTTTCTAACATTTCCGGCGTGGGATTGAACGAACGAATACCTCTTTGCAAGAGAACTACATTTCGACACTCTATAATATATTGTGATTTTTTCAATTTTTATGGAATATTTTGAAAAATTTCTTTGGTGTAATCTGTGAGCAGAGGGTACAGGAGACAGAGAGAGCAGGAGTGTTTACAGGTAACGTTATATTGTAAGCTTGTACATCGACCGATTTGGCCCATTTGCAATACCAACCTGCGTGAAAGAGCTTGCAATATTTCTGCCGCATTTGAAGAATGTCTCCAATGAGTAGAAATCTTCTCAGAATAAAAAATCTAGGAAAATTTTAGTTAAGTGAGAGTTATAAACTTTAATATCTACAACAACTTCCAACAATTACAGGCAAGACTCCAATAAATAAACAAAGATATCGAACGAAATGAAATTTTTTAAAAAGGTTTACACTTGTATTGATGAGAGAAATGGTTTGAATAATACTCTTCAAGATCTAACTGCCGATCATTATTGACGTCGATTACGTCAAAGTTTAATCACCTTTTACCGATATTATACTGTTATAGAAATTGACAGGTCACAAACCAACCGTATAAAGAAAATTTCACTGCGATTTTTGGGATTAATCTACAATTATCAGAAAACAATATAGAAATGTAGTTTGGCTAATATGATATCCACATCTCAGAACGTTGCCGAAGTAATACAGATATTGAAATTTATTGATGAATCTTCTTATTTCAAAAGGATCAAAAAAAATGTAAAAAGAAGGAATTCCACTACAATTATAATCGTTCGTAATTTTAGTAATTTTAGTTATTATTAACGTACATTCTTGCTTCAATTTCGTTTTTCTATGTTTAATTAGATTATCCTTCTTTGCCTTTGAGGCATATACAAGTTACAATGGACTTTTGGCTTGTAAATTTTTAAAAAGCGCATTAATGGAATGGAAGAAATCCCTGCACTAAAAGAAAACTGGTCAGATATTAAAGATGTACTTTTTATTTTTATTTTATTTTGTTATTTCTTTTCTTTCTTTTTTGATTAAAACTTTTTCTTTTTTGTGTAATATTTTTCTTTGGCAGAATTTAAACTGACTTTTCTTTTATTAAAGTTGGCATTACTTTTATTAATGCATTGCAGTGAATAGCAGCACTTTAACAAAACAGCTGTAGATTTTGTTTACATATGAGTACAACAATTGTGCCTGAATTGTAACACAACAAATTTAAATAAATTTCGTATATAAAATCGTTTCATCTTCAACTGCTTTTTTACATTCCAAATAAAATAAATAAATAAAATCGTTTTTATTTTAATATAAAATGTCGCAACGTTTGAAATATATTCAAAGCATTAAACGTCGTTTACCAATTAACCTTAGACGTCAGACGCAAAGAGAGCAGAGAAAACTTAATAATGGTGTTGGAAAAAATCGCAAAAAAAATCGGAAAAAGTTACGATTTAAAAGAAAATTAAAAAAAGATTTTGAACGACAAGAATTAGAAGCACTTATAAGCGCTACTGAAACGGAATTGAAATCCATACTAGAAAATGAATCCTTATTAACAGATATACCTTATGACGTATCACCGGAAGAGTTGGAAGGAGAGGTAAAAAGCAATGTTGAATTTATGAAAACATCAAATCTTCAAGACAGCATTAAAAAGGTCTTTACAATAATTTTTGCTCTGAGTAGCACGGATAATGTTCTGGTGACTGATTACATCTTTTCGTAAATCGTCAAGCAATAATAATATACTTAAATTGTTTAATTTTTTATATGACTGCATTATCGCACATCTCATTTATTTCTACCGCCTTGTTTGCTTCCATATAATTAATCCACAATATAACATACATATTTCTTTAAAATATGTTTATATCTTGAGTGCATATCCCACATAAATGTTACCTTGAGCGACTCGATTGCCTTCGTATTGCTCTAATTGTAAAAAATAAGTTTTTATGCAATTTTATTAAATGAATAAGTAAATAGTATTTATTGACAATACATATCATTTCTTTCATTGCAAAGTGTTAATGACACAATCATCCAATTTCATCATATGGTAAAACGTGTACTCACGTAAAGAGAACGAATAATAAAAACAATAGACGGACTATTCTTTTAATGTTTTATTTATTAAGCTCACTGTACAAAAAAACTTTGCATATAATTATCTTGTTTATACGATTTGTTTATATGTATGTAGATTGCCTTAGCCAAAGGTTCTGGTACGACCATTTATATTCAACGTGATGGCTTGTCAACATTGACTATTGTGGTAAGTTACAAAATCCCTTTTTTTTATTTTCGGAAAATATTAATGTTTTACATACGAAACAAGTTTATATATCTTTAAGAAAGCATTGAACGTAATCTAAATGAAGAGACTTTTAATCAATGAGACCTAACACCGAAGGATAGAAGTATATTCATTTTATCAGAAGTTTTGCGACAGTCAGAAGGCAGCTTCGGGGACCTTACTAAATATATATATATATCTTCTTGATTAGTAACGAATTCTTTATCGAGTGAAGAATTTCCATTCGTCTATGTGATACTTGTGGTAAACATTCCACTGCTTGTAAGACTTACTAACATAGAGAAAGGTACAAAAATTGCCTAAATGCAATTCTTAACTAAAAAGCACTGAGTTCACTCATAAATTCTTGCTGCATATGTCCTACAGTCTGTATATGAAGATTTTTAGACTTCGTAAGCTGAATAAGAAAACTCGAAGAATTGAAAACTTTGGCTGTTGAATATGGTTAGTTTTAAAAACATAATACACGTAATAATTATACGAAATTTTTTTAAATTATTTTGTACATAAAACACGAAATATAAATCCCTAATTACTCTGCAGTACCGAAATCAAATTTTAATCTTCGTAAAGAACATATTAATTTCATCGTTCTTTTTGTAGCAGGCAGAGACTTCGAAGAATTCTTAATATGTATTAAGTTTCGATCAACATACTATTTCTGAATTAAGGTAAAAGTGTTGCTTTATTTGTGTCAGAAGAACTGCAGCTTGATACTAATAATTATTAAATAATTTAACGGAATTTAAAAGTGACCTAAGTAAAAGAAAACTAAAATTTGAGAAAATACTGTCACTATTAATATATTTCCATTGCCGCTATTCAGCGAATATTAAATATATAAAAGTTGCTTGAACATCTTCTGTAGAAAAACATGAAATTGGTTCAGTAATACCATACTGCAGATACTGATCTGAAATTTTAAGAAATCGTTAAAGTAATGAAAATATTTTATTTTAAAAAATTCTAATCAGTCACAATGAAAAATCTTAGAATAGAAAGAGTTTGAAGCAGAGAATAGATATTTGGAGATTTGTTTTTTTTTTTAAACTAAGATTTCTTTAGATAAAACTTTTATTAATATTAAAACTATTTAAGCGTCATTTTGTATTGTTTTCCTATAAAGTTTATTTTTAAGTCTTAAATAGCGTAATTTTTTTTTTTTTTTTTTTTTTGCATTATGAGATGAGACGCTTGTCCTTGTTTACTTAAATTCTAACAAATTGTGCTAATACTTATGAAAACCGCAAAAATATTAAATTTGAAGTAAAACTTCGAATTTCTTATAACAATTAAATATAAACTATCGTCCAAATTTTGGAAGCAGCAAAGTACAATCAAATAAAACGAAACAAAGCCATCTAAATTTATTTATATTGATAAAAAATTATAAATTAAACACACTAAACTTTTTATTTAATATCATTTCAAGTATTCTAATTAAATTAATTAGTTTCTTAAAATAATCCTTAACCAATTTATTCCATTCGCTCTCGAGCAATTGCCACAAATGTTCTGGATTCGTATTAGATCGATTTTTTACTCTTCTATTGAGTTCATCCCAAACAAAATTAATAATAAAAAGCAACAAAGAAATGGCCATTCTGTGATTTTTAAAATCTCTTCATTTTTTTCTTGTTTAGAAACTTCTAACACAGTTCAGACAAATGCTTAAAATCATTATCCTGTTGAAAAATATGAGATTCAGAAAGCAGATATAGTCCACTGGACATGTCGGACTACTGAAGAATATTTAAATAGCCTTCTTTTAATCTTTCGGTTATCCTCACAAGATTTCCCGTTTGGTTTACTGTGGCCAAAATACTCACAAACCATGACATTACCATAACTTTGTATGAAAGAAGGCAATGTACATGCTACTGAAGCCCTCTATTTTTTTGACCGGCATACAAACACATGTCTATTGGATCCGAAAATCTGAAACTTCGATTCGTCACTTCAAAAAACATTTTTCGTTTGGTCCATTGTCTAGTTTTAACACGTCTTTTTCCCTTTCTAAGCTATTTTTCTTATATCGAATTATTAGTTTTGGTTTTTTATCAGCAGCAGAGGTCCCTTAGTCCCGCAGACAGTAGACATCCTTTATCGTTGTTATTGAAATGAGTTATTCTCGCGTATCATTCACAGCTGCTACTATAATTTGTGGTGCAGTTAAGCATCGATTCGGTTTAGATAAAACTAATGAGGTTATGCTATTTTTTTTTTCGGGATTTGGATCCTACCATATCTTTTTCTATGTTCATTTTTCCGGTTTCTCGTCTTCGAGCAATAGTTTAATGGACATCATTATCACAGAATTTCTTAGAATTTGTTGAAGAGATTGTATGAACAATTCTTTAAATAATTTAATTTTATTCCTAAATTCAACCAGATATAGTTGGCATTCTTTTGTTTTGTATGTACTCCCAAACTTTTGGACGGATCGCGTCTTATTCTTCTATTCTGCTTTTGTTTACAGACAAAAGTATCGATTGATTATTTCTCAAATGCGAATATGTGGTCGTCGTTGTTTTATTTTAAATTAAATATTTGCTTATCTGGATTTTCGTAAAAAAAAATAATTATTTTCACAAATCGTGAAACTGCTTTTAAAGATAAAAGATAGTTTGCAATATTATTATTATTAAATAGGAAACGTGCGATAGCAGCACTACATTATCAACTTTCTCTTAGATGGCGTTTGTGATGTCTAATCGCACAAGCAAAGTAAAAATAAGAAAAACTTTATTTCACGTCATTGCTTAACAATTATTATAATTTTTAAAAAAAAAAGAAGAAAAATCTTTGTAAAATAAAAGCAAAACTTTTTTTAAAAATTAAAAGCTTTCTTCATTGCAAAAACGTTAAACGATATATAGTCTCTCAGTTACTTTCAATTACCTCTAAAGCATAAACATTTCTGATTGATTACCAAAGATAAAGTTTGGAGATAACAGATTAAATTCATCCGCTATAAATGAAACACTATATAACACCAAAACAAGTGGCATAAATGTTTGAATGTATGAGTTATTTAATAAATCTCATCATTTGAAAAGTTTTAGACGCAAGCATATTAAAAAGTGAGATAAGAAGATTACGCTTGAATTGGATATGAAGCGAATCATTGGTGGTAACGAACCAAGATTAATTGATGTAGATAAATAATGTCTCACCTTGATTTTCCTTACTTGTTACTGAATATTAATGTGAATAATTTTCAAAAATTAAAGTTGAAAATTAATGTAAAATTTTTTGAAAATAATTAGGATTTTACTCTAGCCTTTTTCGACAGACCTAAGGATAGATTTGCGGCCGGTTTTAGTTCAATATCTATTCTAAGAGAAAATTTTGTTGCCTTTGTGATCGTCTTTGTAAGTGCATAGAATTATTTTTGCAGTAAAGTTCCACGGAATATTTGCTGTTGCTCTCTTTCCTCCCCCATTGTACGTGTAGCTAGGAACTGATCACGTTTATTTTGAAATTTGATCTCTAATCTCCAATCATCAGTAAAACTATATAAGTCCAGTTTCAATTATTGTAACCGTCAGCTTTCCGACAACAAACAAGAGGAAATTGGACGGATGTAAGAAGAAGGTTAAACGGATTGAAACTGACCAAAAATGATTACATGCGACGCGGCCTCCAATTTTTTTTTGATTTTGTGTTTCAAACGGAAGTTGAAAACTAATGTATTCCACTTCTTAAATGGTGGCGAAAAGTTACCCTAACTTTTAGCTTTTCCATGCAGGGGCATATAAGCCTTGTCATTCCGTTTTTCCGTCTTTTCCTCTGACTGCTTGATATATATTTGCATAAATACATATGTACATATAGGATATCCCAAAATTTACGTAAGATGTGAATCACTTGGGCAGTAAAGTGTCGGCGATTTAAAAAAAAAACCAATTTGATAGCTGACAGTTTACGGTTATTAAAAATTTTACATTACACGACAAAGCAAAGAGTTCTGATTGTTGAACAATTCAAGGCTAGGGAAATTATGTATCTGGAGCCCACCAGAACATAAACGGCCAGTTCTCTACCTCTACGAGGTCCTAGCTATCAACGTCATGATTTCCTTGGCAGCTAAATGAGATTAAGATTTTAGCTTGTAATTCCCGGCGAAGGGGATTTTTCTCATTGTAGGAGGCAGCTCAGGAGCTGTATCTATTTTAGATGTCTTCTCTTCTCTGTAGTTCTCTACTATTTAAGTCATAATACTACGGAGGCTAGCAGTGTATCTATGACTGATTGAGGTAGTATTTGAACTGGGAACACGGGAAACGTTAGCTAAATGTGCCGATATCTTTCCAACTACATAATAAGAAAAATTAGGTTCACATCCGTGCAGTACAGATGTGCTAAAGTGAACCAATAAGTCCATGGGGATCAGTTGCCCGAATGAGGAAGCTTATTGTACTATGTTGGCAACGTCAACGAACTTTAAAAATGCCTTATTCTCTGATCGCTCGGTACGGCCCTTCGGAGGGTATCGTAGCTGTTGGTAAATGAGCTGGATTTACCCTCTTACCAGAGGGAAAGAATGGTCTGTACCCAAGGTGTTTAATCTGGTACTTCTGGAGTTGCGGAGCTCCTTTGCGCGAATTGTTCCAAAGCTCGGAGGACGTTGACTAACGTTTTTGGTCTGCATTTAAACGTGCCATGATAGAAGTGATAAACAGGTGATCATGTCAAACATTTAAAAGTGTTGAACAATTCAAATTTCAAAATTAATTAAAGTTTGGAGAGCCACATTTTGCAACGCTAGCCTATTTACATTACGATTGAACAGAAAAATTACAATTAAAAAAAGTGAGAAAGCTATATTTGACTGTGCCGAATCTTTTATACGCACCACCCTTATGTTAAAAAAGAATGAAAAACTAAACTGTCATAGATGGGCGTGGCAATGAATGATGAACCTCCAATGTTTCTGTCAAATTTGAAGCCGATATCTTCATATTTGCGGCCAGGAGAATGTTTACCACAGACATTACACCAACGGACGGACGGACGGACATGCTTAAATCGATTCTAAATTTAATGCTGATTAAGAATATATATATTCTGTGGGGTCTCCGAAGTTACAAATCAAATAACAAAATGAAATATACCCTTCACCTTCGGTGGAATTCCCGTTGAACCAATCAATGCGTCGCGGTTAAGAGCAAAATTTTCGATTCTAATGTTGTGGATTGAGGTGAAGCGATTACCTAAAATTCATCCTAAAGTAACTGTTATATGTCATGTGTGATTTTCTTCCTTTTTTAACTCATTTGCGATCAAGCAGTCATAACAATAATGTTACATGCAAGCTAAGAATGGATCTGATCGGAAAGATTTCATCAAACAAATTTTCAAATATCATTATAAAATGAGTTTTAAAATTCTCAATTTAATAAAAAAAATAACTCAATAATCTCTCTCTTATCTTCCAGTTACCTCAAAAAAAGCCAACTATTGCTAATCTGAAGAGAGCGATAGAGACTGTAGCACAATTACAATTGAAAAGAGAATTAAGAGAGCGTCAACAAGAGCGTTTAAAACGAAGACGCTACAATGTGATCATAGCGAAAACAAGTGAAGATAATGAGAAGAGCAATGAAAACATGCAGCAACAACAACAACAACAACAAAATTCTGATACCGAGACAGCAGCTATTGCAAGTAGTGTAAGCAGAACTGAAGAATCCGACATGACAATAACTAAAGCCGTACGTCTCACTGGTGAATTAGTTTGTTCTGCGGCACACAACGGTCACCAACATCGGCCAAACGTATCTTGGCGTTTTCTGTGGCGAGTTTATGCTCTTTACAATTTAGTCACAAGTCAACCGATTAACGATGAGAACGGTCGTCAATTATTAAGTGAATGCGGTATTGAAAACGCACAAACATTAAAATTTTGTAAACGCGAAAAATATTTTGGTCGAAAAAGACAAAAAAAATAATTGTAATAAAATTAATAAAAAATTCAATGAAAATGCAATAAAAATTAATTATTAAATCAATTAAATGAATTAAATATATTTACGATATTATTTATATTTAATATAAAATTTCTAAATATATTCCATGATTTCTATAAAATTCCGGCATTATTTGAAAAGTTTGCCATTGAAACGTGTATGCAAACGGGTTATTCTGTGTGCATTAACCCAATTCCCTTTATAAAACGCACAAGATGATAATGACAAAGTCATCAACTACTACTACAAAAACAAATGCAAAAGCAATACCAACAGTAACAGCAACAGCAACAGCAACGGCAACGGCAACTTGCTTTAAGAGCCAGTTGGTCAACACTTCAATGAAATTTTCTTCGATGAGCTGTAATAGATTTTTTAATCGTTTTAATCGTCAATCTTTATTGATTTTTTTGGCGGCCTTACTTTTCTTAAGCTCTCTACAAATTCCTGTCATTCGTGGTGCGTTCGAAGACGGCAATAATAATAATGTTAAAATAACTGAACATAGTTTGGAGTTAACGCAGACAATCAACATGCAACGTCAAGAATATATGCAAAAACAATGTGAGACATTGGGTTACAATATTTTAGATTTAAATGATTTAACTGAACAACAGATGGAACACATGATTGTGGATCGAAAACATAAATTGTTATATTGCTATGTGCCAAAGGTTAGTGGGAAGAGATAAGCATAACTTCCAATATCAAAATCAAAAAAAAAAAAAAAATAAATAAAAGAATCTTTTTAAAATGAAAATATTTAAAGCAATATGTTGACATAAAATGGAGGCAAATAATTTTTGAAATTCATCTTCAAGTAGCCTGAAGTATTTTCATGTTATTTAGAAGATTTGCAAAAAGAAAATTATTGAAACAATTTTGACTTGAATGCTTTCTGGAAATGCTTTAAGCAAAGATAAAAAAGAAAACTTTACTCGATCTAAAACTAATTAAACAAATTAAAGTCAAAACTATTTCTCAACTTTATGAAGATTCCGACCCACAAAAAACTTGATGTTCACGATGAACCTTCACCCCCTTGGCACCACGAATCATTTGTAATTGATTCGTTTAATTTTAAGAAGAAGAGGAAGAAAACTTGTCCTATTAGTGTTATTGTGCGACGCTATAACTATTTGTTTAGTAAGGGCTTGCCTCCAGTGATATTTCCGCTATCGGATGTTTTTATCAAAAATATATGAAAGCAGAACCTTTTTTCAAGACCTGCTAGTAAATTCGTTTTGAATCGATAGCCCATATAGTTCCTTATTTTCTGCGGGCTTTTTTTATTGATCTTAAAACAAATTCTGTTAACTCAATACCTTAAGCAATACTTCTGATTAGCGTGGCTCGATTGCTAGAATACTCTCTTAAGGAATCTTTAATAAATATTCGAACAGAATTTCGAATGAATATTGATGATGAAAATATATAATCAAATACTTAGCATTTATTTTGAAGCTCTTCATTTCAATTTTTCAACCAACAGCCCTATTCAAACTTGATCTGTAAATTTATTGTCGTTTGTGTCTCCCTTTCTTTTTTGCAATTTTGAAAATTCTAACAAAAAAACATGAATCACATTGGGAGCATTAAAGCCGGTTGCAGCATCTTATACTCTTAAAGAACATCCAAACTCTGTTTACAAACGAAACGATATAATTAATATAACCTGTTCGTGTCGTGATGTGTAGTCAGGTTAATATACCTTCTGCATCTAGTTACATAGAAACCGCATAATATTTTACCACACATACATATGTCGTTTATTTTTGTTTGCTTTCAATAAAATCGAAAGTAAGCATTTTTTAAAAAAGTAATACTGATATGTCTGGAAGATTTATTCATTTAAAATTTGACACAGCATGTAATGTAATATACTTGTCTTACTTTTCAATGCGGGCAAGGTGCAACAAACCTATGCCTTTCTGTATGATTCTGATATTCATAAATGGAAAGTGTGTTATATTAACTATATCGTTTCGTTTGTGACACTTTCAGAAACATTTAATCTGAAGTTTTTTTTCCAAAAGTTCTGTTAGCTGAAAACATCTTTCCATGTTTAAAAAAACTTCGGTAGAGATGTGAAGGAGATGCTTTTGTCTCTCTAAAATACTCCAAAAGATAAATTGAAATATTCAAGTTATCTTTTCAACTAAATCAGAAAGGAATCATAATATACTGCTTGAGGCAAATCTTGATATATAAATTATTCCAAAAGTAGGTGACTGGCACTTACTCACATACCTTTGGTTACAAAACGGTGCACGATTTATATATTTTGCTTAAACCTTATTTTTTATATCTATCTCTCAGTTTGAAGCAATAAATTTTTTAATGATTTTTCTCATACAAAGGATAGACTATATAATATATTAGTTTGGGGAAAAAGAAATCCCTTATTTTTATATGAATTTCAGGACTTTATTTAACATGCTTCGGATTGTCCGATTTGGGTCAAATATGCACCGTTTTGTTGTATGATTTGTTGCCATTTTAAAGGTAACTTCAAAATGCCTCTCTCATAGAGGTCCTGGTCTCTATTTGCAAAAAACTCACAACTGAATGCACCAAAGAAAAAACAACAAAAGAATTTTTTTTACTGCGAAATGTCACCTTTCCAACGAGCATAAATCTGAAATTGTTTGATCGATACTTTACGAGAAATCTACCAGTGTAGCCATCTACCGAAAAAATAATGGATTTCTTTTTCCCCAAACTAATATATAAAAACTATGCAATACACAGCGCCATCCATTTTCCAGTTTTGCATAAAAAGCAAATAAAACACATTCCCAATTGAGATTCAAGTTAAAATTATTTTTGGCCTATTGTGTGAATCATGCCATTGTTTGTTGGGTACGACATCACTCAAACCTTCTCCACGGAACGTCTTACAAGACTGACGGATCGTTTCAAAGGTAAATATCGATAACTTATCTGCATATAACGGACAATAGCTTGGTCTAACTTAACTTAACGGATATTCATTTTGAAAACGTGAAGAGTTTGAAAATTATCGCATAAACTCGATCCTTTGTGTAACCCTACCGCAAACAATTTCAACGGTAGAAAATCATACGAATTTTAGTGGTTATTTCGCATCATCAAGATATAAAATTATTCATCCGGAAATGGTTTGTGTCGCAAACTCGCCGTTCTCAAAAAGGTAACTCCAAACCAAGGCCCTTTTTAAATACAATCGTTTTTGAACAGTTGTTCATTGAGAATCAAGAAAATATTTCTTGCTTGTTGGCATATCCACAAAGGGAAAAATGAATTTCATCACAGAAAAAAATTCGATGCAAAGAATCGTCATTCAAACGCTATAGTTCGAGTATCCAATGATGGTATCTTCTACGCATTGCATCATCGGTCGGCTTCAGTTCTTTTGTTAGGTAAATTTTGCAAGAAAGGAGATGCAAATCCAAATACAAAGTAAACAGAGTAAGACAGGACTAAATACTGTGCGTACCACGTAATGTATAAATTTGTATCTTCTTCGACACTTTAACTAAAAATGTTAATATTTTCGCGCCAACGTGCGTTTCGATGCCTTAAAAAATCTGTTACTGATCCGGTTTCTTGAAACTTCTTCACTGGTTTACCTATAGGACAATTATGTCGACCATAATCTGCTCACAAAACGTATCCATCATATAGTCAACATTTTTATAGTAAGTCTTTACTATTTTAGAACGTTGAGCGGTTATTAAACAATCGATAGTGTAAAATGGCAAACATTACACTAGACATATGATATCCTGGGTAGCAATTCTGTTTTACATATGTTATGAAACGAGGTAGTCAAATCCGGACCACGAAATGGATAAGCGTATAGTACCAGATTTGAGGACAGACAACGTAAAACTATCGCGGCAAAAGTGACAGCAGAACTCAACAATCACTTGAATACAATATGTTTCGATAGAAAATGTACGGCGGGAGCTTCACAAAGCTAACATTCACAGAAGGGCTAAAATTGCGAATACCCCTACTACATATATCACATCATACACACCACTGTTTATATATATACAAAAAACATCTTAAATCAAACACTTGAAATATATTAATTTGGGGAAAAAGAAATCCATTATTTTCCAATTCGAAATGTTAAATAAAGTCCTGAAGTTCAT
The DNA here is from genome assembly GCA_000671755.1 of Glossina brevipalpis. NCBI lineage: Eukaryota > Metazoa > Arthropoda > Insecta > Diptera > Glossinidae > Glossina > Glossina brevipalpis. Next base: position 5,722,542 of record KK351013.1, read on the forward strand.
ATAAGATTGGATGGATTTCTTTTTCCCGAACCTAATATTTCAATGTTTTTATTGCAGATATGACCTAATCAAATTAATTTTCGAATTTACCCTTGTGAAAATTTTTCTGATTGGACACTTATGTTGTGGCAGTAGTCGTTATTTCAATGGAGGCTTTTTTTCTGTTATCTAAGCTGACTAACAATGAGAAAAGTTTATAAGCGAAATATTTTGAAATTTTTCGCTTTGTTAGATCTTTGAAGTTCGGAAATGTCCGACTACAATTAAGTGCAAATATATCTCCAACATAAATTATTAATTTAGAATATATATGATTTTTTTCTAAGCTACAGAAGAAAACTGCAAAATTTATTTGTGATTGATCCTCCTAGTAAGCAAGTGTCGGGAAATTAAAGTTTGACGGTTCTTTTCTTCAGTGCGTTATATTTATGAATAGGGTTTTCCACTAAGGGCTCCCCGCCTACACTACGTATAATTTATATGCTAAGCCCTTATATGTACGCTCTTGTACTGAAATCATACGCCGACTATATAGAATTCATAATTGGACATCTTGCTTGCTTATACAATACTAAGTAAATGAGATCGTTGTTCTAAAAATAACTTCACTTTTTTTCTCATAGATCACTTCCTATATCACTGATCACATAGAATCGTTGTGTGGATAATATATATTTTCAAACAAATTCCCCATTAACTTAATCAAGCACTAGGTTACTGCAATAACTATTCAGTTTGCCATAGATTAAATTCAAAAGTTTTTAGTTAGATCGCTAAACATCGCTAAACGTCATAATCAATCAGTTCACTGACTCATCTAATGTTTAAAGAAAATGTTAAGTTTATTTCATAGACAAGCTTTAAGTAAGTAAAGGGTATCCAAATTTCGTTTGAAATCAAATTTTCTTGTTTATTTTTTTTTTCTTTTGAACAAATTTTTATGAAGCATCGTGTCTGACGTTTAGTGAAGCATGAATAGATGTTTCGAGTCATTAAAAAGAACAAGTTGGAAATAATTGAAACACTTTCAAAGAATAAATTGTCATAAAATTGCTTGTTTGTTAATAAATAATAAGAAAATAAATATTTTTCATAATTTTATTATTATTATTTCCTTATGAGAGGTAAAATAATCCTCTTACGAATTGAATGTAACTCTAGCGATGAATTTCCTCACCTTGGCCTAAGAACTTTTTTCTCTCGTGACTAGAATGCTTGCAACTGGTTTCCTCAATTGAAATGGAACTGAGAAACTAAACATTTTAATGAATGAGCTCAGTTCACTAAAAATATATTAAAAATATTTTATAATACTTTTTACTGTCATTAATGCTACGAAAAGTAATTCTATACAGTAACAAAGTACGAAAACTTGTACTTTAACCTAAAAAAAAATAAAAAATAAAAAAAAAACTGTAGAAAATTATATTCGGCTTGCGGCGAATTTTGTACCCTACACCTTAAGTAGTGTTTAAGTTAATTGCAAATGCATTTACTGACCGATTTAATGTCTCCCTGGTAAATATTTTTATAAAAATATCAAATCACAACATCACTAAACACTAAAAGTTACTGAATATCTTTGATCTTTGAAATTTCTTTCAAATTTTTTTAATGTAAGACTTTATAGAAGAGTTTTCAAAACTGATCTCAGAAGAGATAGTTTAGAAAAGAATTTCTAAAATAAAAAAAAACGAATAACAATCGCAGCAAAAATATGACTTAATGCGATGTCCTTGTCGATGCAACAAACGGAATGATCATATTAAAATAACCACCACTCTGTCACACAGTCAGTATAAAAATAGTTAAGATTAGCTTTTGATTGCAAATGTAATGTAAATAATTACGAAATTTAATTTATTACCCTGACATAAGTATCATGTTTACATGAAATTTACTCATTCTCTACAAAAAAAAACTACGCAAAAATTTTAATTAAACTGTTACTAGTGTAGTCAAGTATCTTAATTATAATCCCTATTAAGAAGACTTTGGTTGGCCCTAAATGTTTGAGCTTGAGTTAGTGAATAGAAATTTAGCTGAACATATGGATGTACGAGAAGACGATTCCAATAAATAAAATTAACTTAAAAAATTAATATCATCTACAAAACCCAACATAAGCCAGCTTAGCTCCATATATAGCAATTATCCAAGTTAACAACAAATGGAGTATAAGCACTTATCAAGAGGTCTAGAAAAAGCTTTTGAGAGTTCGAAACTTACATAATTGTATACTATATGCATATTTGTAAATATGCCGGTATGCGTTCATATCTACCAAACAGGTATATGTGAAGGCAACAAATTTTGCATTCCAATTATAACATAATATCCTTACAGCACATACACTCAAAGAAGGGTATAAGAATTTCTGTTCTCGAGAATTTGACGATAACTATGTTCTTATATGAGAAGCTCAGATGAATGTGATACGTTTCGAATGGCCAAGGATCAGCTTGCAAAATGAATACGATATGCTTCGAATCTCCAAAGATTAGTTAGCAAACAGGATGAGGTTTGCTTTGAATAATTTAAGATCAGTTTGCAAAATAGATGTAAAATGCCCCGAATGGCCAAAGATCAATTTGCAAAATGGATGTGATACGCTTCGAGTAGTTAAAGATCATTTTGAAAAATCGATTTGTTGTGTGCCGATTGGGCAACGATCAGTTTAAAAAATGGATGTCACATGCTTCGAATGCCTGAAGAACAGTTTACAAAATGGATGTGATGTATTTCGAGTAGTTAAAGATCAGTTTGAAAAATGGATGTGGTATGTTTCGAACCTTCAAAGATCAGTTTGCAAAATAGATGTAAAATGCCCCGAATGGGCAAAGATCAGTTTACAAAGTGGATGCGATACGCTTCAAGCAGTTAAAGATCATTTTGAAAAATCGATGTGGTATGTTTCGCTTGGGCAACACGATCAGTTTAAAAAATGAATGTCACATGCTTCGAATGCCCGAAGAACAGTTTACAAAATGGATGTGATGTACTTCGAGTAGTTAAAGATCACTTTGAAAAATGGATGTGGTATGTTTCGAACCTTCAAAGATCACTTTATAAAATGAATATAATATACCACGAATGACCAAAGATCAGTTTGTAAAATGTATGTAATATGTCTCGAGTGGCCAAAGAATGTAAAGTTTATCATCTTAAGTAAATCAAAAATTCAATAAATATTTACTTAAGTTTTTACTATCGAACATTGAAATCTCGATTATCCTTCAGCTGTACATAACCTGGCATATATTGGCTATCAAGATCTCTACCAAATACAACTCACTTTGAATACAGCATTTTCGTATATTGTACTCACAGTGAGAAGTGTTTCATTCTATTTTTAACGTTCAGAAATACCTCCGGGATATCATAGATTCCCTCTGTACACAGTCTCGTGTTTAGGCGCGAAATTTTATGCTAACTAGAGCGGATCTGTCCTTTTTGTTTGTTAGAACTCACAAATACAGTAAATAAAAAGAGAGAGCACTAGTTTGCATAGATTATCTCAGAACTTGCAAGAAGAATGCGCATTAAACATTCAAAGAATTTATTTATTTGAAAGATTCATCGATAGCAATTTGCAGCGATTGTAACACAAGTTTTGAAGAAATAAGAAAATTAAACTCAACCAAACATTAGCGACAGTCAAGCTAGCTTAACAAAAAAAAGTTTTAGGTTGACATTTGAAAGGAAGATATTTTTAAGATAAAAGGTAAATAGCATTACAGGGATCGTTTCACTTTCTAATACGCAAATTCATAATATGAAGTTGGAGAATTATATTATTCTAAGCTCGAGACTTACACTAACAAGGTAACTAATAAATAGGCTTCAATTATCAGAGAATTGCTTGGTAATCAAAATTTTCCACTAACTTGTAGACCGTGAATTGAAAAATATTGAACCAATGTTGAAACCGATGAAAATAACTGAAAAGTCTATGACTGATGAAAGAAATCAATGGAGTTAAATAAATTATTTTCTACCTAAAATAACCGTAAAAAGTAGAATTTACGATTTTTATGTTTAAATTCATCTCCTTCATGAATGAATGAACTCAACGTAATTCCTATCTTCACAGCAAAAAAGAACTTCCTTTTATTAGTTTTAACCAAAATTGTTTACCACATTTAAGACAAACAAAGACAAAAATGTTCACTTCAGTGATGATTGATTCTTGTTTTAATTTCCTGAACAATCGACTTTAAAGAAACTATACGTGAACTGATTAACCTTGTCTTTTCTTCTATTGATTATGACATAATTTACAGTGATTTCCTTCTACGGATTATGAATTAAAATAAACTATTTGACCTTCAGTTATAACATTTATACCCTAAACCATTTGCGGTACCGAGTATTATTAGTTTGTTTGGATATATGTGATACACAGTAGGGCTTAAGATAGACGCAGACTTTATTTTGCCAATCAATTCAAAATCATCTTCTGAATCGATTTAGCCGCGTTTGTATGTCTATCGCTCTGTCTGTCCGTTTCATATTTTGACAAAATTTGCTCTACTAAAGAATCAACGTTATTGAAAATAAATTTGATTCATTTTTACGATCATTCCTCATATAACAATCCCATGTGGAAAGAGCCTTTATATAACAACAAGTAAGAAAATTATAATCCACTATTCCGAATCTCTTATATCCACCACTTTTACCTTAAAAAAAAAGTAAAGTAAAAAAAGTAAATTTTAATAGGCGGGCGTGGCAGATTTTTTCTATTTATATGGGATACCGTGGAATACACCCAACCATGTAATACAGTGGAAAACAGCCGGAGCAAAACAGACACGCCTTCAGGTTATACTGTAGGCGTGGCCTGTGATCAATTTGGCCCGTTCTTAATGGCAACTTATGTGAAAGATGTTTCCACCAAATTTGAAGCCGATATTTTCATTTTTGCAGCTAGAAGAATGTTTGCCATAAACATTACACAGACAGACGGACAGACGAACGTGCTTAAATCAATTTTAAATGTGATGCTGATCAAAAATATATACACTTGGCGGAATCTCCGAAGTTTCCTTCTGAGAGTTACAAACGAAATGAAAAAAGGAAATATACGATCCCTTACCTTCGGTGGTAATGAATATGAAAAAGTTGTGTCGCATGGAACCATTTTTTGAACCATCTCCCATAAAAGCGTTCTTATGAAAAGCACATCTTTATATGGTAAAAAGACATAACTTTTACTATATTACAATGAAAATGAGTCCGTGATAGTAATTTGACATAGAATTGAGTTCCCCTAGATTTCAACCAGGTAAGTCTATTTTTCGGTTGGCAACAGAGAGAACATATCTACGAATCTGTTCAAATAAAGTATTAATTTCGTCTTGCCTTGACAGCGATTCGCAAATAGGATTTCGGTGCGACACATTTTTCGCTCTTAAATCATAAAGTAACTAAGGGACGAAATTCTTTTTCTACCCAGCCTCATGCAAAGAATTCGAAACGATTTTTGATCAATGCGGTTGCGATATCATAAGATGAAATGTGCCGGTCTTTAATTCTTCGAAAACCTTCAACTTTATCAACCATCAATCAGAGCACGACGCGTCTTTAACATCAAAATTTTCGAATTTTTCACCAACAAATAATTTGGCCGCTAATGATTTTAATGAAGCATTTCTAGCATGAAACTGGAGTGTTTTTTGTCAAAACCCCTGTGGAACCTTGTCGCATTATTCAAAATGTGTCTTAAGCGAATTTTGTACAGAGTTTTGACTCATCATTTTGAAACTCACTTTCTTTCACGCGAATTGAAAATTGCGTTAATTTTTTGTTTTTTTTTTATTTGAATTATCAATGCACAGTCGTCAGCTTTCAAAGGCGCCGAAATATAATTTAATAGCGTTCGTATGACTAAAGTTATGCGATTCTAAATTCATCTTTTAGGGAAAATATCATGAAATTTTTCCCTTAACTTAGTACTTCTTTATATGTCGTAAACATAATAATGTATATGAACCGGTTTCCAGATATTGTTCGTTCAGCTTTATAATATACAGACAGCTTCTGTAAACATTTCAGGCCGAAAAGTTTACAAGCACACATGTTTTATGTGTTTTTTCTTTTTTTTTTTTTTTTGCTTTTTGTTTGAAGGTTGCTGACGTATGTGAATTATTAGCGTAAGGTGTGAAATTATAGTAAAAAGCGAAATAAACCAGGCACACTGTCATGTATATGAGTTTAATTTCCATTTTCATTTTTTTTTTTTTTTTATTTATGAGGCTAAGCTAATACTATTTGCCGATGTGATAGCTTTATTTGATATATTTAGAATGAAATTATTTGCCATCGATGTGTTTGAATTAGAAGACAACTGTTGGCTGAATAATTATACATTAAATATAGTTGATAGTAATTACTAATGATCCATTTACTCTCTGTTAGAAATATTTCTGAAAGTTCGTTTACCAAGAAGTAGTTAACAACTGTTTTTCTAGGAAGGATATTAGATTAATGTAAAATTTACTTATCAGGTCCTCCAGAGAGCTTAAAAGGTTCATACGTTCGATATGCGTCTGACCAGCAGAATTTAAAAAAAAAATAGTTAATATTATTATTATTATTTGAGCAATCGGTACCACCTAAAAGGTTTATTGTACTCGCCCTTGCACCTTATTAATCCTGCTACCTTTTCTCGTTCGGGGCACCGTACTGTCTCTGGCCTTTTCAAGAGTTCGCTGAACACTTGGTATCTGATTTTGCAAATTGCCTCGCATTTGCCCAGGGTGTGATGGAAGCCTTTCGACGTCCCTTCACGAAATCCACAAAAATCGGTATCAGATATACTTACATTTTTCATGTGATACCTGAGGGAGTTACGACCCGTATAGGAACCCATGAATAGTCGTAGATTGCTCCTTCGTAGCTCTAATATATTAGCTTGTGTGCTAGGCCGGGAGATTTTATGAATCTTTTTTCTTGCCTTAGCAGTTCAATTAACTATAGTTAGGTAAGTTAATATATGATATCGCAAAAAATCAATTCATGCGATGTTTTTCGTATTGGCTCTATAAACGGTGTTTCGAAAATCTAAATAATTGCTCGAAAATGTAGGGTATGATCAGTTCGTAAGCTTAATAGGTCTCAAAAAAAAAAAGCAAAAAAAATTCTTCTTTTACCACATTAGGAGCCTTTAAATTATTGCGAGAGCACACGAGTGAGAGCAATCGCGAAACCTTTTTTAACTTCACCTGTTCACATTATTTTGTCTATACCCTATAAATGATCGAAGATCTTTATTTAATCAAATCACAAGAATAAAAAGGCATGTTTTCTTTAATGCACATTAACATGTACACATATATGAAGATTAGAGAAGATGAGTTATTTTGTTTTCTTTTTTAAAACATATTGCAATTAAAATATTCTCTCATATTAAACTTTGACCGCTGATACCTTGCATTGATGTTCGGTCTACTTTCCCTTGCAAATCAGGCTGTTGTATCTTAATCTTAGAAATCAAATCAATATTCCGGTTACATCTCTCATCTATTTGAATAAGAAAAAAAAAAAAAAAGATAACAAAAAGCAGAAACTAAAAAGCATTTATTTAAATGTGCATTTTGCTGATCGGATACAACATCTTATTCAAATAAAATTCAATTGAAGAGTAACACATCATAGACACAAGGTGAAAACTTTTCTGTTTAATCAATTACTGTAAATGCATTTTAATATACAAAATAAACATTAAATTTACATACACAAGTTTATCTACAGTAGAATCTTTTATGACTGCCAAGCAGCTTAGTGTAAACATCTTGTTCCAGCTAATTTCTATTTCTATTTAATAAGATTTCTTTTAGAAAAGTTTTCACTGCTTACACATTTAGAAATTTGCACACCACATGTATCAATCATCTCATTATTGTGCATCTTTATTTAAGTGAATTGTGTGACTGACACTATATTTTTTCTCGAATGTAAGCAAACAACGGATATATAACCAGATGCTCTATTATTACTCAACATAAGAATACTTTTTTTTTACAAAAAAATATTTATAAATGAACAAAAATACATACATACGTACATATATAAACATTACCTTCCTCTCTCTCTCTCTCTCTCTATCTCTCATTCTCCCTATCTCTCTTCCTCCCTATCTCACTTTCTCCCTATCCCACTCTCTTCCTGCCCCTCACTATCTCTCTCTCTCCCTATCTCTCTCTCTCTCTCTCTCTCTCTGTGTGGTTTTTTTGCTGGAGGGAGGAGAAATCTTCGAAGGATACTGCCAGCCCATGACAGCAGCATGCACGATTCACTCTCCATGGTGCCTAGCTACTAAATCTACATCCTATACGCACTTCGTTTACCATTCTCCTCCATCACGGAGGTTAATTGCAATCAGTGCACTACGCCTCGTGGGACCTTAATGGAATATTTTCTTATTAATCTCCACTGCCTCTTCTCACCGCCCGCTGTCTTTCCAGCCTTCGTAGTTCTTGAAAACACTTTACTAACGAAGTTATTCGCCTTTCTTCATGTCTCGGGTCATTGGGTTTAAGTAGACCGTAGGGACGCCATCCAAGATGACCACATGTCGCAAATCTTGGACAATTGAACATCACTTGCTCGGCGTCCTCTTCCATATCTGGACAGTTCGGACATGCTGATGGACTATCATATTCGAACCTGTGCATATACTTTCTGAAACAGCCGTGGCCAGTTAAAAACTGCGTGAGGTAGTAGTTCATTTCGCCATGCCGTCTCTTCCTCCATGAACGCAAACGTCCACTTACCTTTCGCTGCATTCTGCCACCTCGTTTGTCACTTGCGCGTTGATGTACAGCGGTCCTCCGCTTTGAGGGCAATTCCTTGTGTATGTCCTCTCTACACCTTTTCATATGCGCATCGCATTTCATACGCCAGGATTTCGATGTGGATATCCCCTACAACCACCAGGCCGCCTCTTCCAAAGTAGTACGGAAACGGCATATCTGTCTTAACGCGCTGATTCGATATATTCTCCACCTTTTCGCCACCTTTCTCTACGATGTTTTCACCGTGAAAGCTTCGGCCCACACTGGACTTGACAGAATAACTGCTGTAACGCGGTGAATATAATTTTCTTTACAGCCGTCCTAGTTCCTCTGGTATTTGGTATAATTTGTACCAAAGAGGACTAAATACCGGCCGCTATGTCCGCGGCATACTGAACATGTTCTTTGTGTGTGCGGATGTGTCCGTGTTTTAGTTATAGATAGTTAATCTTAAGTATATTTTTTTATTTATACTGCTGATCTCTACATGGCCATGAGGAATGTGCCACAGGAGAAGCGGTAGGAATGGTTGGGGCTATTCAATATCCAAGACCTAAAAACAAAGCGAATATATATTTGCCAGCGACACTTCAGCAAAAGTCACATTATCAAACCGTTCCTACATGAATCTAATACCGAATGCCCAGAAGTGGGGATTGAATGAGGTGAAGAAAAACTCACTTCCGCAGAAGCTAGAAAACGGAGAATGTCAACGAAACAACCGAGAATAACTGAGGGAAAAGTAATAGACTTGGAAGCATTCACCTCCTCCCCCACTTGCACAGAAACAGAATTAATGCTGGCAAGAAAGGAAATCCAAAAGCTGAGGAAACAAATAGCGGCCCTCGAGAAAGATGATGAAAATGTATTAAAATTTTTACTTTAATTTTCAAAATTATATGAAATATTATCTGAAGTATATGCAAACACACACCTACACACATAAAGAGATGCAAAGAATTTCTCATTGATTAAGACAATCTCTTATGGGGGGGTCGACAAGGCTTATCTCGTAGTGATAAGTATAAAATATATGTCTCAATGAGTGGTAAAAAATAAAAAGAAAAAATTACTTTATGGAGATCAATGTAATGGAAAATATATTATTGTACACAATATTGCAATTACAATCGAATATTTAATCTTATCTTTATTCAAGCTAAAAACGCTTATCTTTTAAAAACTGAATTTACTGATGAAACTAAATATATTGATTGATTGGAATGTTTTCAAATGAACTTTTTGAACACAAAAATGTTCGTTTATAAATGGCACACTATTCTAAAATGCTATTCCAATGAAATAACTTTAACTTTCAAGTGTTCATTCAATTGAACAGTTTTCTCTCTTTTATGTTGCACATGCATTACAATAATAAAATTTGAGATCTGTTATCAGATTTTATATCAACATCTTCAGTAGCTAATGGAATGAATACCTTTGATTGCATTCTTCTAAGAAAACGAATTTATTGACTCTTCACTTAAATCAAAATAATGTTTTCTTTTTTTGAGTTAGAGAGAACAGATATCGTATTGAAAACACGAACATTCTGAACATCTGAGGTATACCAGCCACTACTGCATGAAAAAATGCATAGATTTATTACTCATAAATCGTCTGTTCACAGTTCCTCTAGTTATTGTTCCTCTAGCAGAGGGAACTATATCAAACGATACGCATGGTTCTGGCTTGATTTAACTAGAGTTTCCGGTGAAATAGTCTCCAATTATTTATATAATTACGATATTACATTATCTCACAGTCCACGATCGTTTAATAACCAAATTATCTTTCGAAATTGATTAATCTCAAACGGTTAGAGGTACAAAGTCGATAATAGCGAACAGACGATTTATGAGTAATAAATTTATGCATTTTTTCATGCTCTATTCGATGTTGTACCTCGAAAGATATTCACAATGTTCATGTCTTCAATACGATCTCTATTTTCTTTGAACAATTTATACCAACAAAACTTATTCAACATTTGTAGCAAGAATCTTCTTCATTTCAGAAGATGGAATTCCAATTTTATATTCATACTATCGAAGGATGGGAGGGTATTCATTTTTTCAATCTGTTTGCAAAATTGAGAAGAAAGCTTCGGAGAATATATAATCGATTTAAGTCTGACGGTGTCTTCCGTTTGTCTGTCCGTCAGTCGGTTTGTCTGTGCAAAGTCTGTGGTAAGTATTCTCTTGTCCGCAAAAATGAAAATATCAGCTTGAGATTTGGCACAAACACATTGAAGTTCTTGCAAGTACACGTGAAGCACACGTGAAGCACACGCCTACAATATAGCATAGACTAAGAACACCTCGGTTTTTTAGAGAAAGACAGCTGGATTTTTTGTTCATTATTCATAAATAATGACAGACAGACATCTAAAAATTTGCAAATACACTGTGCTAGCTATTCTATAGAACGTATAATGTATAAAAGTAGAATGGATCGAGAACACCCACCCGAGAGAGTATTGAAATTTAATATTTTTGTGAAAACATTTATAACATAACGAAAATTACCACCCGTAGATTAAATAGAAAGAATACATCAGAGAGACGGACAGACGAGCCTAAAATGATTCAGAATAGTGTTTGGTCTCTTTTAAATCTTTCTAAGTGTTACATATATCTGCACGAAATAAATATATGCCGTGCCACTAATGGTGTAGGGCATAAAGAAATCAAAAAGAAATCATGCTTACTCTACTAATGCTATTACCTGCAATTGAAAGCAAACATAATTCATTACTGAGAGAAAGCAGTAAAAAACATTTTAAATTAATTTTTTCTTCAAAAGCTGGAACGTATTCCGAACATAAATGCTTGTAAATGCATTTACATATCGTACGCTTCGTTTAAAAATAGTTGTAAGCTCGTTTACATATAGACTCAAGGGAACATTATGGCCCCGATTCGGCAAATTTTCATAAAGGAAAATTCACAGAGAGAGAGAGAGAGAGAGAGAGAGAGAGAGAGAGAGAGAGAGGGAGAGGGAGAGGGAGAGGGGGAGGGAGAGAGAGCGTGAGAGGGAGAGAGAGCGTGAGAGGGAGAGAGAGAAAGGGAGAGAGAGAGAGAGAAAGAGAGAGAGAGAGTTGGTTTTAAAAATATTGTAAAAATATTTTCGAACTTTGATTATCAGATATCTTCGATATCAAGTGATAGTTCTTTCTTTCTAGCGCCTTTCCTTTATGGTCAAGAAGTGCGATCCAGAACAATCTCTGCGGAGAAATACCAAATCATTACTCATAAGATTATTTTAGATTAACGCGGTTTTATTAATTCAATGCAATATTTTTACAAAATATAATTATTTCCATGTAATCTTAATCTTTACACAGGTGGCCTGTACTAATTGGAAACGGATTTTATTATTAATGAATGGTGATTGGCCTAATGGTACTAATCCTTTGGAAATCCCGGGTAATAAAGTTCACGCTGATGGTGTATTTAAAAGCTTTAGTTCCCTAAATGAGACTGAAAGAAGTCAAATCTTTTCGGAATATACACGTTTTTTAATTGCCCGCCATCCATTCGAACGTTTGTTATCTGCTTATCGGAATAAATTAGAAGGAAGAACAGCAAGTGCACGCTATTTTCAGCGACGTATAGGACGACAAATAATTAAAGCACTTCGAGTTAATCCCAGTAATCATTCACTTACCCATGGAGATGATGTTAGCTTTGCTGAATTTATACAATATTTACTTACACCTGAATTAAGTCTTAGTAATCAGTCAAATTATAATGAACATTGGGAACCTATAGCCAAGTTATGTAATCCCTGTGTTATGAAATATAATCTTATAGGTAAGTAAGAGAAATAGATGTCAGTTAAGATCTTGTATATTAAAGAAATATTAATCAAATTTTAATAATAAAAAAAAAACTTTTATATCATTTGTAGGTAAATTCGAAACTCTTTTAGATGACTCTGCTTTAGCACTGTATTTGGCAGGAGCCGATCATCTCACATTTCCTACTGGTCATAAGCCATCAAGTACACGTAAACAATTACGAACATATTTTGATCCATTAAGCATAAGAGCCATTAGACGTTTATATGAAATCTACGCTGAAGATTTTCGTTTATTTGATTACAATTTAGAAGATGTTTTAGGTTTTGAATTTGGTTGAAAGTTAAAATAAAAATTTTTTTTTTTATTATTTTTTTATTTACTTATGTACTTCATATATATATATATATGTAATTGTATATACATAGATAAGTATGTATTTGTGATGTATTTCTAATAAGGTTTTTTTTAGTGATTAATTTTAATTAATGCGGGTGTTTAAGATAAATTTCTTTTAATAATAAACTGTTACGTTGAAATTGTTAACGCGCATGCGTAACTTGTTTTCAATTCAAATACCCACTACTGACATCCATATGATGAGAAATTATTGCGTTACTTACGCTATAACGATTAACAGGATTAACAGTAAATACGACCTGGTAGTGGTATAAAGAACAAATGAGAAAATGAAGAAATTTTCAAACTGATTACTATCAACAATTTCACTACAATATTCTATTTACTCATTTTCCACGTCTTCGCTAAAATAACTGTAAAAATCGGCAATCACTGAAAAAAATTTAAATTTCAATTTAAAAAAAAAGTTTTGGATGATGTGCACATACTGTCGCATCTTATGGACCCGAACTTTACTAGGATTTCATATGAAACTTCCAACTACATTCTGTCAATTTCTGTAGGAAAGTTTAGCAAGTTTATCATTAGCAGCTTCACTTTACTTTCATTGTTCTTTCCTTTCAAAAGTTCGAATCAGTTTTTGTTGTTTCTTTTTTTCGATTTGTTAAATTGACTTCTGTGTCAATCATCTCTTTGATAGATTTTCTCTTTATCCGATAGCAGAATTTTTAATGTTGAAATTTCGGTAGCGCAAGGGACTCATCATCATATCTTACTCTACAATTCTTCACAGGTTAAATATTCTGAATGGCATTCGAAAAGATATAAGAGTAAACCCCAGGCTAACGGTCTACAAAAATCTAGTATTAAAATTAACTGAAAAAATATCCTAAAAAATACCTTTACAAAAAAGCTCTCCCTACGTGAAATTTCAATGCCATTTCCATTAGGTCCTTGACTTCTAGGAAATTTAGGAAAATCTGAGCAGAACCTCGATTCAAAAACTTCACATCTGTAGAAATTTCTATATTTTACAAATAAAAAGTACACCGTATCACTTTGATGAACTTGAAATATTCGCATTTAAATGAACAGTTAAAAGTGCTCTTTCGCAGAAAATTTTACGAAAATGAAACATTTTATGAAACGAAGAAACCTTAACACATTTCAAATCTATATTTAACAGTTTGCAACGTATTAAGACAAAAATCAATCAAGTGGATTATCATGATTTGAAACGTTCTCAATCTATTTTTAACTGAATTTCAAATCAATCGATATCCACTTGTTTATACAGAGTATATATAGTCTAACAGTTATTATAGGTACAATTAGATTTCGAATACGTTTGCATTGAATAAAAAGTTGAAATATTGTAAGAATAAATACGTAGATAGTAGATGTGGTTACATTTCTCAACCTTCTCAAAATATCTGTTCTTGGTGGAGATGATCATGCGAACCATATTGCTTAGTAGTATGTAGTTTTTATTGCTCATCAGTATTATATTAATGTCCGATCTCCTCTAAAAAGATTCACGTTGCGAATTTGACGATATATTTTCGCCTTTCATCTCACTATAGCTAACGTCGAAAGTTTTCGCAAAATCGTTATGTTGTGAAGTTTTCAACGTTCCATCGATTGATTGACTCATTTCAGTCCTAAGAAAAACAATTATAAGAAAATCTCAAAAAAAAAAGTATGATCGCTATCCCATTTAACTTTCTTACCGCATAATATTTTCAGCAGAATGGGCATCAGTATCTGTTATATCATCACTCTGCTCATCCAATGTAGTCAACTTAGCAATAGTAGTTTGATTAACGTCCAATGCACATTGATTTTCCCTTTCCGATGCGGCAGCGATGCTTGACAGCGAATTTGATGAAATCATATCAGTCGATGACCAATCTTGCTTAGCGACTCTTCGTCTAGATTGTGATAGAATAGTATATGGCTTCGGTAAAACATACAACTTTTTCGAATGTCTAGAAACTTTTTTAGTTCGTTGTATATCCAATTTAGTTTGCTCAATTTCCTGCAGTAAGCGCAAAATATTCGATTTGGATTCATCGAATGAATCATCTTCATTTAACGAGTTAATAAGAGTTAAAAGTTCATAATCAGCCGCGATCGTATTAACTTCATCTTTCATCGATGTTGTAGCAATATCATCATCCGCGGAAAATTTTTCCATTAAGTTGTATTCAGTAATTTTCGATTTATCAGTTAAGTTCTCTTTATCTTCATATTCGTCCTCATCACTCTCCGACGAACTAAGAGCAACATCAAGAGATTTTTGGAATTCTTTTGGAACTCTAAGTTTAAGTTTCGGTACAACCAGCTTGGGTGTAGTAACAGCAGTAGACATTAGAGCGTCTTCCATTGGTTCTGCGGTTGTCTCAATTTCTTTCAATGGACTGCTGACTTCCACAGAAGCTAAATTTCCTGGACAATTGAAATACACAGTCTCATTACTTTTTGTCCACTGTAACATATTTATTGAGTTCTGACTTTCTTTAATGCGTTCATGCAACTCTCTAATTTATTTTTATGTATTTTATTATCTTGTTTGTTTAATATATTTATTATACTAAGTTCTAGCATTTTAAAATAAAAAATTCGTGGCATTCTCTTAATAATGGCTTTTACTCAAGCGCCTGTGAAGTCGACCGACTGATCATAGTTAGTTAAAGAAAAAATGTATGATATTTATTAAATCAACCCGTGTGTGTGTGTGTGTGTGTGTATGTATGCATGTTCCGAAAAATTCACGATAACTTTTCCTAACTTGTGACAAATCCCTCGGCGTTCATGGTAAAGATATCTTTTTGAAATCTGCAGCACACAAATGCTTTGCTCGCTTTTGCTTTAGAGAAAGTTCGATGTTAAAAATGAAATTTTCCGATAAATGGAAGAAGGAAGAAGAGTTGCGGAATACATTTCAGCGAAACTAGACACCAAAAAAAAAAAATTTGGAACCATTTGCACGAGGCTTCATACAGAAAAAAATTTGATATTTCAGAAAATCATATGCCAGCGCAGCAGCTGTTCCAATTAATACATTCTAATCTCGAAAATCAACGGGATTGAAATCCGCAAATTGGATGTGTCGAAAATCAATTAATAAGAAAATCGTCGTTTTCGATTAGGACAAAATGAGACGACATAAGAAAACTTGGAAATGATGTAAAGTGTCGAGAATTGCTTAATAAGACAGTCGTAGTCTTCGATTAGAACAAAACGAGACCACTCACATCTTTAATGGCTCGACAAAAATTGTGATGGTTTTGTTGGGAAGTTTAGCTGGGTCCATCATAAAGCTTAAATTTCATTTTGTCCGACTGCTATTTATTTCACTTCCGTGTAGAATTTCCCTGATGATGTACAAGAAAAGTTTTGAAAACAATTTTGTAGGTTAGTTTTCTGCCCAGATTTCTGCAGGTATTATCGAAGTTATAAATTAAGGGGAGCACATATTTGGCTTAATAAAATTCATTCAAAAGATACTACAACAATTAACGCGATTAAAATCTGCAAATGGGGGGGTAAGGTGACGACAAAATGACACCACTCACATCTTTAATAACTTGACATAAATTTCGATGACTTTGCCGACATTTTGCTTGGATTTTATTTTGTATTTGAGTTAATATAGAATTCATTTAAAATATGAGGAAAATGTTTTTGAAAAGACACTACAAAATTTTTGTTTGGCCCCCAAGGGGAAGGAATTTCCATTTAAAGATATTTTATGTCATAAAGTGGTAAGAGATCGCTAGATTTTTTTTGAATAATTTTTTTTAAAGATAAAAATAAAACTAGTTTCCAATTTGAAAAATAATCTTTTTAAAAAGCATAAGTTTAACAGTCGACAGTTAGCAAAATCATTCAAAATATAAAGGTACATACCCAAGTTTAATGTTGGAACAGCTGTTGGTGATAGTTTTTTTGCTTCGCTTGCAAAATGACGATGGCAAACTCTTGAATAAGATTGGACATCTTCTTCTTTCAACTGAAGAATTGAAATCCAACGCATTTTCATGGCTCTATCTTTTGGGAATCGATGTAAATGCGCATTAGGATGTCGTTTCGAATGTTTCCCTTTGCAATGAGGCACAATGCAATGCTTCGATACCATTTTCAATTAATGCTAAATCCTAAATGAAAAAGGTATTAATAAACAATTGTAAAGTAATCAAAATATATTAAAATAATTCCGCATTTCCTCAATAATAAACTTTTCATTCATTTGTCCGCTCAAGAATGGGGCATAAACAGAAAGCAAAATTTGGATATTGATTAAGAATTTTTGTTCAAGGATTATTTGAAAAAAAATAATAGAAAAGAAATTTTTTTTTTTTTTTTGAAAAAAATTTCTGATCCCCTGCTAGAATTATAATAAGTTTTATTTGTCTATATAAAAATTGTTGTGAATTTTCGAAAGACTCCATTCGTCATTGAAGATTTCAAATTTATATATGGCCTCCTATAATTTTATCTGTATTTTAATTGACTTCTCAAAACCTCTTTAAATTCTAACGCCTATCAAAATACAAAAGAAATTTTAAGGAAACATTTTTTATACCCAGGGCAAGAAGTATATGTTTCGCGAACTTCCCTAAAATACATATATTTCATGTCATTAATCTTAAATTTGAAACGTTTCATGCGTCCGTTCTCATTTATGTGCTTCAGTCCATTCGTCCGTGTCTTTCCTTTGTTTTGCAATTTATTCTAAAAAACGTCAAATATATTGACACTTTTTTCTTTTTCTCTTTTTTTTTTTAGGATTTTGAAATTGTTCGAAATCAATTCCTACATATTTCCCTATGAGCTGCTGATGTGTAGGAAAATTTGGCTACAAAACGAGTATTGTTCTTCTATCTGTTTCAGAGAAATCAAAAGCTATATATATTCACGGTATATTTAATAGTAAAACAAAATAAATGCGAACTTCACCACTGTGACAGAGTCAAGTTATCAACGCGAAAAATAAAACAAAATTTCGTTACTTACCAACGATTTCTTTTTTTTTCCTCTAATTAAAATTGATTTTTATAATTCGGCTACTTTTTTATTAGTGTTCTTTTCTTTCGAACACAAACGGGTTTCTGTTTTGTGTATAAACGAATTATTGAATTGAATGTTTGAATTCAAGAAAATTTTAAAAATATTTGGGTTGCTGCTTTTTTCAAATAATGATTCAAATTTATGTCGATTTTTTGAAACAACTTTAAAAAAAAAAAACACTTAATATCTATTGTTACAGGTACACACACGAACTATTGTATAAAAAATCTGGATTTTTGGTTTTTGATTTGTCTACTTCATATCAAGTTTGTGGTTTTAGAATAAAGGACAGGATAAAAAAATTCCACTTGCGAATAATAACAGTGCAAAAAGAAAAAACAATAAGATAAGAAAAAGAAGAATAGAAGAAAAAGAAGGAAATAATAAACAAACTAAACCCAATGAAGCTGCTCTTATATTCCCAGGCATGTGCCTGGAAAAAGGACTGGCTTCATTATGTTCGTTTAGATTGTTTTTTTTTACAATATTTAAATTGGTGGGAATGTAGGGCGGGACTTCATTGTGCCTTCAGTCTAACCGCTGACTTTATTAGGACTTTTTTTTCGACGGTAGCACATACTTTAATACTTTAAGAAAAAGAGAAATAAGTTTTGGTTCATTTTCGGAGCTTAAATTTATAATACAAGAACGGAAAGCATCGAATAGACTATCGGAACTTGACTTGTATACCTCCTAATCAAACGAGATCTACATCAAATTGTCAATATATCAATACAAAAAGGAAACAGTTAGCAAGCAGGCGAAAACTCATTGAACAATACGAGCTCATCAGTAAAATGGATATACAGACTTAACTTCTTACAGGCCTACATAAATCTATAAATCTATAAATCAAAAAGAAAAGAAGAATAAACTGGAGGATATATAGGCTCCGTACCACAAAAGCCTAACACAAAGAAAATAGACATTTCAAAAAAAAAACTAAGAAATCATAGCAGCTAAGAGTGAAAAATGAAAAAAAACCATCACAAGTGCACAGAAACATAAGAAAGAGAAAAATAAAATAAGTACGCAATCATCGACATATAGGTAATTATATAACAGAATATGTTCATTTCATGCCATACGATTAACTCTTTCATGTCACGGTATTAAGGTGTTTTACAATTTCTTCGATTTTCTTGTCAATTTATTAAGACAACATCATCTGTGCTTTTTATGCGAATTAAGCTTAAATTATTTAATTAGTTTAGTTGGCAAATAGATCGCCCACGACAAAGTATATTTTTAAATATAAATTTAATTTATTTTTTTTTACTTTAATTTTTTTGTCGAAATAGGCTTTAATCAAGTGAGTATTGATTTTTGCTGTCACTTTCGATTCGATAATTTTATAGTGTAGTAGTAGACTAATCATAATCCTGATGCTATATTGCAAAGTGTTCGCATTAGTTTGTCTATCCTTTTTGTATATGTTGTGTGAGAAGTCTTCACATAATTAGCGCGAACTCCTTCTTAGTTTTGTAGAGTATCCTTAATGAACAAAATATAGATTTAATTTGAAATAAAAAAAAAACTGCTTTCAATAAAATCATTCTTTGTTCCTTCTATTTTATTTAGACTATGATGAAAGACGCATTGACGTGAATTCCATACAACTATTATACATAAGGTGATGATGGTATCTTCTTAAGATTTACTCATCTCGCGATACCATAAAACTGTCGAAAAGGATTTTCATACATTACGTAGATAAATTTATAAATTTTATAAACATAAAAAATTATTATTAAACAAAACACACTACTTACTAAAGCTAAGAGAAAGGCTAACCTTTTCTCATCAAATCAAACAAATGCACATTAAGCTTTAACGTAAATTATTTCAGAGTTCGTATTGTGCTTTATGAAGATTTTGTATTGAAACTTGGTGCACACATTTGCAATGTTTGTTAAATTATTCATTACAGTTTTTTGCAAAACCTTCTTGAATTTTGTTCACTTATGGTTGGGTCTCATGGATATATGCATCTATCGCAAATCACAAACTTAATGGAAGTGCCAGTTCCGACTACCTTTGTCATTGTTACAGTAAACTTATTACCTCAGTATCATACAATTTCTCAACATTTAATGCTAAGCAATCTGGCGGATTCTGGCCCCGTCATGTTTATGTTTTCATGCTTTCTTATCAAAAAGTTCTTGACTAATTTTCCGGGTGTTATTTGGTCGTTGGCTTGCAACATCCCATTTATAAGTTGTACGAACGACTTTAACATTCGCATCATTTCTACGAATTTCAAAGTTTTCTTTTTTTACTAATATATTTTATGCCTTTTTTGAACTTCAAATATGAAATACTTTGTGCTTTCCGCAAATTACATATTAAAATTTTAAAGTTTATTGCATAACGAGACGCCTTTATTTTATTAA
The DNA here is from genome assembly GCA_000671755.1 of Glossina brevipalpis. Classification (NCBI taxonomy): domain Eukaryota; kingdom Metazoa; phylum Arthropoda; class Insecta; order Diptera; family Glossinidae; genus Glossina; species Glossina brevipalpis. The sequence goes on from KK351013.1 coordinate 5,742,968, forward strand.
AAATCTCTGACTGCACTTATTAATTTTCTTACTTTTATAAATCTATTGGAGAACAAAATAACTAACAACTAATTTAATAAAAAAAAACATGCTTTTCGATTACAGTTAGTCTTATCCATAGTCAAATACGTCTTGACAGAAAACAAATCATTCTTGGGTGTAACGTTGTTTCATTGCTCGGTATTTCTTCAGATAGTAAAGTGTTTCCACCTCTTTGGCTACATAGCGTCCTTGAGCTAAAAGAGCTTTAATTTTTTTTGGATCTGTCTCATTTTTGTTCTTCAAAAAAGCATCTCGCACTTGCTGACGAAATTTAGTTGGGCCATTAGCTCCAGGATATTCTCGTCCTAAATATATTAACTAAAAGTAAGAAAAATCAATAGCGCAATATATTGAATGCTGTCTCCACTTCACTCACATGTTTATAAAGTTGAATAACTTTCGAACGAAGTTCTGTCATTACACAAAAATATGTATAGTTGCGACGAACTTTAATCTATTTATAGGTGAGTTTTGTTTTTTTCAAATATTTGCGTATTCAGATTAATGCACTTTAAATGCGAGAACTTATTCTATGCTCAAGTAAAGACAAAGTGATGTTAATATGAGAACTTTTATAAATAAAAGAGTTAAAAATGAGAGAATAAAATTAGCGCTTTTTAAACTCGCTGCTTTTGAAACAAACATAATCGACAAAGAAATAACAATTGTTCTTAAATCTTATTATAAAATAGGTATAATTTATATTCTAAAAAGGCTTTTGTTTCTTTTTTATTTTGTATATTTCATATATATTTAAGCATCTTCAATTGCAAAACTGAGAGCAGTTTTTATATTATTCAAGAAAAATTATATCTGGCAATGTTTTTATCTAATAACAGTCCAAATGAGAGTACGAGAGTCTTGTTTACATTAATTCAACTATACAAATCGGGAGGTGTAATTAAGTCTTTGTTGCGTACGAATAGTATCTGGAGCGGAACACATAAATAAATTGAATTCACTTAAAATACATTGGAAATATTTTTAGGAAAACGAATTGAAAAACAGAAGACGCGATCAATATAATTACTAGCAAGTAATTAATGCATTTTAATCTGCAAAATCTAAAAACTTAGTCATCTTCTTTTTGAGTATGAAATGTTCATTCGGCCGAGAGTAGCGTGACTGTTTTCGTTAACAAAAGAGAGCAGTGTTTATTATCTTTCATTAGTGAAAACTAAATAATTCTTTTCTTATTGGCTTACTAAATAAGTAATATATTAATAAAAGATACAATTTTTTTAAAAAAATCTTTTAAAAATATAACAAATTGAAGTGAATCAATAGTTTAAAAAGAGATGCAAAAAGACCCAGACAGGCAGTGCATCTCCTATAACACAAGTGATAAAAATATTTCTAACTGATTAAAAACGTTCATCTAACATGAAATTAAAGTACATTTAACAAAGATTTTTAATTCGTTGATAATAAAAAATCTAAAAGAGAGTTAATATGGAAAACATTTGTTCTGAAATTGGTATTAATTTGCAACATGTAGCTGACACTTCAGTTGAGCAGCGTTATCAGCTGATATGCGATAAACAATGGTTGCAGACCTTGGAAAGAAAAAGAAAAATTTCTGCGTTTCCGGTTTATCCGCAATTGGACAGAAGAGCACATCCGGAGGGCGCACTTGAACATCCTTGGACTAAAATTTTGGTTCAAATCTACAAAAAACAGCCTCACACTAAAGCTTTTCCTTTAGGACGCAGCAACGGGGATTTCGTGGGTTTAGAGGATGATTTTGGTACCTCTTTGCCATTAACTTATTCTCAAGCAGTGTTTGATATAACACAAAAGAATTTTCGTAATATATGGGAAAATACTTATAAAAATTTCACAGGAGCTCATTTACCAAGCGAAAATCGAAATCGCAAATCAAATAAAAGTCGTGTCACCACAGACTTACTAAGTTATGACAGAATTCTAAGAGAACTTATACAAATCGTTTTCAGATGTCCGATTATACACAGCAAACTTGATCGTGATAAAGAAGAATTCGTTTCAGCGTCTTCAGCTGAGGAACATAAATCCAACGTTCATTCCAATATAATGCCTGCCTTAATAGCAATTGAAACTTCGTCTCATTTTACGGTTTTCTTTTATCCTCCATGCATAACGACCAGTCTATATGATTGCATTACTTACAGCCCAGCAATATTAAGCAAAAATTACAATCAATCATTATTTATAATATACCAAATTTTCCAATTGGCTAGGGCAATGCATCGACAATGTCTGCTATTGGGTGATTTATCTCTGCAACATATTCTTATTGCAGATAATCTATGGATTCTAGTTATACCTCCACTTGAATCCAATATTTTAATATATTCACCTTGTGAAGACTCTGCCATTCATTCTACTAGTGATGCAATCAATGATTTAGAAATGGATCAAAAATGTATGATTAATCTGGAGGAAGAACGTGAAGAATGTTTGGACTTGAAATTAGATTTGAAATTCGCATATGATTTGGGTCAGTTTACACTGAGAGATTACTGCGAAATGTGGTGTAACGGTCAACTATCGAATTATGATTATCTCACAATTTTAAATAACGCTGCCGGACGATCTTTGAAGAATCCATCCTATCATCATATAATGCCTTGGGTTACCGACTTTACTGCGCGCAATGGGGTAAATTGGCGTGACCTTAGTAAATCAAAGTATCGCTTAAATAAAGGTGATATACATTTGGACCTTATGTTCTCCCATGCTCATTGTAATCAGCTTATTTTACAAGAAAAAGACCAGCCGCACACTACACTTCAACAAATACCTCATCATGTCTCCGATTTTCTTTCCGAAATTACTTATTTTGTTTATATGGCTCGACGCACTCCTCAACATATCTTGCGCGAACATGTGCGACCGATATGGGTCCCAGCTGAATATCCCGTTTCTATACAGCGCCTTCAAGAATGGACTCCCGATGAGTGCATACCTGAGTTTTATTCAGATCCAATGATTTTCAAAAGTATACATGAAGACCTACCTGACCTTGAGTTGCCCAGTTGGGCTTCTTGTCCAGAGGATTTTATTTGCAAACATCGAGAAGCTTTAGAATCTCAATACGTTAGCGAACGTTTGCAGCATTGGATTGATTTAAATTTCGGTTACAAACTCTCCGGCAAGGCAGCCATTAAATCAAAAAATGTCTGCCTCAGTATTGTAGATCAACATAAAAATATTTGCCGACGAGGAATAGTGCAACTTTTTTCTCAACCCCACCCCGCGAAATTCATGCCGAATCCTTGGTTTTGTCGTCAGGCACCGAGAATACAAAACATCGTGCCGCAGTCATTATGTACAACGGAAAGAACTCCTTCAAAAAAACGCGGGAAAAATTTACCTGACGACAGCAAGCGTTTAGCGAGAAGTTCAGAAAATTTGCATCAGTCTTCAGAATCCTTAGATAAAGTTGAAACTCACTGCACACGTTCCGTCGGCAGTAATTCTCCGCGTTTATCTGTCAAAACGCATCCACCAAATTCACAGGAAGAGGTTAATAAAAGTTCGTATTTTTACATGTGCACCAATTTTATAGAGTTACCTAAAAATTATAATCCAGTGGCTTTGTTGCAATCTCTAGAGAGCATGCAAACATTCATTAATAAAACGTTTCCCTTACAAAAACGCACAGAAAATGCAAGAGAAAAATTGTTCGGCAGTGATTTATTATTTGAAGATTGTTCAGATCATAGCTTTACCAATCAGTTATTCGATGATTTTTCTCCAGCCGAATTAATTGGAAACAAAACAAAAATAAAAACTAATCTAGCTAGCAGATCCTTGAGGAATTCATTTTATTCACAACTGAAAGAAAGTAACATTAAAGATCTTCGGATTTTGGGATGTTTGATAATTGAATTATTTGCCATGGCACGGTTAAGACCTTTGTTGAGCCCAAATTTTTCAACTAAATTTGAGGAACGCTTGAAAGCTTGCCAAACCATTAGAAATCTCCACCAACAAGATATTCCAAAATGCTTGCGTTACATCACCGCTTTGCTGTTGGATTTCAATTATAAAGACTCGATTACAGACAAAGGCTTACCTTTCCCAACAGCTGATCAAATATTGCAACCGATTTACTATAATATCTTGGTACCATTTCCAGTTAACTACTACGCTTGTTACGCTCTGTTGCGTGCTTTGCGTTCGTTTGATGTTGCTTCAACTTTGCTCGAATTGTACACTCACTTCCACTGCAACGGTTCGGATTGCTCCCAATACAAAGAAATCGATTGTACTCGAGTTCTTTTCGAACGCAAAATCGCCGAATGCAAAGTTATGTCTTGCTGTGCTCATATCGGCAGTCTACTTGAACCCACGGCTTATGAACAATTTGTTCCCGTGGACATATTATTACCTCACATTATCGAACTATTGTGCAATGAACACACTTCAATATTAACAGCTTGGAATCTTTTCGACTCGGTAGCCCAAGCTTTGGGGATAACACAAACACAGAAGCAACTGTTGCAGCCTGTTATGAAATTATATGACGTAGAGAGTTTCGAGCGTGGCATGACGTCTGTACGCAATCGTGCGTCAAACGAAACTTTGATAAATGCAAATGCCCAATTGAGATTTTCTACTAGCAGTTCGTTTAAGTCGCGTAAATCCGTTAAATTATACCATCACAGTTTTCTCCTAAGACTTATTGTACGTTTTGGTTTAAAGTGTTTTCTACAAAATTTTATTGCTCCTTTAATCGAGGCTGTGGGTGGTTATAAAGAACCAGAAGACGGTAATGGTCTGCATTATCACAGTTTATTAAATGGACGCAGAACAAGCAGAAATTTAAGCCTTTCAATAGCCAATATCGATAAGCAAGAAGTATGTCCGGACACTTTAAGATCGGCAGAAAGAACGGACCAACAATTTGAAGATAACACCATATCAGAGGAAGGTGAAGATTCCAAACACGAGATTGACGAGGTTTTCAGCTTTGATGACGATGTCAATTCCGATGGGCACGTTTCTGCGTCCGATCATATTTCCAATAAATCATTAGATTCATTGGATATGAGACCTACTACCGCCGAAGAAGCTAAAGAGGAGGACGAAAGTACGCCTGAGAAATTAGCTATCTCAGAGATTATTTATGGTTCAAAAATCTCTAATAATTCCCTAGAAGAAACCGATAAAATATCAGAGAGCCGCCAAAATGTTAACGAGATGCCTGCATTAGCGACACAATTAGGACCCCGATCACCCACCATGGCTATACCGGCCAATATTTTCAGAAGATCTTATCAATTAAATGCCATAGATTGCGACATAGGTTCAAGAAAAAGTATTGATTCCTTCGAGATTATGCAAGAAGCAGTGGACGAAGAAGAAGAGTTTAGCGAAGCACAAAGAATAAATCGAAAATCCTTAAATGACGAAAAAGACAAAGTAGGCACTGGTCTCGAAAGCGGAGAAGACATTATAGATGGTTGCGACTCTTTGCAAGCTTCGGTTATATCCAAGATGTCCGAGGTGAAAGCTTTACAAAATAGTCGAATCGCCGAAATGAGCGCTGAAAGCTTGGTGTGGTTATCACACCGTTTGGGCCCGGTATTGACCTGTCGTTTTATCACCAAGAATCTTTTAAAAATGTTAACACTTTGCTATGTGGGTCAGGAAAATCTTTTACCTGAAAGCGGTATTGCTTCAGAATCGAATAACTTGAATTTTTTTACCGTTTCTGATGCTAGAGTCGTTGGCGATCGTAGTGCTATACGGGTCCTAGAATGCCTTATGTCGATTACTGCTCTATACGGTGAACAAGTCATTCTATTACAGTATTTTCCACACATAAGTGAATTGATAGCTATGGGTACCAAACGAATAACCACCAGTTTAGAAGGCGCTATCATAAGTACTCTACAATTGTTGAAGTATTTAATACCTTGTTTAATGGACACTACAATTATGGAACATTTAAAGGTTGTAAAGCTTGAATAAAAGTTTCCATTATGAATAATAAGTTTTGCTTTCATTTTTTAGTATGTTTTCTTGGATGCAATAATATTGCCGGTTTTAAAATTTCTGAACTCTACTAATGTCCTTATGCCAAGTGGTTATTTGGGTCGTTCAGTATTTGCTCGGAAACTAATCGATGCTGTTTATGTTCTATGTGTGCGCATAGGCTCCGATATGTCGCGCGAGCATTTATGTTTGAGTGTGTTGCGACCGTTTTTTCAAATTTTCGATAAAGCGTATGGGCGAGAAGCTTCAACTGAAGGCCTGGATAATAGACGTGAGATAGAAGAATTACGAGATGTTTTTTGCACTGCCTTAGCTCACAGTGCTTACTTAGCATTTTTACGATTTTTGGGAGAAGAAACCATGAAACGAACCCTATTAAATTTTGAATTTATTATAACTCTGTGCCATGAATTTGAACAACCACATTATAAATCTTACGATATGAATTTCTCGACGGCAGATGATGCGGTAGACTCGCCAACCGGTGGAAGGTCCGATTTCGTAAAAGAAATACCAGTTGCTAATAGCTTTGGTACTCAAGTAATTGGCAATCGGTTGGAGGTAACTAATACGAAAGTCAAAGAAACTCCTCAACACGTAGACTCACTGGAAGTATTGGATATGGTTACTTACAAATTAGAACACTTGCCGACAACACGATATTTAAAGGGCAATTGGTTAGCCTATTGGCGACATGAGATTACTAGATCTGACAAGGATACTGACTTGAATCTGAAACAAATTAAATTGCAATCATTTGTCGGACATACGAATTCGGTGCGAGCACTACTCGTGTTGGATAATGAAAATAGTTTCATCTCGGCTTCGAAGGTAAACTGAAAATATATTAAATTGATCGTATTCTCAGTTTAATGTTTTTAGGATAAAACTGTTAAGCTATGGTCTTTGCGAAGCGAAGGTGATGGCAGCAAAATTACTTCATGCCAATTTACTTACACAGCACATAGGAAATCGATACATTCTTTAACGTTTCTGGAGTCCGCGCGTTTCGTTGTTTCATGTGATTCAGGTGTTCACATGTGGGATCCTTTTATCGGACGACCATTGGGTATTTTAGACAATCCCAGACACAATGCCATAACAGTGGTCAAATGCTTGCCTTCTCCTTCACCTTTAGTGGTGGCCGGTACAGCCGAAGCTTCTGTAAAAATGATCGATTCGCGTTGCATGCAATACGTGAACGAATGGCGAGTTAGTCCATATTCACCATTCAATGCAACAGTACGTTGCCTGACCGTAGCACCTTCGAGTAATTGGTTGGCTGTTGGTTTATCTACCGGCAGTATTGTTATGTTAGATACTCGCACTGGAATGCTAATGAATAGTTGGCGCCCTATGGAATGTGATTTATTACAATTGTCCGCACCTAATGATCAGCAATTAATTAGTTCTGCTTTGGATCATAGTTTGGCAGTGTGGCATGCGAATGATGGCATCTTACACTATCAGCTGCCGTATGTATAAGTATTTCTAAAAAATGCAATCTTAAAAGAGATTTATTTCATTAATTTAGGCCACCCCCAGAACCAGCTCATTATCTACAAACTATTGGATCCGAACTAGTATATGCTACCACTGGCAATCGTATAGGCATTTATTCTGACCTAAGTAATTCGCATGCTATGCATACGGTTACTAAATTGCGTTCGGAAAACTTTAAAGGCGTTCTAACATCTCTGGCTGTATTACCTTTAAATAGAGCCTTTTTAGCCGGGAATGAAAGTGGAAACATATCTTTATTATGTTAGTTATTTACCTTTCATTGAAAAGAAACATTGTGTACAGATAAACACGCATCTTTACTACTTTAATAATTTTATGTATTTTTTTTTTATTATTTTTTACTTTCTCGAAAACCAAAAATCTCTTGCCGGTAATTATAAGAAATATTTTTTTTTTCAACTTTTTTTTTCTAGAAAAAGACATTAATTTTAATAAAAATTAAAATAGGAAAACATTATATAATAAATTTAAATAAAATATTTTGAAAACTCACGAAATTCTGAAAATATATTATAAATCATAACGTCCATCCACTTAACAATCTATTTGTAAAAAAAAAGAGAATTCATGGTTTTTAAATTTGACATAAAGAAAACAATAAAATGAAATAATTTAAGAAGAGTTCGGCAAAATTCTTCTTTGATGCAATTGGCGGATTGTTAAAATTTCGAATCGAAAAAAGCATTCATCACTAACTGCTTCGTTATTAGCTCTTTTTTATACCCATCACCGAGGGATGGGTGTAAACTCATTTTGTCACTTTGTTTGCGACGCTCAGATGGAAGCATCAGAGACCCCATATTCTTCATCAGCACCAAATTTAGAATCGATTTAAACATGTCTGTCCGTCCGTCTCCGTAATGTCTGCGGTAAATATTCTTCTGGCCGCAGAACTGAAGATATCGGTTTCAAACTTGACATAAACATTGAGAGCTCTTTCACGTACATTGCTACTGAAAATGGACCAAATTGATCGCCGGCCACGCGTACAGTACAAAATAAGCTGAAAATACGTATTCTATCTATATTGTTTAGACTGCAAAAAATTTGTACGGTATTTATAAAAATGGAAAAAAACTGTCACGCCCGCCTATTACAACTTAGTTTTTTCCCTTTTTTTTGAGATAAAGGTGATGGGTACATAAAAAATTCGTCATATCCGAATATAATTTTCTTATTTGTTTTATAGTAAAATTGATTGTGGATAATTTCTTGGGGGCTGTCGCTCCAAAATATGTTATTAGGTTGCAAATTTACGAAAACTCTGACATGACTAATGACCGGTCTGCAACACTAAAATAAGGTTCTTAGACTTTTTCAAGCTTTCTCCAAAATGAAGATAAAAAGATTCAAAGCGAAATATAATTTTGTTGTTTTTATTTTGGGAAATAATATCTTATCGAGCAAATACTTTGAAATGTAACGCGTAGCTGACGATGTGACACCAAAGCAAACTTTGATTGTTTAAGAGTTTAAGAAAATCACTTTAAAAAAAATTAAAAAGTTATGTACTAATGCTAACATAAGAATTCAATCAATTAGCCCTTCTAGATGAGCGTCACTGTGTACGCAAAAAAGAACCTAAAGGTAAAGGTAACAATATAAAGCGACTAAAGGATCTTTTAATGATTTCAATTTTCAAAACATTTCAACATTTAAAAATAAGATATAGATGCATTTCAACATTTAAAAATAAGATATAGATGCATAAGAAGATTCAGCAGATTTGTTTACATTACAGAACTCAGATATAACGTTTGGTAGTGAATGAAAGATTTTCAAATATGTTTCGCTTTAATTACGATCACTCATGATCTTGTAGAAATACCTTAATTTCCTAGAGCTTAAAGGCGGTCTCTGATAGAATTTTAAACGAAAACGCATTGATTCTAGAGAAGAGGCGATCTTTCTCAACAAGAACAGTTTCTTTATATATTCATTATTCAAGCATTAAAAGACGAGGAGCTTCCGAATTCTGTGTAATGTCTTTCTTGAAGTATATTTGATGCATAAAGTAACTCCATCAAGTTGTGCTTCTCGTGCATAAAAAAGTCAACTTTTTCATTTTCATGCCTACTATCTCATGGATCTCAAAGACGTATTGGCTACATGGGCTTTTTCGGTTATCAAGAGCTGAAGCTGAAGGCTGACCTACTGTCCGAAAGAACTGTGAATTTTCTTTGACCCTTATCTCTAATGGCAAGCAATTCAGTAAACCTTGAAGGTAATTTCTTCATCACTTTAAACTTATATGGCAGATAGGATATGTGTTCTGCCACCTGGACGTATTGTGGCGAATTGATCCGTCAATGGCTTATACTCTATAACAGTTATTGTAATCAAGTTTTTCCTGAGAGATAATTCCCAAAAAAGAATGATTAACGTTTCGTCTCACAGTACAAATTGATTTAGGAATGTTCAAGGAAACCTTAAATGAGGAAGACTACATATTGACATTGTGATGACTTTGTCAAAGATATGAGGAAGTTTTTGATAACAATAGTTATATAGTTATAGGAAGTTTTATCTCTTAAGAAGATAACTCTTTGGAAAGATAAAGGATTCACAACTTAACTTTTCGAAGGAAGGCACATTCAACTCAGGAAAAATGTCTCTAAGAATATGTATAGGTATCGAGGGTGCATGTTCCGTACTACTTTTTCTAGGTATTTTATTTTCAAATGTCTGCATTTTCTTTTCTATATATCTGGATAAGTTGCGCGCTTTGACAGAAAATTATTTCGATTTTTTTTCTCAATACTCACTAGTAAATTATTAAAAGAGAAAGTTCCATATACAGTGTTTTTATTGTCGACAAAAATAGGTGGTAGAATAATGTCTTTTGTGTCATTTGCTACTCAATGATTTTGCGGTTTATTGCAATAACAAAACCGTACAGGATTGTTTGTTTATCTTTAAAGAATATGCTGCTTTGGTTGTTTCCTTTCCTGTTAAATGTCTTCTTGAGTGCTTTTCTTTTTTCTCTTCAATAAAACTTGTTTTTTTTTTGTTCGTTGTTGCTGCTGTTACTTGTGTGTAACGTATAAAGCAAACGAATACAAAAACGTGATCTTGCGAAAATATAAACAAATCTTCTTGTCTGGAGTTAGTTAAGTGCAAAAGCAATGACGCATGTATATACACATACACACACACGATACATATGAGCACACATGTGCACAATTGAATGCTTACTTATATGCACATATATGCGACCATTTAAATTTTACGATTGTGTTTAGTCAAGAAAGAAGGGAAGGAGACTATTATGGTTGTCGGTGTTGTTGCTGTATAATTTCGTCTGGTTTTATTTTTTTCCTTTTTTTTTTTTTTTAGTTTAGGATTCTCTTATAGTGTTTATATAAACGCCTTTGGATGCATCTCGTTTTCTCTGTTTACATACATACATAAATACGCAGATATATATATAATATATATATATATTATATTTGTGGCAGTATATATATATATATATATATATATATATATGTATGTATATATTTGCAATCATCGTCATCATGATTACCAGACACTTGAAAGTTGTTCACGAAAAGTTCACTTTTTCCTCTGCACATAATTGCTGAGCTCTTGTTACAAAGAGGATTTGCTGAGGACAATAGTGCGTCTAATTCTGATAGTAGTGTAGCCGTAGCCCGTAATAGTGATTGATTTTTTCTTTACCCGAATTGGGTTGCGATAGCTCTTCTCAATGTTACGCTTCATTATCTTCAATTGTATATGTGGCAGTCGAATTGAAAAGGAAAATTTTAATGAGAAATACTTACATAAAAAGATGGTGACCTTGAATTTAAGGAAATGTGCGTTTTCGTTGTGTGTATGTGTGTACTTTGCAAGAACACAACATCCTTCTTCTCTGTTTAACAGCATCATTTTGAAGAATAGATCTGCGTTAAATGTTTTATTTTTTATGTAATTTGTCCTTGCAGCTTAAATTTTCTAAGGGTTCTGCATTACAAAGCAAAGTCTTAATAATAACACTCTACAAAAGCTTACATTCATCTTAACTCGAATCCTCGATGATCTCCTAAGATTAATAAATGAAAATTTTTAAATTTTTTCGTTAGTAGATGGTGTAGCAAATTTCTGCATCGTTGGCATAGACAGCAAAAGTACGTTGCGCAGCTCCTTAAGGGGAACTACTCCCAATGTGACCAGCATAATCAATTCAGTCTTGTCTATCCGCTTGTTAAAGTCACGATTACGATTTCACAACTCATCGGCTTAAATCGAATGTAGTTTTGTTTCTCTTCAATTAGAATAATTCTCTGTGTGGTGTAGTACTTTATCGCGTTTTAATAGATCTTCCTTTATATATTCTTTTTGATCCTATGAAAGCCCCGAGACTGTATTTATATGTTTTTATTATCACTATGTTCGCTTTCGTTGGAATAATATTTTACACTTCCTTCTAATTTTATATTATCTTGCAATACGGCTTATAGAAAGCTGACTTATTTACTACTACTATTTTCGGCTGCTCAACGTCCTCAAAGTCATTTCTGTGATATTATAATAGCGACTTATCTTTTCTTCGTTGTTTAAATTTGCTCGGAACTTCACTATGTTTTGAAAGAATACTTTGAATTGTGCAAATTTTTTTTAAATACGCTTTTTCCTTAAACAAGTTGTTATAATGAAGGAAAAAGTTCGAGGCGTTTTCGACGAAAATGCAAATGCATTTCTCTTACATTTTAAATGAGTTTTCTTGATCCGAATATACACCATTTTCCTAATAAAACCATTATACTGTCCACTGTAGAACTTCTGGATGAAAAAATTAATTACACAATTTTGAGAGGCCTCTTTTTCAGATAGTTTGACATCAGAGAAGATTTAGGCTATATTGTGGATTTTATAGCTAGCCGGTCTCTATTTTTGTGAACTCATTAAAAATTTGTGTGTTCTGATATGACGGAACTAGATTCCATTCCATTGAAGCTTGTACTTACGGTGTAGTTAAACAATGGACTATTTACAGCAAACGTTAGTTTGCGTTCTTCGAACCTTGAAATAATCCCAATGGGTCTCCGCAATTCTTAAGGTACCAGAACAAACACTCATTGGGTCCAGAGTATCCCTCTGGTCAGAGGGAAGAGCTAATTTTCCAATGTTGACGTAGCCAACATAGTACGAGCTTCCTTATTTGGACACCCGAGGATTTAATTGTTCGCTTTAGGTTTTCTGTATATAACGCAAGTGAACATTCCCCACCTAATTTTAAAAATTATTGTGTACTTGGAAAGACATCGATACTCTTGGCAACCTTCCTGGTGCTCCCAGTTCAACTACTACCTCAAGGAGTCGTAGATAACTACTGCCTGACCAATGTTATTAAGACCTAAATAGCAGAGAAGTATCGGGAAGAGAAATTACCCTTATAAAGAAAAACAACTCCCGAGCTTTCCTCCTACAATCCGAAAAGTACCCGTCGCCAGGTTTTGGTAGGTGGAACCTTAATCTTCTTTTGGTCGTGCTTTAATGGACAGTTTGGCCAGTCTTGAATAGTTCACGATACACCACCATTCGCTTTCAGTCTAAAACGGTACCAAAAGCGATATCAATCCAGACTTTGCCATCGTTTGTGCTGTTCCATCTACCCTGAATAGCGATCGTTCGCACACTACTATATTCCAGAAATTTGATTTCAAGACCAGAAGACACTTTATTGACTAATTCGGTCAGAGTCTAAACTTAATCTAAAAAAATAAATGTATTTTTATATACAAAAGTATCCTTATATCCTCTAATATTGAAATATTCAGACATATCAATTTCCGACTTTTCGTTTCATTGTTAGCAACAAAACTATTCACAATGATCTAGATGTTCCAGTTATTAATAATCGAATTCAATGCTTTTCAAGATAATATTTTGACGTAAATCCCTGGGAAATATCTTTTCTAGATGAAACCAACGAGATAAGAAGATTAAAAAGACTTCGCAAGCATTTTTATACGTAAAAAAAAACACAAGCGGATCTAACATAAACTTTTGTGTTAAAGAAAACACTTTTCTGATGCGTAACCCGTATTCCTGCCCTAGAGGAAAAAAATTAACTCAGAAAATCTTAAATATTAATGAATGACCACGAGTAGTGTTTTAGAGCAAAACAACATTTTTTAAAAATCTTTCAGGCGGAACAGATTATTCTATAACTTCTTTAACTTAAAAAACCAACTAGTTTTTTTAATGAAGAAACGAATGCCATTAAACTTCAATTAGATATAAGTAGTCTCGCAAAATGGTTATCAAATAATTTTTTAATACTAAATTTAAGTAAATGTAAAAAGCTATCATTCTTTCGAAGGAATTCACTGACGACTCCTCCATTGCGTTGTTATTTGACAAGAAGCTCGTGTTCAAGCTGTATCTAAAGTTCTGTGTTAATAAAACTTGATCAATACTTAGTTTCGTTAAGATCTAATTGCGGGAACTCGAAGATCCATACATTATGAAAAAACTTTATACGACTTTGATAAGATCAATATTGGAATATGCTTGGCTAGTGTATGGTCCCCATATAACAATTTATATTTACCTGCGGATTGCGATCATCTCCTATAACAGGCAAAATTTTTCCCTCAAGTTTCGGTGCCTTATGCATGCTTGAACTCTCACTCTCACTATCGGCTATGTAAATAATAATCTTTAGCCAGAGCTTAACCATGAAGGCTGAGCAAAGATTACGTTTTGTGGATAGGAATTATTTTGATTCTTTTCTGTTCTATTGCCAATAAGGAAACTATTCCTTAACATATGATCTCTTTAAAGATTAAATGAGTTTCTTTCTTGAGCTATTACTATGGATTGTTTGTTAGAAATATGTTGCATATGGTGAGTTCTTTTCTACATGATCAGGACTTAATAAAAATATAAGTAAAATCTAAAAATCGTTCGATGCAGTGTATTTTAAATTTGAATTGAAATTTGCTTCTTCAAAAGTTAATTAACATTTTTTATGATCATTCTCTGAAAGAAAGGAAGAAACATAGACTTATAATAGAAAGAATAAATAAAAATTTTTTAATTTTATCTGCTCATCGGTTGATGATGATGTCGAGGCTTTCGTTTTAACAATGTTTGCCATTAATGAAAATGTGAAGTACTCTGGTTACCAATTTTCTTTCAATGCTCGTCTTCTTTGCCTTGTGAAAATAAAACAGTTATTCTTACGGTTTTTTGCACCACCATTTTTTTTTTTTTGAGTGATTGGCATCTCCTCTTGGCATAAAACCATTCCATTACGACCATTAGATCGGTCATTTTTTGCGCCTCATGCAGATGGAACTTCTCCTTGATTGGCGATGTCTTTAAAGTCTCCACCAGTGCTATCACCTTTGGTTCTTATATCATAAAATCTTTGATAATGATGACGATGGTTGAATTTACTGCCAAAGTAACTGAAAAAAAATTGAAAATTTGCGGTCGAAATCACTTGTCGCAAAACTTAGAAATCAGTCTGGTTTACCATAACCATTTGCGGTCACATTTGTTATTGGTATTGTTGCTGTTGCATTAATTGTTGCTTAACATGCCAAGGGAATTGCATACAACTGAATCCATTACTCAATGATCTATTCCAATTCTATTTGTACCTGGCATTCCCAGCATTCCTTGCGGCATAGGGCTTACTTGCTGTTGTTGCTGCATCATACCTTCTTGGTTTTAGCTTAATATAGCACATGTACGATATCGGATTTAAAAATCATATTTAAGAACGATAGCAAAATACTTATCGTACCCATTCTACCGCTTTGATGTAGAAAAGATTAAATTGAATTCAAAAATGATTCTCTTGAATCTCTTTGCTTTAAGGAAGGAATCTTCGATGATAAGCTCATGTATCGTTGCTACCATATGAAAACAGATTATTATTAATTAATCGGTTATAATAGACTTATCATTGTAGGAATGCAGATTCATTCTAGAAATTACCTCCATAGAAAAGTTGACAAACGGAGCTTATTGCCTCCTCAAACTTATTAAATGATATAAATTTCAACTTTCTCACCAGCTCCTCTCAAAGAGTCACCGTTTCATAAAAGTAAGTCAATCTAGATATAATTATTAGATATTTAAAATACTTATGGTTCTAAGTAAAAACTTAAATGATGTCCACAATCTAATTTCTCTAGCGGATTGAATAAATGAAATAAAAAGAAGACTCTATAATGAAAGAATCCTGCCAAAGTCGTATCTAAATAGTAGTAGTTATTAACTAATTGATATTCTGTATCGTACGAAAATGAGGAAAAGTGCCTAGAAAGACGATCTTTGTGTAATATGGACGCATTCTTACATTTCAAACCTTAAACATTTTAATTTTATCATAAGAAACTATCACTAATTTTTCATATCTAAATTTTAATTTGCTTAACTTAGCTGTAAACAGAAATTTTAGCTGAATTGAAAGTTGAATTAATTAATTAAAAAAAAATAAAAAACGCATCACTGCATATATGACGATAATATATGATATATTATTGTAATAATATATGATGTATATGATGACATATATATATATATATATAACATCTAATATACAATGTGTGTGTGCAATATTGAAAACACTAAGCTTTTCTCAGTTTTTCATTTATTCACTTTTTTTAAGTAGCCCAATAGGTCAGTTATTATAATAAAAAGAGAAAAAGGGGAAAAAGCAAAAAAAAATATATATTTTTTTTTTTTTTTTTGCTTACACATAAGCAGATAGATGCTCACCTTATGAAGAATGTATTTTATTATAAAAAAAAGAAAAACACTCAAGTTTTTTGTTTGTTTTTTTTTTTTTAACATCACTCAGTCAATCAACAACAATGATGACTACTACTATGGAATCTGGGGAATTTGAAACTTTCGAAGAATGACTACATGCCACACAAATTGTATTAGGTTAACAGCAAGCATCAACAATAACAATAATCGAATACAAATACCTCTACCTTTTGCCAACAAGAAAATGAATAACACAAATAATATAAATAAATAAAGACAAGAAAAAAAAAAAGACATAGAACAACAATAATAAATAACAGAAGCAGCATTTTTGAAGAAATAATTTCACGAATTCTTTCTATTGGAAATAGCCACGAATGAGTGAGTGAGCCCAAGAAGGAAATGGCAACACCTTGGTAAAAATTACAATTAAAAAGAATATAAAAATAAAAGATTGTTGTATTTGCTAGCTATATATGCACGCTAGCTGCTAACATTCTGAAAGATCGATCACGCTGTCAACAACACCTTTAAACACTTAAATGGTCACAACAATGTTTTTTCCATACAATGTTACCAACATTTGTCTTCGACTTTTCATTAGGTTAACATATGTAAACAGAAAGTAAATTCAGTTTTCCAATTACACATCTAAAATACTCATTCATTTATTCATTCATACATTCAGTCATTTACTCTCTCATAAACAAAGAAATGCCCCAGCCGCGCGTAATTCGTAATCATGAATATTTTCTAGTTCAACTGTGTGTGTGTAAAAATGTGTGCAATTGAATACGACTGTTGTGTATACACACACTAGCATATAATATTATTAATGCGATTATTTTTCTTTACTTTTCTTTGCCTCCTGCTTTTTCTCTACATTAAATTAAATTTATGTATGTAATAACGTATATTATGTATGTAATAATGTATAACGTATAACGTAAATTTATGTATATAATAATGTATATATATATATATACAATTCTTTTTTATAAATATTGACATTTCGTTTCTCTTGGGTCTTCTCTGTAAGAGCGCGCGCGCGTGTGTGTGTGTGTGTGTGTGTGTGTGTGTTTATGTGTGTTAGTTATTATAAATAAAAGTACAACAAACACAATACAAATAACCGGATAAGTAATAAATTTTCTTAGTACTCTTTAGGTTTATAGTCGCACTTGCACAGATCTGACATAATATCAAACAGGGCTGCAGGAAATATCAACAGTTGCCGTCTAAAGCTAACAGACTTTTATAAATTTTTAGTTTATTCAAAGTGGTTTTGAATGTTGTGTGTGATTGTGAGTGTAAAATGTAGAAACAACGTATGCTTAGTTTTATATGGAAACTGGTTACTATAACAGACCAACTGTATATATATTTTATATATAAATATATTATTGTGTATTTATTGTATGTGCGGTCTGCCGCGTGTCATGTATATATTTTTATTAAAATTATTTATTTATTTTATTTTATTTTAAGTAATAAATAATTTTTAAATAAAATAATATCATTCAAAAACGAATTTTCAACATAAAATCCATAACAGGATGACAGCACAACGCACAACGATGTTATCAACGTATGGCATTGAAATATTTCTCAGTAGGTTATGTTTGTTTTGTTATTGTTATTGTTATTATTATTGCCTTTAAATGTAGAATTTATTATAAATCACGTTCATTCACATACTTTTTAGAGGGCGGATTTAGTTTATCATTTTATTAAGAAGATTGCAAAATTTTAATGTATATTATGTAAAGAGAACAATTTACAACAACTGTAAGGCAATGATTTTGTAGACTAACATTGAGCAATTGAAATTGAGAAATTTTTATAATTTTTATTCAAAATAAAAGCGAAATGTTTAATAAAATCAAAATTTGATTTTAACTACGCAAAAAACCTAATAGTTCTATTTTTAGAAAATAATAGAAAAATATAAATAATAATAATAATCTTACTATTGTGGAAGAAAACTTTTAATACTCTCATTATAGTATCGATATTTATATATTTTGTGTAGGATAGTATAGCTATTGTGAACAATTTGCACACACATTTCGAACAAATTCAAAACTGTTAGAACAAGACGGGAGGGACTGACCGGACAAGTCCGTAATCATAGCGCAAAATTGTTTGTATTAGATCCCTTTGATTTATTAACAATATCTATAAGGTCTCTTTGAGCCAAACGTTTGATTTTGTTAATGTTTTCATAAGTAGTTGAGATTAACGATGATCTTGCTGAACCAGATTCGTCTTAGTCTGTCTGACAACTCTTATTTAATGATTATAGCATTTAAAAATTGGTGATCTTGATAAATACTTATCACCGTAACACACGTAATGCATCAAGAACAATAAATTTCATTTTTTTTTTTTTTTGGGCAAAATTTTGTGCAAATTCTTTGTTTAATAGATTTTTTTTTTTATAAATCGCTGATAACAAGATCGTTTAATCAAAAAAAAAAAAAGAACCAAAAGGACACGTGTTTCGAAATTCATCGAATCTACTAAAAAAAATTTTGTTTTTTATTTATTTATTTACTTCATATATACTTGTAAATAAATTTCCGTCATATGATTGTAGACACCGAATAACTTAGACCATATGCGCCTTTGTTGCTTTTTTTACCAATTCTACAGCAATTGGTAACAAGAACTAATAAAAGTATGTACAGCGATATCAGGCCACAGATATTTTAAACTTACTTTTTGTCCGCAATAACGAATACGAGTACTAATAAATGAATAGAAATTGTTTTGCCGAACTGTACGGTGACAATACCGTCTCCTAAAGTAATAAAACTACAATATCTCCAGTTAAAATTCGGAAATCACTATTAAAACATAAAAATCATGAACTGTATTTGAAGAAATCTTCGTTGAAAATCAGAAATTAATTGTCAGTTGAAATTCGAATTAAAAATTATTATGAATATATGGAACACAGAGGGCCTTTAACATCTAGATTATACTTAATTTTAACATTTTTGCTCATCTAGTTTACACAACTTAGTCACTCAGAAATTGCTCATTTTGCTAATTATTTGTATCTTTATAATAATATAAACGCATACTAACGTAATATGTAGGATCATCAAGTTCGTGATCAGGATTTAGAAGCCTTGCTTTAGTAATATATGTAAAACAGAACTCTAATTCATGGTATTATGTGTTTAGTGTAATATTTGCCATTGGGCTATATGGATCGCTTAATAAACGCTGAAAATGATAAAATGGTACAAATTTACTACGAAGATGTTGATCCTATAGTTGGTAAGTTTCGTACGCAGACTGTACTCGACCGCAAAACAGATAACCATCCCGAATTTATAAATTAATAATCGAACTTGTTGGACAGCTTAATTTATATATAATTAACTAATAGAAATTTCAAGAACATTTACTTCAGATTTATATTTCCTTCAACGGAAAATATTAATCAAATATTTTCTTTGTAGCTTTTATTTAATCCTTTAATTTTAAAGTTTTTCTAATTAAGAGAACATTTTTACCATATAAAGGCATACTATTCAGAGGAAGGGTTATACGGGACTTGGTGCAAACAATGGTTCCATTCGATCCAGATTTTTCACATTTATTTTATACGTGCAATATACTGCTTTCTAATGTCAAAAAATATTAGAAATTGCGCGTTAATACACAAAATTTCTACGAGATATCTGAAATATATGTGGCTTCTAATTTGAAAATATGAATACATAAACAGACATTGAGTACATGGGTAAATGGACAGTCAGACTTAAATCAATTCAGAAAATGATTCCGTATCAAGCGCCATTATAAAAGCTGTGTCTCTCTTAAGTTCCTTCTCTGCTTTATATACAACCCTATAATACCATGTATCATAAGTGTTATCGAGAATAAAGAATCAGTTAAAAAGCAAAAAATTATTTAATATATATTTTATATAATATTTAACGAAATTACCGCCCTACTATATCATAGTAATGCATACAAGATAATCCTTTCTTTCCCTAAGTTTTATATGTAAGTCAGTGCCTCTTCATAATCTATCACATTAGTTTTGAGTAGTGTAAACAAATATCGATCTTCACCTAAAGTATTCATTAGACGAGTAAAAGAAATATTACTCTTGTGTTTTGCATTTTCAAGCAAATAAATATTTTATTACTTTTTTGTTTGTTTATTAAATTTTTATAGCAGCAACATATGTTGTTGTCTCTTACAGCGCCCACCCTATGTTTTTGTATTATTAGGATAGCTTGTATTATAGCAAGTAGATTTCGTTTTCAATTTTTTTTCATTTTCTGTTTTTTCTTAACATTATAACAAATTAAATGTTAGGAGAGCTTATTGGGCAATACGAGTTACTTCAAAATATTATTTGTAGTAAATTCAATGTCATAAAAGTTTTAATACATTAATGAGAATTTTTTTTTTTATATCAAAAAATGCAATGTATTGAATTTGAAAATGCCACGATGAGTATGTAATTATTTAACTCGTTTTTGCTCTCCTAATATATAAAAGCTGATGAAATTTCATAAAAACTAAAACAACGCAAGTCGGTGGTAAATTATTATCGCATTTATTTACTCACTCAATTCAAATGTATACGTGTTCGTTCGTATCTGTCAGTTTGCGCTCACATACACTAATGTGTACGTATAGTTGTAAAATACACATCGAAAGACAATTATGAGCATTATAATGACTGTAATCATTATCATTATGGCAACAGCAATTTTGTGTTAAATAACAATTACTTGAAAATGGAAAAAAGTTATAAAAACATCTAAATGAAGTTGAGCCTCTATAGGGAAAGATGAGCGCCTGGTCGCAAACGATTAAATTCAGTTTAATCATCTACTAAAAACCATCATCATCTTTATAGGTGGCAATGCTCATTGCAACGACAAGCGAGTAAAGAAATAAACAAAAGTAAATAGAAAAAAAAAAAAACACAAAAACAAAATAATGAATAATTGATTATGTGTCACACCATGAAATATATCTTCTTAACATTGAATAACCAATCAATTAAATGCAATTTTAACAATTTAAGCATTTAATTGAATTTAAAATGTGAAATTTTTATAACTTAACCTTTCCGTTATAACAATATCTTCAACTGAAACCATATTGGAATAGTTTTTATAATAAAAAAGCGAAAAGCGAAAAAAAAAGCCATAAGTAAATGAACAGTTGAGTCTTATCATTATTATGCTCTTACATTTACTATATATGGGAGGAGTACTAACATTTATGCAAACAGTTATTAGTAAAATAATTCTCTCTATTCTCATTTACTCATCCATTTGAGTTACCGCGACTCTCTTAACAAATTTTTATTATTTCCTTATTTGTTTACATTTTGCTTCTCTTTACTTACAGTTACATTCTGTTTCATTCTAACCTTATCTAATATTATTTCTATTACCTTTTATCGTTGGGGAGAAATATCGAATTATTTCATTTTTATTCTGAGGTATTTTTCTAAAAATTATGTTAGTCTAGTAAAAATGTTTGTTGTCGTATTTTAAAGACTAAAGAGAAAAACAGTTTAAAAAGAATAAAATCATTTTATTGTTGTATACAACTATTGTTGCAAATTTTCTAACGCAAACAGTTTGATAGCAAATGCGATTTGTTTAAAATGAATTAAATAAAATCACGAAACTGTAGAGAGAAAAGAAAAAATCTTTTAAAAAATTTTTGAAAAACTTTTAAAATTATTTAAAATTTTTTTTTTGCAAATAAATCTTGAAAATCTAAGGAAACTTTTCATTTTTTTTTTTTTACATAGATTTTACATTTCGTAGCCTTTTATTTTTCTGATTTTTCTATACCCACCACCGAAGGTGAAGGGTATATTTCATTTTTTCATTTGATTTGTAACTACGAAAAGGAAATGTCGGAGATTCCACAAAGTATATATATCCTTGATCAGCATCAAATTTAGAATCGATTTAAGCATGTCCATCCGTCCGTCTGTGTAATGTCTGTGATAAACATTCTCCTGGCCGCAAAAATGAAGATATCCGCTTCAAATTTGGAAGAAACGTATTACAATTTAGTTTTTCCTCCTTTGTTAAGATAAGCGTGGTGGGTATAATTACCTTTGTTTTTTTTAAACAAACTGTCGTATAGATTAATTATTATCATGATTGGAATAAAGAAATTAATTGATATTAATTAATAGAACACAATTAAAAAAAACAGAAAAAAAGAGTTTGAACGAAAAATTCAGCTTTAAAAAACATTACATTTAATCATGATATTGAAAAAAGTATTTAATCCATATAGAGAATTGCTTCCTAAAGGGATATTTCAATCGGCAAGACGTAAGATGAAACCTAAGATTTTCCTTGAAGGTAGCTGTAATTCGTTCCAAAGCAGATCTATAGATGCAAAAATTGTAAAAAAATGTCATTAAAAATCTAAATATAGGGTTTGCCAATAGGTACACAAGATTTGAATTAAATAGAAAGCAAAGTTATTTTTTTTTTGTTGAATCATAAAATGCAGGGGACAGGTTTATATATGTGCAATAGCACATCGGTCAAATGATGACCACCACGTCTTTCGTCACCACGTCTTTTATCGAAATTTTCTACGATCATTTTGCATAAATGCGGCTGGATTTCATGCATGTATTGCTGAATCTACTCCTTTAATGCACGGTCGGTTGTGGGGTTATTGGCGTAGGCATTGATTTTAAATAATCTCATAAAAAGGTCGTGTTAAATCACGTGATTATAATCGATGAAGTTAGATCAACTATGGCTGTCAAACATTCATTATTTTTGAAATATTGTTCTACAAAAAAAACCCTTTGCTCCCGTGTGTAATACTCCATTTTTGCTAACCCTAAGCTGTTAGCTGTCAAACTGTTTTCTTTTTTTGGCTACCAACACTTTACCGGACAAATGGCGAATGGTGATTCAAGTCTTGCATAAATTTTGGCATACCTCATATATCTATATATATATTCATTGAACCTGGGGAAACCTAAGAATTGCTCGTTGCCAATGTTAATAAAATCTTGAAAACAAAAAGCAAAGAAAAAGTTGATTGATAGTCTATGATGATACACAGACTATTTTTCAGCGAACGATATAGGTTCGCGGGCCTCTAGCAGGTTTTATTCAATATCCACATCATCAGGTCTCCCCTGCTCTGAGATGCCAGACCGGAACACTGTGTATAATCCACACGATATGCGTCTGGTCAGAGTGGTTTCCTCTCTAGGACCCATAACCATCACAACACTCTCAGAAGGGCCGTATCCAGTAGTCAGACAAGAAGGCATTTTCTAAGTTTGTTGACACGTGAACAAGTAGAAGATCCCTTATTTGGGCATTTAAACCTCTTGGATTTATTTTGCTTTTTAGATTTTCCATACATCCCGGAAGACCAACTTCTCCAAATAATCTTGAGCATTAGCATATACTTGGATGGACACCGACATGTCACGTCAACCTTGCACCCACTCCAATCAGTACTATATTGTGGCTATTAATAGTTATTGGACTGTATAGTATTTTTATGATCTAAATAGTAGACGAACGAGAAGTGAAGTCGTCTAACATAGAAGTATTACTCTCCAAATTTCTCGCCTACAGTCTAAAAGATTGGTTGAAGCTTTAAATCCATTTTAGCAGTTATGTCATACTACCCTAACATTTATAGCTAAGAGTTTCGGCACATTTATGCACCGCCATGCTCGAAACATTATTTACCTAACTCTCAATAGGATTAGAAAAAAAACGGTTAGAATACGGTTAGATAGTGCTTAGTTAACTCAATGATTTCCGGTGTCTCATAAGCTTCAATTTTCTATTATCTTTGGCAATAGTTTGCGGCATTTTTAACCCTTTTACGTTTCGTCAGTGTAAAATTTGCATTTATCTCAAACTTGACTTTTTCAGAAACAATACGCTTTTGCTAAACAAACGTCTTTTTCCGCGAACTGCCTGAATAATATAAGAAATTATATTGAATTTTTTATATAATTTTAAAGATTATTTCAATAATAATAATAATAATAATAATATATCATTTAATAATTTTGCTACTCAATTGTAAACATATTTTTTGAAGCGAGTGTATCTTTTATGTGAAATACTATTCAAACTTTTTAATGTGTTTTCTTTTAAGGAATCGTTAAATTAATTAAATTATTATTATACTCAGACAATGTATGAAAAGTGTCCCTTTATCAAAAAAAAAAAAATAAATAAATAAATAAATTTATAAAACATATTCAAGCTCACTCCAAATAAAAGCACAAGCCCGACAATACAATCAAAGCAAACCGTAGAGTGAATGTATATTCTCTTCTGATGTTTTACAAATGCATTTAATTATAGATTGTCTGCCGAGAGCAAATATTGTTGAAAAATGAAATGTTGTGCAGTGAGTTATTCTAAAAATGCTGTTCGCCTAATGCTATGTGGAACAATGACGGCTCAAATGCGCATTTTGGCTATGCGGATTGGTCAGATGCGAACAAACGACACGAAACATGTGTGGTGTAAAAGTAACAATTTGGTTGGATGATACAGAAGAGCAAACAAACCACTGTTCCGCCGCATACTTGGAAAACGAAATGAAAGTCCTAACATGAACACATACAAAGAAAGAAAGAATCATTTGTGCTATCGATCGAAAGGTAGGTAATATTATCGCCACAGATTTTTTTCCCAAATTCCCCTCTTACACTTATTTGTTTGTTGTGCATACGTACCCATCATTAGCAGAAAAATCTATAACGAAATAAATAGAAACAAAAAAAAATCTGATGGTGCTATCCGTATAAAAATGAAGAAAATATTCAAAAACTTCTGCTTACTGAATAAAGCAACCAACCAGAAGTTGACTGTGCGGTGTCTATTTATTCCACTTCAAACGTATATGACTTTTTTTTTTAACTACGAATTACGAATACTGTTACTTTCGAACGTTGGCAACTGATTTCAACAAATATTTGAAACACTTATACGAACTTCGTTTATAAACAGTGACCAGTCAAGTAGTTTATTAGGGCGGTTTGCCGGTGTTCAGTGTTGCATCTTTGGAGAGTAGCGACGGCGATGAGCAAGCAAGCACTGCGAAACTACCAAAAATATCGAAATTCTGTACGAAATATGACACTAAATAACAGGCTCTCAAAATCGTCATAGGAAGCATTGTATTCAAACAGATAGTCCGCCAAAAAACATTTTGTTCATTTATTTTTTGTAAGAATACATACAATATACATACACACTGAACTTGTCTTACAATATTATAAGAGCCGGAGAGAGAAAATTCATCGATAACGTACTCACTAATACCCTATCAATGGGTGTGTGTGTTCGTATATATGAATATTTATTTATTCAATCTACAACTATATTTATCTACTAAAAATGTGTTGCGATTTGTATATAAAATTCAAAAAAAAAGTAAACAAACAAACAGCACTTAGACTGTCAACATATCTCAACCTGTTTCTTTTAAACGTTAATGTGAACAGCGGCACTCATAATTTTCAGTTGGTTGTTTGTTTATCATTTTCAAATATTTTATTCTTTTTCGTTGTAGCGATTGTAATAGTTAGTTATTCATTCTCTTTACGCCATTTTACTTTACTTGCGTAGAGAAATTATTCATGCTTTTTGCACTTCTTTTTATTTACAAAATTTAAAACAACAAAAACACGAAATACATATATATATATATATATATATATATTATTTCGTCAGAAGCGGAATAAAATAACTAACCGAAATTACTGATGGCCTGGTTAGTTCGGCGCTGTCATTCCACAATGACCCACCTTTACGACACAATAAAAAACCGACGACGAGTTGACGAGACAGTCAGTAGACATTTTGTTATTAAGAACACAACAACATTTCCTATAAATTTTATTAGTTTAGTTTGCTTTGTTGTTTTGTTTCTCTTCACAAATAACTCACCAACAATGAATGAATAATAAAAATAACATCATTATTATATGAAAACAACCCCACCGTTGTTGCTGTTATTATTATTAACGAATTATTCTGCCATCTATCATCAACAACAAAAAATCAAACAACAGCAACATTTTTACTAGGCTTCCAGTATATATAACACAGAATTTCCTTAGTACTAAAGTTGTTGTTATACTCTATCATCATACATTTTGTTTATAATTTTCAGTTTCTTCTTATTGTCTGAGTCTTTATTGCCGTTTTAAACAATACAAACACAAAATAAACTTTTGCCAGACAAAGAATATAAGGTGTGGTTATTTAGTTATTGTATACATTAAAAACACATAAGCATTAATGTGTATAGACATGTTTTGCGTGAGTATATATTGTTGAGTTGATTTCTTTAGGCATACATTTAATAGCGAAAATCGAAAGAGTAAGAGAGAAAGAAAAAGAGGTAAAAAAAAACAAATACTTTGAGAGAATAAAATTTATGAAGAGAGATCTCTAAAGAAGAATACTTTGCTGTCGGTATTGTACGACTAAAGGAGAAAATTGTATGAATCGTACCAACACTTTTATAGGTTTCAAAGTAAGTGTATACATCTGCTGAATATATTTTATTTGTGTAGTCAAACAACACAAAGAACATTAAATGCCCTACAAAAACGAAAATCGATTCTATATTAAGATACGAAAAATCTATACACAATTGATATTAAAAACGAGAATTATATGTCCATTATAAACATTAAGGTGTTAAATGTTAAAAAAAAGAAAAATTTTTAATACAATAAACAGGTCTGTAAAGAAAATATGTTCATTAATATTTCCCAATAATGCTTCCTTGTTGGATATGTTTCGCTGTTGGATTTCAGTTATCATATAAGAAAAGAAAAATCATAATCATTTTGCAAAAATGTGTAAATATGATAATACATAACAATAAAGTCGGTGTAGCTACTTATGGTACGGGGTATTATAAGTTTGGGCGGAAGTTTATAACACCTAGAAGAGTTCAAATTCTGAAACGATTTAAGCTTATCTGTCTGTTTGTCTGTTTAATATCCTTCCATATTATGCGTGGTCAACCTGTAGTTGGCAATTTTTAGACTATTTCGACAAAATTTATTCTACTGACGGGTCTTGGCCCAACTACGAACACTATTGCAAATGGAATTAATCGAAACATTTTGACTTTCCATATGAAAAGGGTCTTTATATGACTAAAATCGGTAGAAACTAGTATTAAGGCATATAAAATAAATGTGAAAAATTTGCATCGGATGAGGCCATTTCTAGAACCATCTCTTATATAATCCTCCTTATGAAAAGTAAGCCTTTATATGGTAAAAAGGTCTGATTTGTAATATTGTTGTTAGACTGCCTTTTGTATTTTTCCTTTACACAAAGTCCGTATCTCTAGACCGTGAAAAGCGTAGATTTTTATTTACAATTTCTTTATTTACGAAGTAATATTTACAATCTGAATAATTTTTACAATTTATTAAAAGCAACTATTTGTTTAATGCTTAGAACTACTTCTCAAATATTTTTAATCAACTGACCTGTTTTAAGCAAAATCATCTGCTTATAAACCTTACAAATATCAAAAACTTTGCCTCACTTTCTGCTACGTCTGCTAAGACTTTGCAGCTGGATTTCCCAGCGTGGTTTCATTAATCTCATTACCTCAAACCGATTAAATCGGTTTTTTTTTTCATATAAATTTAAGAAGATGGTTCCATTTTTAAGGGATACAGGATTATACTTTAAATTTTTTAATATCTTATTTTTCATGTCTTCGAAATATATATATATATATATATATATGCTTGGGATAGTTTCCTGGAAGTACAAATTAGTTCGGTCCGTGTTTTGATAACCAATTTTCAGAATGATCAGTTAATCAAAGTAATGTCTATTGCTAGCTACCACGTTCTCTTACTCTTAGACAAAATACGAACTACTTAAGGGAAAAACTACAAGACGCTTTAAAGCTATGCAAGAGAAGTCGAATTATTTGGGTATTGTTATAAAAGGAAAGTCCCACTCGACCAGATAAAACCAGAGTTAAAGGCAACCAATAACAGTTGGGACGATAGTTGCTAAAGTTTCCTGGGCAAGTTTTGGTATATAGATCCGAATTTCGTCGTACAGAAAACTCACGATATCGTAATTTTTTACATATTTTTACGTATTGTGTGTTTTACGTCCCAATTTCATCTACCATTATTGATAGCGATCCCCAATGATAGCTCCACTCGGTTGGAACAAACCATAATAATACATAACACCCACTTGACACTCGCAAATGGTTGCACCATGGATATTTAACTTTGTCCATGTCAACGGTTCCTTCCAGGTCTGTATTATGATCTGCATTTATGCTTTTGGATATCGTAACGCAAACATTCTTCATGGCTCATAAGGATTTAGCAGCACTATTTGGTCCGAAATATGACATTTTCAATCGAGAATAATTCTATCATGCGAATGCAAACCGTCGGTGTTATGTTGAAAAATACCAGATATTGTTGTATGGCTTTTTTTCTCTAGGTTCTCTGGTGCAAAGGGATCATACATATTTTACTACTTTGCGAAATTGTATAATACATGGAAGCATGGCTAGCGTTCGAGATGTGTCGATGACTTTTCAAGTCCGTTTAATTTAGGAGATAAGATAGTACTTAAGATCTTCCGGGACGTATAACTTATCGAAATGTCTAAACAAATCCACGTGGATCAGGTCGCCCAAGATACATTACAACTTGTAAGTATTACTTGTTCAATACACAGTTTGGAAAATGCTCTCTTGCGTGATCGCAGGATACGACCCCTCGAGTAGTATCGTGTTGATTATGAAATTCTAGATAGGAACTTCCTTTAAGCAGAAGGAAATTCTGGACTTCATTCTGGAACGAAGAGAATAGTGGAGCTCCCTTCAATCTGGATTTTTGAACTGCTTGAGGGACGCTGGATATAGTTCGTTGAAAAATAGTCTAGTGTTTTGATGCACCGTGGAATTAAGCTCGAAAAATAAATATCCATGTAAAACCGAAGCCGAACCTGTATGACGTCTATATGTGTTTATTTCCATCTTCACACAGTGTAAATGGGCATAAATAAATGGGCGCAATATATCAAATGTAATGATAACTTAGGTTACAATCATTTACTTATCGTCTGGTCGAGTGGAACTTATATTCTTTTAACAATACCTGAAAGATACGTCTTTACTTGTACCGCTCCAAATCGCAAGTCGTCTTTTCCTTACGGAATTATTACTTTATCTAAGACTAGAAGAAAGTGGTAGCCAGCAATTAGTCGCCCTCCGATCAATTCGTTCATTAATTTTGTTCTGAAACAAATGCATTTTTGATTACAAAACGAAAAAAAAATGGGCCGCAGTATTAGAAACAAGATGAGGGCAGAAGGTTTTGAAATCATAGAATCGCAGATGACTGAAATGATTTTGCTTTCGGTAGTAAACTAAAATTGATGCAGTTTATGCGATAAACAGTTTTCTATAGCTAATAATGCATATGATGGGTTTAAAGATATCTTACTCGCAAGCTACC
The DNA here is from genome assembly GCA_000671755.1 of Glossina brevipalpis. Taxonomy (NCBI): domain Eukaryota; kingdom Metazoa; phylum Arthropoda; class Insecta; order Diptera; family Glossinidae; genus Glossina; species Glossina brevipalpis. The sequence goes on from KK351013.1 coordinate 5,772,798, forward strand.
TACATACCCTGCAGAAAAATGTAGGTTACGAAACTATTTAAATGTTTAGTGAAAACGAATAGGTGCGGTAAGGAAGTTAACATGTCTCGTCTACCTTTTAAGTAATTTACTTTATCGCTGTGTGTATAACGAAAAATTGAAGCATAAAAGAAATAAAAACACCGCATTGTTACGGAGACAAATAAATATTTTTTCCGCCTTTTTTGTTTGCACCTTGACCGGAATGTATACAACGACAGCGAAGCGATAACATTGTCTAGATTTTCAAGGCTTCTCAAGTTAAATCAATTACGATATATGTGAGTCACAGAAAGTTCATTGAAATTAATGATTTTTTTTTTTTGTGGAAAATAAAGCCGGTAAAACTTTTGAAAGAGAAAACACGAACTAACGCAAGAAAAGAAATAAACCAGCAAGCAAAAGTGAAAACATATCTACCTAAGTATATACACATACATACACCAACCAATAATGCATTTATGTAGAAAGGCGCGTATATTGATTTTCGTTTTTACGATAAAGTTGAATATTCGTCAACTTTATTCCTTCTGATATTTCGATACCTTTTTGGGGGAAATGTAGCCCCACACATCTTGACATATCTAAACGTTGTTGTTGTTGTTGATTATTGTTGTTATTATATGCGTTCATAACATATATATATGTATACAGAGACACTTTCTGATACTAACTAATGAAGATGATGCCCTCATAGCTGAGGTTGTATCGAAGCTTTTTACCGAAGCTAAGGTTAAGGTTAAATAAGTTTAATGACGTATGTCGTCGTCCGCTTCTTTCGTTTGTGTATCCAGTTTAAAGCAAGAAAACAGAGTTCCTATCATAACAATACGTTTTTAACTTTGTGTACGAAACGCATAAAGAACTACTTACTAATAATAATAATAAATGTATTGAGTCAAACCAGTGTGACGTCACTGCTAAGCATGTTGAGAAGGAATATAGGGAATGTAAAGGAATTTGATTTGAAAACGAAGCTAGTCAGTCAGTCAGTCAGTGGTCAAGCAGGTTTTTTAGTACGATTTTCTTTTTATCAATTCTTTTGCTCTTCTTTTACAACATCTTGCTTGTGTTTTATTTATTTGTTTGATTGTTAGTGGGTGATGTGTCTGTGTGGTGGAGCTTATCATTTATTTATTATTTCTTGTTCTTGTGTTTATTTTATTTTTCATTTTATTCAATTAAATAAATGGCTCAACATGCGGTCAGTCAGGTCCACAATCCAGTTTTAACACCAGGCTCTCATATTGCCTTAATAAGTATTTGGTCATGCAAAGCGATTTCTTTCACTTGTCTATCGTCATCGTTTGTCCACTCAAGTTAATTTTCAAATTCACGCGAGCAACAAAACGACTATAATATCTCCTAACTTGTGTTGATTGTCTGCCGGTTGTTCTTTTTCAATGATTTTCGGTCATTGTGTTTATTGGATACATAATTATTATTGTTGGCCCCTTGCCAGCTTTATACACGCTTCGCAATCATACAATCAGGTGAAACAAAACAAAAAATTTCGTTAAAGCGAAGTGAATGAAAATGCTGGTGCTGTTTGCTGCTACTGCTGCTATACGAAGAGAAAAAACTTATAGAGCATATTCACATAATAGGCGATCAGTATATTGGCACACACTTAACTAAATTCGAAATATGTTTAAATGACACACTTGCGTAAGTTTTTGTACAGACGATACATAATCTAAAGGTTCGGTAAAAGGCCTTCAAAAGGCCACTAGAGATTTCACAATGATTTTCACATTTAATCGTTTATGTAGGAGACTAGACATTGTTCTTTTAAATTTTCTTTTTTTTTTTATTTAAAATTAGTTTTCTTTCTGGCCTAGGTTCTTCAATCGAGGAAAGGTGAAAGGAAGATAAAATCTACTGAAAAAAAAGAGGACAAAACATCTATCGCAGAATTAGGTTTATTAACAAAAAACTCGTTTGGTTTTTTGCCTTTTTTTGTTTGGCTTTTGTAGCTAGTTTCGGACTTAGATCTCTTTTTCTACAATCGTTTGAGTTTAAAAACTGATTCAGAGCTTCTACTAGAACTTCCAGGATATGTGAAGAACTATAGATTACACACACAAAACCTTCAATTTGTTGAAAATTAAAAAGAAAAGATAAATCAAAGTGAAATTTTTTCGTTCATCACGGGAAGAAAGAAAAAGCAGAACTTGAAGAAATAGGTAAAGCAGAAAAAGAGCGCGAGCGAAGCGACGAAAAAAGGAAAGAAAAAGGAAGGGATACAAGAGGAGAAAAAAGGAATGAAAAGCAAAACGGAAGAAGAGAGGGAAAACGAAAAAAAGGAAATTAGAATTTAAGAAGAAAGAAAAGAAAAGGGGACCGGGAGAAGAGGAGAAAAAAGAAAAGAAAAGGGGACCGGGAGAAGAGGAGAAAAAAGAAAAGAAAAGGGGAC